>CM052983.1:4658285-4992336 GCA_028554685.1 Agrotis ipsilon | reverse complement strand
TTGACAAAAATTTGGCGCGCGTTTCGTTTTTTTTTACTTTTTTGGTCAAGTGTGAGTTGTCCCCAAAAATGAGTAAAATTGACCAATTTTTTTTTAAAGCCTATCGACTCTGTTTCGTTTAAGGATCATTTCATTGTATCGGAAGAAAAAAATCGGGACGGCGGAAGTTGGTCAAATTTAGCAAAATATTTTTTCATACAAATTGTATGAAGGATAAAATGACCTATTTTTTTTAAGATGTTTTTTGATTGAGTGTCATGTAAGGATCATTTCATTGTATGGGAAGGAAAATGTATGGCAGCAGGGGTGCTGAATCATCATCTGCTTAGCCTTTTCCCAACTATATTGTGGTCGGCTTCCAGTCGAACCAAATGCAGCTGAATATCAGTATTTTACATGGAGCGACTGACTATCAGACCTCCACAACCCAGTAACTGGGTAATACCATACCCCATGGTAGGACTGGTTGTCAAATTTAGAGCTTCTGACTAACAGTAACGACTGTCAAAGATCTACAAATGACAGCCTGGACCAACGGCTTTACGTGCTTTCCGAGGCACGGAGGAAACTCGCTATGATAAATAATCACCCATCCACAGACCAACCTCGGCAAGCGTGGCTTAACCTACTGCTGTAATAATTTAGCCACGACAATAGGTAAAAAAATAAGAAAGAACACTTACCCAAACTACTGTACAAGAAGTAACACAGCGCAACGATGCCCGACGAAGCAGATGCGCTCGATTGGAACACGTCGTTGAACTCAACCAGGAGCACGCCGAACGATTTGATCGTGCCAGGGATTAGGATGTTGACCAGAGTTGCACCTGTGGGTACAAAAGACATGTAGTTACATTGTTTTGGAAAACAAGATTGGCAGATTAGATGACGATTTCAGTTTCAAATATCTGGCTGATGGTGGCGCGTCTGTTGGATCATTTAGCTCCCTTGAAAATGATTTAGCTGAATGTTGCTGATACTTAAATCATGTTCGTGAACGACTTAGACTGTCATGGTTTATTTTAATTATAATTGATATTTTGTTTCTGAATTCATTTTTTATTGTATTTACCTATGGACATTATATCGTTCTCACATAATGACCGTCTCAAAACAACGACTTACATAGTAACAAGGGGAAGTCCTTAAAAAATTAGCACTACAAAAAAAATAGAGAGGAAAAAAAATATATACACACGACCTACAGTGTTCTCACATTCACAAACAAGGACTATGACAGAATCTAAATAAAAATAAAGGTAAGCCTATCCAGCCAGTCCCCAAAGAGGGGTCTTACCGCCGCAATTGAGGCGTCCCCAAAGAACAAGTGCTTAGCCCTATTCTCGCTACATGATAGCTTAGTCCTGCATTATAATGACCAATCACTTTGGATAGTCCTCTCCTACTTTTAACGTAACATTGACATGAAATATAAAAAATAAATTAAAAATTTAAAAAACCCCCGACACAAAAACCAAGTTCCCTTTTAAAGTAAAAAATTATAAAAATACGTCGCGTTGGGGGACTGCTCCAAATTATTCATCATCTCCTGTTTTTTTGTCCACAGACAGACAGACAGACAGACAGACAGACAGACAGACAGACAGACAGACCGACAGACAGACACGTCAAACTTATAACACCCCTCATTTTCCGTCGGGGGTTAAAAATTATATTTATTTTGCAACTAGGTTAATATCAACACTTACACGTCGTCTTTTCACAAACTAGATGAGGCCGGTGTTTCGTGCCTGACTACTCTGAGAAGAAACAGCCGAAACAAACTCAGAGTCACAGTCTCTTTTAAAATCCAGACATTATATCGGTCAAGTCATACGAGGACCATGTCGGTTTATATCTGAGGTGGTCTTTTGAAGAAAATACCACACATATTTGAGTGGGCCTTTTCAGTCAGTGCAAGCATTTGTCGGTTATCGTGTAGTTCGACTCAGACCTCAAGGAGCTCAACGACACGACGAACAATACCAAAGAGAAAGGACAGAGGAACTTCACACCCAAGTTTTACTTCTATTTTGGTCGTTGCGGAAATGTCTCAGCAGTTCTGCGTCTTAGAGAGCCTTGTTGGCTTACCGACTTGTTTAGCTCCGTCACTGTGCGCTCTCGTTCCTGTATCTCGTTCCAACAGTGAAACTACTCACGCTCTAAGAAGTCATGGTAGGATACCTGCCCCCTAGCCAAGTCACGACAAGTCGCAAACGATAATAGATTTTTAACTTTATACCCTGAAGCCTAAACTTGAAAATCTTTTAAAGATTTCTAAGCGTTAGCGACTGGAAACAACGAAAACGTTTTGCAATCTTCACTAGATTTTGAACTTTATATCCAATGACATTAAGTTGATCAATTAAAGCCTACTCAGCGTTTGCGTTTATGGTTTGTTACTTGGCTACAGGGCCTGGCTTTACAGACAAACAGCAGACGACATTCGTTATCGCTCAGCAGTCACCAATACATTTTCAACTTTATACCTAACGCACAAAGTTTAAAATCTATTAAAGACTGCTGAGCGATAACGGACGAAACGAACGAAAAAAACAACGAAATCGAAAACATCAATAGATTTTCAACTTCACGAGCTGAGGTATAAAGTTGAAAATGTATTGGTGACTGCTGAGCGATAAAGATTGTCGTCTACTGTTTGGCTAAGGCCCTGGGGCCTAAGTCTACTAATTTATAAAAGTTACAATGGTCTCTCAATGGTGTGTTTTTGACAGTTTTTGTATGGCAAATCTGTCAAAAACTTACCATTGAGAGACCATTGTGACGTATATAAATTAGTAGATTTAGGCCCCTGTTCGTCATTCTCCTATGTTGAGATAGAGCCATCTCTGTTTAGTCTATGGTACAGACGCCACGGGTGGCAGATTACCTACGAGAACGCACCAGCCCCACTTCCCGTCAGGCGGCACCATCTCCCAGTCCCGCTCCGGCGCCGGGCCGATGGTGAACCGGCCGCCGCATACCGCGTTCGAATCCTCCGGTAACTTGACTGTGGACAAAGAGAAGAGAAGATTAGACAAACGTATTTGAAAAGTATTAACTGTACGCACCGCCAGCTTAGTAGTTTTAGTCCTTCGAGCTTGCTGCCGCGTGTTAAAAATGAACATTAACCATATAGATATAAAGCAGTTAATACCTCATCATCATCTCTGAGCCTTTACCTACGTTGATGTCCTACTAATATTATAAACGTGAAAGTTTGTATATGTGGATGATGTTTGTTACTCTTTCACGCAAAAACTACTGAATGGATTTGGATGAAATTTGGTACACAGATAGTTTATAAACTGGATTAACACATAGGATAGTTTTTATCCCGATTTTATGTTCCCACGGGATAATTTTCGAGTTGTAGCGGGTGAAACCGCTGGCAGCAGCTAGTAAGATCATAATATGGCTTACCAATTAGACAACTCAACTCATATTCAGAAAATGAATCATCTATTGCCTCGTTTGAAAGTTTTACGGTAACGTCGTTTTCTTTTCTCAAAAACTCATTCAATTGCTATTCGCGTCGCATGCGTTTAAAAATAATTGTTTTTAAACGCATTAGCGCGACGCAATTATTTGTAATTAATTCCTCATTGTTTTTTTTATTCTACCCTCTTGATCCGTGTGTCAATGTGTGGTGCCATCTAAAAACCAGTACTGGGTGTCTTTCGCCTAGCTAATGCTGAGTTGGTAACCCTTTTGGTGTGGACATGCTCCGCGAAATTCTTATTGCATTTTAAATTCATTTCTTATCTCGTATTGTTGTGTGTTTAATATCAAATGAATGATTTTCCTATTCGATTCCTCAGTTATAAGTCATATACACAGTATAAAGTAGGTAAATGGACGATTCCATAAAACCATACCAAACAGTTCGTGCTATTTGGCAATCACTTCAAAAGGCAGTCCTACTGACCCGAATCTTAAATTAGGGAATCAATCTTTTTTTGGCACTCGACCTTTCCTAGGTCCGGTTTACAAGTCTAGACTTTTAGGGGCATTGTTCAAATGAATGAATTATGAAGACTATGAATGCGAATCTGTTTGTGCGAGCGACAATGTAGTATTATGATGAAATCGAACTGATGATGGAGGTGGAAGGTGGACGCCCACGACGATATATTACTAGACTCCTAATAACAGGCGACCGATGTCTGTCAACACATTAGGCAAAAAAGTCTCATATGCATCTTATTTCTCTCACTCTTGTGAGCCGTAAACATACCTTGAGACAGAACAGACCTTGAGTCAGCCAATCACAACGCAGTACCCCGTCCCCCTCGCTTACGTAGTACCTCAGCGAGTTGATAGAATAGTTTTTGTTCCTTAGATCGTGCATGCGGAGTCTAGTAATATATCGTCTTTGGTGGACGCAAATCGAGTTTGGACTCGTTTGAATCGTCTTGACGTTTAGTCTTGTTATACTTCGTTTTTTTAGATAGTATGTAAGAACTTATTTTTATCAACATGTAACACTAGCTTGGTTTTTATATTTTGGTTTTTTTTTTGGTAGAAAGATATAGATTTTTCAATGGGAAACCCCACCAACCACACGGCGTGTCTCCCAAAATGATTGAAAGTCGCGCCATTACAGAGCAAAGTTAAAAATAAAGTTATTGTAGATGTTTGCACCCACGGTCTGGCATGACGCCAATTTTGGAACTGGAGTTTATAAAATATACGGGAGGGAATCACGGTAAGCATGCTGTGTTGGAGTAAAATTTTTGAATCGTTACTCATTACCAAATTAATCCACCTTGGTTGAGGCGAACACTAAAAACCACTCTGTACATTTTTATCGTGATAAAATCATCATAAAGTCCTCCCGCCTAGGGTTGCAAGGTCTTAAAACCGAAAAACCAGACAGACCAGATAATTTAGCCGGACATTTAGCTGAAATGTCCGGACATCTTTAACTTTTTGTCCTAATAACACGACCAATTTTTTTAAAACAAATGGAAGGTTCGGTTATTCAACTAAACGATTCCTCTCGCCGTGCAAAGACGAAAGCAAGCGCGGCTAGTGCTAATCACTCGCTTGCGCAGCTAACCAATATAAGGTAAGGTGGGCGGAGAGGAAACCAAATCATACTAATATAAAAAGTATGAAACTAAAAAGCCTAAAAAAAGCCGGACAGGCCGGACACGATTATCTGTTTATGAAAGTCCCGTGACCCCCAACACTTTTAAACTAGTCCGTCAGTAATAATATTGAAAAATAATGGACACGTATTTTGTATTTTTTCAAATCAATGAATATTAACAAAGATAAAACGCTTCCAAATTCGGGAGTGGGGGCTTGTGACGTCATTGCGCTTGTAATATTGTACCGACCGAGTGACGTTTCGTGATTTTTAGAAGCGTTGTATCTTCGTCAATTTTGGTTTACGTGACAAAAGAAAAAATACGCGTCTAATTTTTTTTAATAATCTATGTTTCGGACTAATAACATGTTTTGAGTAAAATACCCTATTATGCTTGTTTACAGTGTACTACCTCCAACGCAGCTTCATTAATAGCTACATCAAAGAATCTGCCCTAAGACTATGACCCCTTTTATAACCCAATGGAATGGACGGTATATTACTAACCTACTTTCATAACTGCTTCGCTCATGGAGTTAGTAAGTTAATGGCTATAATAAATAAGTGACATATTATGTACATTTCTAGACGTAGGCATTGCATCTTGGCACGGTTCCAGTTTTTGGAACTGGAGTAAGAAAACGGGTAAAGAAATCTAAGGATTTTTTGCTTGACTATAAATAACGATATACAATACGTTTTTTTTTACCGATGTAAAATCATCAAATGATTCATAACCCAGGGCAGTAGGACAGGACAATATGATCGCATTTTACCTTTTGGATACGAAACCCCAACAAAAAAATTACTATGATATAGCCAAATGAATACAGCCAGGGTTGCCAAGCGTCCGGGTTTCCCCGGATTTATCCTAGTTTAGGGAGCGTCCGGGGAGCGACGGGGGGCTTTTCATTTTTAGTCCGGGTTTTTAAAGTTTAAAGGTAGGGCCGCTCGCGACACACACACTCCGTTCTCCCACCCCCCGTGCGCAGTTCGACTCAGGTCCACGCACACTTCACCGTCCTCCCACCTCTTCGACTCTTGTCCGAGTTCTGTACCCGAGATAGCACGAGTTTTCCGTATTTGAGACGTAAACTGGAACTTTGACAATTTTCAAGGAAAAAAAAAGTTCCATCGTCGCACACCAGAGGCGCTGTTCCATTTTTTCATACAAGAAACGCTGTAACTACTGGAAAGACGCTGTAAAGTAAAATAGTGAAAACTCGTGCTAAGGATACTTTTTTTTTACGTGGTAAAATCATCAAATGAGTCCCCGGGCAGGGCGGGAAGGACTGTCAGACTTGTACTGACTAAAATCCACTAGAGGGGGGCGCCGTCATTATTCTGACGCTCTTTGAGGCGCGCGTGGAACACAACGCGCCGTCGACCCGGGCATGGTCCATGGTCGGGCAGCGAGTTGCCCTTTACTCGCCGCCCGCATGCCCGCGCGTGCTAAGGGTACCGGACTAAAAAAAAAAACCCCGGGGTTTTCACGCGTCTTGTCCTGGTTTTAAAATTTTAGAGATGGCAACCCTACCTACAGCCTAGCACACTCAATGAAATAGGAAAGTTGGCCGCCTTGAAGAAGACTTGAAGGTTGCTCCTAGGCTGGGCAATAAAACATATTCTTTATCAGCTAAGTCTATTAGAGACGAGCCGAGTATGACTTTAGCCTACTAGTCGGTTGCAATAAGGCCGACTAGTAAGATCAGTCGGTCATTGCTTCTGGTAAAGTAAAACGCCTAGGTCATTTTTGAAGCTTATTGTCTGACTGCTATGCCGGGGGTCGTGGGTTCGATTCCCACCCAGGACAAATATTTGTGTGATGAGCACGATCATTTGTTCTGTGTCTGGGTTTAACTGATCTATAATATGTATGTATTTATTTTCATGTTTGAAAGGATGATGAAGAAGCTCTTTTAGCTGACTTGTCACCGATTAAGCCGACATGTCGGCTTTCCCAAAATAGTCGGCTAATAGCTCGGTACATCTCTAGTGTATATGTATTTTACTATATAAGATCTAAGCATTCACGGTCGCGTGTTCCTAAGCAGTTTATTTGGAGGTCAGATCAAAGATATTGACTGTGTGAAATATGGAGGAACTCAGTAGTCTTAGTACCCTGAAATTTTTGGTTTTGGTGGTAATAAATAACTTTGTATTTTCTATTATTACTCGATTCTGCGTGAAATAAGGCCCAAAAACACGTCGCATCCTATTATCCGACCTTGTCCAACTTTATCATCATCATCAGCCTATAATGTTCCCACTGCTGGGACACAGGCCTCCTCTCTGAGAAAGGGGGTGGGCCATAATCCACCACGCGGGCCCAGTGCGGATTGGTAGATGTCACATGTACTCAAATATATTTGAATTCAAGGTTTACCCAACCGTGAAACTGAAGGAGCTTCGAGCACCCGACAAGGATAGTTTAGTTTTAAGGAAATAAAGAATTTCAATGACGTGTCCTCTGGACTTTGATTGTTTGCCTTCACGATTGTAATCGGTAGATGTCATATGTCTTAGAATTTTTGGTTCTAGGACATGCCGGTTTCCTCACGATGTCTTCTTTCACCGTTTTATGAGCAGTGGTGATGAAATAAACTACACAAAGTAATGCGCCTGGCTGTGCTCGACATACGTCGCGGCGGTTGCACTGAGTCGGAGCGGAGAGCGATTCACCAATCACATGGCTTGAAATTAGGGTAGCTATCTCTTAAATTTGGAAACCAGGACAAGACGAGTAAAAGCCCCGGATTTTAGACTCTAGAACCCGGACTTAGGTAGTTGAAGTGCACACCGTTGCAACTGCGGGGTAGGGACGATGAAGTGTGCGCGACTTTAATTTTTTAAACCCGGACTACAAATGAAGCCCCCCCGGACGCTCCCCGGATGCCCTCTAAACTAGGACAAATCCGGGGAAATCCGGACGGATGGAAACCCTACTTGAAATCCACATCTCTTCTGCACTCAAGCCATGGGATTGGTGAATTGCTCTCCGCTCTGCTCCGCGCCGCCTCAGTGGGACCGTAGCTTAATTCCCCGTGATTCAACCCCGCTGCTCGTCTCCTTTTAGTCGTAGCGTGATATTTTATGCCTGTAACCTCCTTTGATAAAAGAACCATCCAACAAAAAAATATAGTGGGTAGTATCCTGAGATTAACGCGCTCAAACAAACTCTTAAGCTTTATAATATTAGTATATATAGACATAGCAACACTCAATTTCATTCAAACTATGTAATTGTAACGATTCGTAATTACTTCCTACGGCTTCTCTACGCACGCAAGAATTTCGTTTTTTCTTTCATGAACCCTGAAACATACGGGGTTGTGGATTTGTGGCGGCATCTACAACCATTCAATGCTAAGGTGATCAAACCTTGAAAAAACAACCTGCGGTCATCAGCATATAAAGCTAAGCAGCTTTGCTCATGACGACATTCATATAAAATAAAAATAGTCCTTGCTACAACGACATAATGATGCAATTAGCCTGACTATCTGTCGTCGTGATATATTATTTGACGCGATTCATATAAATGAATTACGTCGTCGTGGCGAGCGTCTTTTGTTTTTCATCTACCCGTAGATAACCGCACGTTTAATGTCTTATGTCGTAGTGGTAAGGATGGTTTTCACTTGTAGTAAAAATCGGTGGAATTGCATCGCATCGCGTCAACGCCTCAGATAGCGCAACTTCATGATATTCATATTATGGATCTAGATTCTTCAGAATTCTATAACAAATGCTCTTAGGAATACTAAACAGAAAGCGAATAGGAATTCAGTAATAAACCCAACGACGATATATTACTAGACTCCGCATACACGATCTAAGGAACAAAAACTATTCTGTCAACTCGCTGAGGTACTACGTTAGCGTGGGGGACGTTGTGATTGGCTAACTCAACGTCTGTTCTGTCTCAAGGTATGTTTACGGCACACAGGAGTGGTCCAAATAAGACGGATATAAGACTTTTTTGTCTAATGTGTTGACAGACATCGGTCGCCTGTTATTAGGAGTCTAGTAATATATCGTCGTTGAATTCAGTAATAAAACTTTTATGACACAATTAACACGATCAGAACGTGACGCCTTCTTAATGTTCTGTGAGAAATGTGGTGTTAATTTATTGCATCTAGTTTTAACGGCTTTTCCAAGGTTGACTGTGACTGTGAGACATAAGTCTACAATGTTCTTTATGATTTCAAAGTGATTGTTCACGTGTAAATCTTTAGAACAATTAATCTACTAATAATTGTTATAAAAAGGATTTTAAAAGGGATAGACAATGATATTATAAGTAAAAAGGTGTAGATACGTTATATGCGCTCAGAAAGTGACGCTCTCAAATGTGGTCAATTGACAAACCTTGACTATATTTGTCTCTTTTCCACTTGCGATGCCATCCTACTTTAGCGACTAATCGTGATGTAGTGTGCTATTGCAATATTTAGCTATTCATGTGTGCGTTATTGTGCCGTTTTTGAAGATAGAATGTCGTGTAGGTAACGTATCTAGTCGTTTATTTATAATATCATTGGGGATAGAAGACTTTAGTATACTATCGAAGGTGGTCCTATCGGTCGCACGCCTTTTCGTTTTTTTTTTCAGAATCGCGGTACACAACCAAAGTTGTATATTTAGGGAAAAGACTTAGACAATCAAAAAATATATGGATTTAATGTCCTAAAAACTCAGGTTTATTCGCCAAAATATTTAAAGTCAAAAACTGAACCTTGGAGGAATAACTTTTCTGCCTTTTTTCTCCTTGCAGTTACATATTGAATAATGACGATATAATTATATCATATAAGTATGTATGTTAATACGTGGTCGCGGGACTTATTCCATCACCGTGACCCCGGGACATAAAGGGTTATTGAAGGACACCGTGGAGGGGGAAACATAATCTTCGTCAATTTCGGTTTAGGTAACAAAAGAAAAAATACGTGTGAATATTTTTGTATAATCTATCTTTCTTTCTATTCTTCTTCTTCTTTCTTGACTTCAATTAGTCAAAATCAAGCCTAGCAACAAACTTTAGCAGAGATACGGAAGTGACACAAAACAGACAATACAAAGAGACGCCCCGCCCACACAGTTATCAACAGCTGTGCGTTGTGTTATGACTCAGACCAAGTCAATGTACGATCCCAACGATATAATATACAAGGTGAGACGAAGCGAATTATAAAATAAAAATGGCGACTTGGAAAGAACCATAGACTACGTGTAATGCTCTATCAAAAAACCAGCACTGTGACCCAGCACTGAAACCAGCCTTTTGGCCTCACACAGGACTATAAAGTAAAGACAATTCAAAAATAGTTACTATAAGTTATTAATAATTAGAATAGACCGTGACAGCCAAGAGATTGTTTTTCTGTCCATCCTGATATAGTGTACAAACTTGGTCTTTGACTGTCATTCAGATGTCCATAATCAGGGTTTGCTAACGAGCGATGGAGCGCAGTATACTAAATGTTAAACTAACTGATCGAATCAGAAACACCAAATAGCCCACGTAGCTCACTAGGCTGCAAGACTAAAATGGGACAGGCAACGACGATATATTACTAGACTCCTAATAACAGGCGACCGATGTCTGTCAACACATTAGGCAAAAAAATCTTATATCCATCTTATTTCTCTCACTCCTGTGAGCCGTAAACATACCTTGAGACAGAACAGACCTCGAGTTAGCCAATCACAACGCAATACCCCGTCCCCCTCCCTTACGTAGTACTTACCTCAGCGAGTTGACAGAAAAGTTTTTGTTCCTTAGATCGTGCATGCGGAATCTAGTAATATATCGTCGTTGGGGACTGGGCAGGTCATGTCTGCCGGATGCCGTTACAACTGTGGGCTCGTATAGCACAGGAATGGAGCCCTGAGACAGCTAAGCGGGGCTGCGGCAGGCCTAGGATAAGATGGTTGGACGCTTTGGATGGCTTTCTTGTGAATAGGCAAGAAGAGGCACACGATCGAGAGAAGGGGAAGGAATGGGGGGAGGCCTTTGCTCAGGAGTGGGACAGAATAGGCTAGAAAAAAGAAAACTGTGGATTTTGACCAGTACGAGTCTGACAGTCCCTGCTGTCCCCGCCCTGGATGGACTCATTTGATTATTCTACCACGATCATCATCTGCCTAACTTTTCCTAACTATATTGGGGTCGGCTTCCAGTCGAACCAGATTCAGCTGGATATCAGTATTTTACATGGAGCGACTGCCTGTCGTACCTCCACAACCCAGTAACTGGATAATACCATACCCCATGGTAAGACTGGTTGTCAGACTTTAGAGCTTCTGAAGTCGTCACAGATCTACAAATGACAGCCGGGACAAACGGCTTTACGTGCTTTCCGAGGCGCGGAGGAGACTCGCTCTGACAGATGGTAACTCAGCCACAGACCAACCTAGACAAGCACGGCCTAACCCGGAAGATCGGCCTGTGCAGCTGTTATAATTAGCCACGAGCTCCTCCTCAGATTATTCTACCACGACACTAAAAATATAATGTGTGAGTGAGAAGTTTTCTTTTTTGAGTATTAATAAAAAAAGTAGCTTCCAAGAACTCTGTAGATGGCGTTGAGCTGACTACGTTACTAGATGTATGCCTTCATTTTTGCACAAATCCACGAGGCACAGACTTCTCTTCTTTTTCACTTGGGACATTTTCTTTATGGCGTGGAAAACTCATAAATTAAAACGACTGGTCAATGAATATTTTTTTCTTTTTCCTTGTTGTTATTTATTTCCGAATGCCAATGGTGTGATGTGATGCGACTGACAATGACATGACATGTACGTTACGTTTTAAGATCTCAAAATTACAATCAAGTGAAAAAAATAAAAAAATTACGACGTTCCGTTCATTGCAGTAACATACCAAGTTCAGCGCCATCTATCCATCGACTAGGGAAAAAATAAAAATAAAATCCCTCATTATGCTTTTTTTTTTTTTTACTTGGTAAAATCATCAAATGAGACCTCCCACCCCGGGCAGGGCGGGAGGTACTGTCAGACTTGTACTGAATAAAATCCACGGTGTCCTTCAGTAGCCCTTTATGTTCCGGGGTCACGGTAATAGAAATAAGTCCCGCGACCCCGGCAGGCTTTTGGGGGGGCCCCGTCATTTTGCTGACAGCTCTTTGAGGCGCGCGTGGAACACGACGCGCCGTCGACCCGGGCATGGTCCATGGTCGGACAGCGAGTTGCCCTTTACTCGCTGTCCGCATGCCCCCTCATTATGTTTAAGTACCTACTGCATTCCCAATCTGGTATATAAAACTAGTTATATATGAACAAGAGTAAACAGCTGGTTTGCCGCTTAAAGTAGGTCAATGAACTCGGTCAATGACTTTGTTGTTACTTGTTACAATGTATGTTTTATATTATTTCTCTTAGTTTCTTTATAAGGCCGTGAAAAACAGGTATTTTTTTAAACGTATATGGAATTACGGTAGCCCATTTCTATGTCTGTCTGTCTGGCTGTCAGGAGATAGAATCTCATAAACCGTGATAGACAGTTAAAATTGTCACAGATTATATGTTTTTGTTTCAGGTGAAACATCATCATCAGCCAAATGTTCCCACTGCTGGGACACAGGCCTCATCTCTGTGAGATACCAGTGTCCAACATGTGTGTACGCATGCCCAGTGCGTGTTGGTAGATGTCACATGTCTTCAAATTTATGGTTCTAGGACAGGCTGGTTTCTTCACGATGTTTTCCTTCACCGTTTTGAAAGAAGTGGTGATGAAATAAATTACACAAAAGTAATGCGCCTGGCTGGGTTCTTACTCATGACCTACACCTGGTCACCACGGCTCAAATTTTCGCATTTATAATATTAGATTAGTCAGTATTGTGAAATGACCATTCGGATACAGACAGTTCGCCCTAATGAATATAACAGTATCTGCAGTCGTAGACGCCTACGGCGACGGACGTCGGCAGACGAGCTCCGGCCACCGTAGGCGCGGGCATGCGGCCGTCAAGTAATGGGCGACACGCTGGACGACCATGGACCATGCCCAGGCGACGCGACGCGACGGCGCGTTGTGTTCCACGCGCGCCTCAGAGTGTCAGCACAATGACGGCCAAAGCCTCCCGGAGTCGCGGTACTTATCGAAAATCATGACCCTGGGACGTAAAGAGCTATCAGTACGAGTCTGACAGTCCCTCTCACCCTGCCCTGAGTTGGAGGACTCATTTGATAATTTCACCACGATAAAAAAGGCAATGTACAGTTTGAAAAAAGGATAGTTAGTCTCGATTCCTCGTAAACGATATGGATAAGTATGCAACTGCGTATGGACATTACCCTTAGACAGTGTGTTTGTCATGTGGTATGAGTCAATTAAATGCATGGACATAAACAAACACTGTGATTTTAGTGTGCATTGTAAAAACGTAGAACTTTTATATCTTCTTCTATAATATAAAAATGGATCTCAAAATGTGTTTCTAAGCTCATAATTCGAAAACGGCAGTACCGAATCGGATAATTATTTTTTTGTTGTGTTTGTAACCATCGGGACCGGGTTTTAGACGGGGTCTTCCACCCGTGCGAAGCCGGGACGGGCCGTTAGTAAGGAATAAAAATAGCGATTTGACATATTTTCTATAGAGGAGCTGATTTTTATTCTTCGGAGAAAAGTTATCAGAATATTGAAAAATCAGCCCTTAATCACCAATGTACTCTATTAAAAAGGAAACAATTCTTATCATACCTTTTTTCTCATCACAACACACACCCCGATCATCGCACATAGCACTATATCGTATAAAGCTGAACACATTCTGATGAAATCTAGTGCAACCATAACTAGCATCATCTTGGTTTTGCGTGTGAACTAACAATTTTGTATTGGTATCCTTGCATGCTAGAGATAAAGGCTTGCTCAGACGGTAATAGTAAAAATTGTAAAAATAGACAGCATTAAATTAAAAAAAGAAAAAAAATATGGGTTCCCTATCCATGAAAACGCGAATCTCAGGAAATACTGGTACAAATTGAAAAAATATTTTTATGAAGGATAGTTCATTTATCGAGAAATGCTATGGAGCAGCGGGTCAGACCACATATATAAATATACTACCAGCAAAGAAAAAAGATTGCTACACCAATTAAAATTCAAGTATACCAATCCTTTATTTCTTTGTGCACTAATTAACTGAGTCTAGACTTTAAAAGGAGTGGTGTGTTGAAAACAATACATTCAGAAATGCTTGCTTGCACTATGTTAAGGGTTGGCTCGGACGGGATTAGTTGCAACACCTACTTAAGTATATGAATTAAATCGTCTAGACGCAGTAAAGGTAAGTCGGAGCTCTGGCATAGATATTAAGCCAACAGATGAGTAACTAAATAGTTGTTTAATACATGAGTAGTTAAGAAAAGTCATAACAAATCCAATATGGCGGCCTCCCCAAGATGGCGGAAGGGCTGTTTGAAATCCACCCCTATGATAAGGGTATTAAATGAAAGGGGTTTGCTGTCAGGAATACGAAAAAAAAGCCACGTGGCTTAAATCCAATATGGCAAACGACAAGCTGGCGGACAGACTATTTAAAAAGCACCCCCGTGATACGGGTATCAAATGAATGGGTTTGCTGTCAGGAATATGAAAAAAATAGTATCAGTATCCTCCAACACCGCTTCGCACTAAAAATAGATTGTTAAGTTCCGACATCTACGCGAAGGAAGTCGCGGGCACAGCTAGTTTACTATGTATTACGAGACCTAGATACAAAAGAAACGTTGAGTAATAAAATGAGTAATTATATTATTATTTATTTCAATTATTGGAACTTTCCTGTTTACTATAGGTATTATTGTTACCTACTGATAAGTACGCAATTAATGGTGTCAACTTTCATTATTATTAGCACTAATTTCATATAAGTACAATGTGTAACGTTAATAGCGCAAAACCTCTCGTGGAGTAACTCAGCCCATGTTACTGAATAATGTTTGTTCTAAGATTTTTGAAACTCCGCAAAAAAAAAAGATGTATCATACTGATGAGCCCGATCAATCACACATTTTGAATCTAGGTATATCTGTGTCAAAATCTATGAAAATTATCCCAAAGGTTTTGGTGTAAAATTGTAAAATACCACAGTTCACTTTGCATTTATAATATTTGAAGAATATTAGTTAATTATTAATTAGGTTTTTTAGTAAGTAAGTAGAGGACCACGTGGCTAAATTATATTTATTTTTCAAATATATTTTTGTTGTTTGTTGATAAAATTATGTATTAAAATTTGTAATTATTGTAAATCTAACCTAATTATAAGATCTATTTAATAACCTAAATAATCACTGTAAATGAGGAATTTGTAAACTTTCAATTTATTCAATTTGATCCGACTACTATGCATGCGGTGTTAGCCTTTAAGTGACTGTTACATTTGTAAATGTATATGAATTAGTTATAATTGTAATGTTGTGTGTAAACAGTCGTTGGCTAACCTAAAAAAAAAAAAAAAATTACAACCGCACAGGCCGATCTTCCGGGTTAAGCCGGGTGATCATCTGTCATGGCGAGTTTCCTCTGTGCCTCGAAAAGCACGTAAAGCCGTTGGTCCCGGCTGTCATTTGTAGATCTTTGACAGTCGTTACTGTTAGTCAGAAGATCTAAATGTCTGACAACCAGTCTTACCATGTGGTATCGTATTACCTAGTTACTAGGTTGTGGAGGTCCGACAGGCAGTGGCTCCATATAAAATACTGATATCCAGCTGCATCTGGTTTGACTGGAAGCCGACCCCTATATAGTTGGGAAAAGGCAGCCAGATGATGAGGTTTGTTAGTAAGTACTGTATTTTATCATTTTCATGTTATTTTAGTACATATATCCCATTGTTTACAAGTACGTAGTATAATTCCAAAAGCATCCATACCCACAAATGTTTACGTTGCCTCTTTGGTCGGGATATCGCTATTATAAGCCTTTTCCCTAGCACTTTGTGGTTTTCACCATCAGTCATTTAGTTATTCTCGTTTCAATATATAATTATGAATAAATTGGACAATTTCTTAAAGTGGCACCATGTTTCATCAACATCGGCGAGTAAAGGGCAACTCGCCGTCCGACCATGGACCATGCCCGGGTCGACGGCGCGTCGTGTTCCACGCGCGCCTCAAAGAGCGTCAGCATAATGACGAGGCCCCCTCTCAGAGGGCTAAAGCCTGCCGGAGTCGCGGGACTTATACCATCACCGTGATAAGGAACATAAAGGGCTATTGAAGGACACCGTGGATTTTAGTCAGTACAAGTCTGACAGTGACAGTTTCATGAACATAGACCACGCATCAAAAACGTGTCACTTAACGAAAAAATGTCTCGTTGACTGTGACACATAACTAGTTATAACTACAATAACTAAAGTCAACAAATCACTAATAACGTGTGAACAAGCCATTATAATCAGGCGTAGGTACTTATCGGTACTACCAATGATATTATAAGTAAAAGGTGTAGATACGTTATACGCAGAAAGTGACGCGCTCAAATGTGGTCAATTGACAAACCTTGACTATATTTGTCTCTTTTTCACTTGCGATGCCATCCTACTTTAGCGACTAATCGTGATGTAGTGTGCTATTGCAATATTTAGCTATTCATGTGTGCGTTAGTGTGCCGTTTTTGAAGATAGAATGTCGTGTAGGTAACGTATCTATTCATTTATAATATCATTGACTACAGCAAATAAAGTTAACAAATCACTAATAACGTGTGAACAAGCCATTATAATGAGACGTACTTATCGGTACAACACGTTGAGCGATCAATTAGAGGTAACCGCTTCATTGATTAATAATTCATTTAACATCACGCATCTAATGTTTGAAGAGGCAAGCAGGAGAGTTTAGACCTGCCGGGGTCGCGGGACTGTTCTATCAGGTTAACGTGGCCCCGGAATGTGAAGGGCTATTGAAAGGATCACCGTTGCTTTACCGCTGCCTTTACAAAGGCAAATTTTGGCAATTGAAAAGAGTGCCCATGGAGTTTCTTGCTCATTCTTCTCCATAGAGATTTACGCTTTGTAATGAGCATCTACGGTACTTTCACAGTTTTTATGTCATGTGACTGAGACTGTAGCACCATAACTATTTTTATATTACCTAAGTATTTGATTTTTTTGTTTTTTGACAATTCAAAAGTGCTAGTGACAAGCCTACTTGAAATAAATTACAGATAGCGCGCGAGTTGAATGCAGTCGGGGTCTGAGGTGAAGAGCCCCCCGCTACCCGCACGCCCCACCTCACGCGCCTGCAGTGTAGTACTGTGCCATCCTTGTCAACAGCACTACCGCATTCCTAAGATAGATAGCGCGCGAGTTGAATGCAGTCGGGGTCTGAGGTGAAGAGCCCCCCGCTACCCGCACGCCCCACCTCACGCGCCTGCAGTGTAGTACTGTGCCATCCTTGTCAACAGCACTACCGCATTCCTAAGATAGATAGCGCGCGAGTTGAATGCAGTCGGGGTCTGAGGTGAAGAGCCCCCCGCTACCCGCACGCCCCACCTCACGCGCCTGCAGTGTAGTACTGTGCCATCCTTGTCAACAGCACTACCACATTCCTAAGCTCTGCATTCAACTCGTGCGCTTAGTGTATATGATTTTGACATTTGGGCGACACTCGCGCGACAGACACTGCTTAAGCGCGACTGTGCGTATAAAATGTGAAGGAATTTTCAACTGCCGCGCAGCGAACGCCCTAATGTGAAAGCGGCGCACGGTGGGCCGAAAATCGGCTTTCATAGACTTAGGCATTTTATTTTGCAAGTGCCATTTTTTATGCCGGATATCACTTCTATTAGTTATAACAATATACAAAAATGACACCAGAATTGATTCTGCACAAAAACGAAGGAATTATAATTTTTTTACGAAAATTTTGTATGGAGCTAGTATGAAAAATCGAAATATCTCGAAAACGGCAGGGATAACCCTAATATCCTTATAGGGGGTTATAGTACTAATTATTTGTGATTTTTTGACATAAGTTACATAATGGTTGTGAATGCCGTTTTTTTTTTAAAAATCGTCAAAATATTTTCATTTATTTTTACATATGAAACGTTCCTTTTAGTGTTTAAGTTGAAGATTTCAGAGCTTTAACAACTCTTAACATAAAATAGCATGACCTCTATAGACCTGAAGGACTAGACAGAGGTGAAAGAAAAGTTATTTTGTAGGTTATTGTACCCTTTTTTGTGGTTGTTTTTGAAGGCGGTTATATTTTTTTTGAAAACTCGGTGTAATCGATGTACATACATAAAAAAAAATACCGACCGACCGAATGGAGAACCTCCTCCTTTTTTTGAAGTCGGTTAATAAATAAAATGGACTGTATATATACTTTTTATTGAAAGGTAATTTAAATAAAACAGAAGTAACAAAAATAATATCAAAGTGCATAATAATTTATGAAAATATTAACTAAACATATGATACAATAAACTAACATGAATTACAAAAGAACATAAAGAAAAATAATTGAATTTTACAAATTTTCTTTACAACTTTCGTTGTCGGACTCCAATTCCGAGTCAGAATCCAGATTGGATACACCTACAAACGCGAACTCAGTTTCCGGAAACTGTATTAGGTCGAGAGTTTCAGCAAAAAAGGTTGTCTTCCTTTTGGCATCTAACTTCGGCCTTTGTGCACTTAGGAAAGGATCCGAAGAAACAACAAGCATATTTAGGATATCTTGATTAGAATCTTGCCTGCTTCTTTTCCGCGAATGATGTTCCCGAAACCTCCTAAAATCTTTGTTTCGAGACTCTGAGGCTTCTTCCGACAGAGTCCCAATCGGGACAATATCATTTTTTTCGATTATGTCAGCACCGTGTATTAATAGTTTATGTACGGTTGATGACATGTAGTACCAGTCTTATAATTCCACGTACTTTTCTGCTGTTTTGCGAGCAAAATCTTTAAATTTGATGACATCTATCTTCTCACCAGATGTTATTGCTTGCAAAATAACAGAAAATCTTTTTATCAGGTCTTGATCCAACCCAGTAATAGCTGCAGTTTTATTGGGAAACTCGAAAAACTTCCTTGCGGTATTCCCGTCATTGGTAGTTCCCGAGCCTTGTTTCACTATATCAATCAACAGATTGAGCTCCTCTTTAAATTTATTTTGAATGTTTTTTTTTCTGTTTTGTAACATTTCTTTATGCTCATTACTTCTTGCTGCCCACTGTTTGAAGTCAAGTCTGTACGCAATGTGTAACAGACATTCCATGCAATTTATACGGGCATGTAGGGATGATAGGCCAAATTCGTATATGTCAGAACACACAGTTTTTGATGTTACAGCATCTAAGTGGTTCATTTCTGTTGGTTTTGCTAAGCACAGGTAGCATGATGCATTTGATCTAGCTTCAGAAAGGTACGTGCAGACTTTTGCGTCGATCATTGTCATCATTAGTTTATGAGTCACCCTGTTACTATTAATGCACTCTGTGGGGTTAAGGGCCTCAATTTCCTCATCCATTTTTCTTTTGTTATCAATGACAACTGCATTGCTTTCTTTTACAAAAGTGAACTGAACCGGACGACAATAAAAAGTTGAGCATGGTTTCGGGTTTGTCCATATAGTATTATCTCCATCTGTAAGTTTCAGTGGCACCAAGGAGGTCATAAAAATGCTTGAATCATCATGCTCGCCGTCCATTTTCTGCTTGTATCGGCTTTGATTGGAAGCACCATCAAATCCCCACTTCGATATCAGCTTTAACTGCTTATTTTCCACATTATCAGAAAGACTTTGAAGAATCCGCTTCACCGTGATGTCAAGTAAAGCTTGAAGTGTAATTCTAGCTGATGAATCAGTAACTGACACTGATAGATTAGGAGGGTAGCATGCAAGCTTAGTTTGTTGCAGTTTATAGTAGGATGGGTAAATATCCTTAGCACCTTCCCGAATGGCAGTCTCTCGCAACGTAATATATTGCCACTTTGAAAGCTTAAGTGAAAGAAGTAATCCAAGTGCTTTCTCTGGTGTAAATATTACTGTTTTCACTGGTTTCTTAATGCTTTCATTGATTTTAACGGCAGCTTCTGGATTTTTGATCATATATTCGATTACAGATGCGATATCTTCATACCCTTCTTCTTTTAAACGCGCTGCAGCTGCATATGCCAATTCACAGGAATCCTCGCCTATGTGCTCACTAGATCTTCTCTTTTTCTGTTTGCTTCCCAGATCTTTGAATGGTTTTCGGGACCTTTTTGTCATTGTTCCAACAGTCGATGATGTCGAAGGTTCTGGAGAGACTGAACGTGCTCTTGGTATCTCATCAACAGTTGGTTCTTGATTTATTAAAGTAAGCACGCAACTCGGCCAATCAATATTTGCTTGCAGCCACTCTCCGTACGTATTTCTAAAATTATCAAAGAATCGTTTAGATTTCTGCCACCTGTTTAAAGCAGATCGCGTGAATCTACGGCAAAATTCTTTGAGAGTTACTTGATCTTCGGCAGAAAGACAATCGCCTATGCGAGACACAATTGCACTAAACAATACTTCATGATTAAATGAAGGACACTCACTTTTTAGAAGAACAAACAAGTCTAAGTTGGTGATTAAACTTTCCATTCTAAGATTTTATAGTCGCAAAGCAAATACTTAGTTTTAGTGTTAGCAGTTACACAGTTGTGAACAATCTAAATTATGGAACAAAATTGTAGCCCTTTTATTGTAGGTACCTATAAAGTCAATAATTAGTAAACTACCCTCGTTAAAGTTATAAAAGATATGACATTGAAAATTTATAATCGTAAAAACATTTCGTAGAACTCATAGTACAACTAATCAACATTAGCAAATCACATTAGCTCACTAATTACAAAAAAAGTGACTGCAGTTCTTAGTAGATATTGTTACGAGAAATTTCAAATCATTTAATCACATATTAGGCTCATTAGAATCAGAAAACTACAACCATCATTCTAATTACTTAATTACTTGTCAGCAGACTCATTAGATGACACAAGATGTTATTTTGTATTTTGATCTTCTGCAAGGTCTTAAAATTCCTTTTGTGTCGATATTATTATGTGTCCGGTTATGTTATAATCATACTTTTAGGGTATGATCAATTAACAATTTCATTCCCCTATCTTTCAAAAAGAAGCGACTGCATGGGCACTTTGACACTGATATTCAACTATTTGGTATTGTTGGAAATCTTACAAGATACTACACACTTCTGTCTAGTCCTTCAGGTCTATAGATGTCATGCTATTTTATGTTAAGAGTTGTTAAAGCTCTGAAATCTTCAACTTAAACACTAAAAGGAACGTTTCATATGTAAAAATAAATGAAAATATTTTGACGATTTTTAAAAAAAAAACGGCTTTCACAACCATTATGTAACTTATGTCAAAAAATCACAAATAATTAGTACTATAACCCCCTATAAGGATATTAGGGTTATCCCTGCCGTTTTCGAGATATTTCGATTTTTCATACTAGCTCCATACAAAATTTTCGTAAAAAAATTATAATTCCTTCGTTTTTGTGCAGAATCAATTCTGGTGTCATTTTTGTATATTGTTATAACTAATAGAAGTGATATCCGGCATAAAAAATGGCACTTGCAAAATAAAATGCCTAAGTCTATGAAAGCCGATTTTCGGCCCACCGTGCGGCGTTAGTCAGTACAAGTCTGACAGCTACCTTGCCCTGGGTGGGAGGACTCATTTGATTATAACAACGCAAAAAGTCAGATTACAGTTCGCATAGAAACAAACCTGTCTACCACACAAATGTGATTGTATTAAATAGTCATGAAGTCTGTTTACATCGGAAACTTTACGATAATAATCATTATGTATTACCTAATAGGTATGCATGATATAGTACATAGTCTGTTATGTAAATAACTAGCTACTATCCGCTTCATTTGGACAGTGTGCGATCATAGCGCCTCTCGTTAACCACATTTTGGTCTGGTGGGGCTTTAAAATCTGTCAATGTCTATTGTATAAAATCCATGGTTCCTTCAATAGCCGTTTACGTTCCAGGGTCACGGTTACCTGTTTAGACAGTTCCGGTACCCTGGCAGGCGTTTGGCCTTCTATGGGGGGCTCCGTCCGATTGCTGAAAACTCTTCGACGTACGCGTGGAACACAACTTGCCGTCGATACGAGAATGGTCCATGATCGGGCAGCGAGTCACCTATTACTTGCCGTAACCAAGAGACTAAATAGATTGCAAGTTATTGAAGCTGTCATTCTTACTATTCAAGGTTTTGTCTATAATATAAAATGGATCGCAAAATGTGTTTGCTAAGCTCATAACTCGAAAACGGCTGGACCGATTCGGATAATTCTTTTTTTGTTATGTTTGTAACCATCAAGATCCAGTTTTAGAGGACCAAAATCCATCATGTCTACCCGTGCGAAGCCGGGACGGGCCGCTAGTATCCCTATAAGATTATAGACCTATCGCTTCAATCACTAATACTACAGTAATCTTGGGAATTATTGTCGGTACTGTTTCTGTTTGAAAATACCTTGACCCTGTACAATTATTGTTTTCATTATTTACATGAGAATTTAAACAGATGTTCCACTTGAATGGGCGTTTCAAGGGCATTAATTGAGTAAAGAAATTAACTTAAGTATTAGGTACACACGGCTAAACAGCACGCTATACCAAACCAGTTTGTCTTGGTCTCGATTTGTACGATTTAAACACACAATAAACGGTCAGCTAATATTTGTTTTGTATAGCTTGATGTGTAGCCGTGTGTACTATAAAAACACTGGCTTACTGCGTGGTCTCTTAGTTGAAAATTATTTATCCTATGCGCAAACTTAGCATTATACACTAGCGAGTAAAATTATTGGAATTAATTACTTGGAATTTATCCGAGATACCTCCTTAAATATTTTTACAAAAAATAAATATAAAAACATTTAAAAATATAAAAAATGGTGGTCAGGGCTCTTGAGAGAGGAACCTTCTAACAATACGCGCCGTGTCCAGGAGTACTGCCTTCTGAATCAGGCGCTTGATCCAGCTGCCAAGCGAGAGCCTCCTTAGGTGTTGGTCGAGGCTCTTGGCAATTAAGCCATTTTAATTATTACTAGCTGTGCCCGCAACTTCGTTCGCGTGGATGTCGGAATTTAACAATGAATTTTTTAGTTGCAAGCGCTTAATTCAGGCCACGTTTTTCATATAAACCGTGTATTTAGAATCTTCTTAGATTAATCAAACATATTTGACACTTGTATTCCAGGTTTATGCAGGACTATTTTCCTAATGCCCGCTATCACCACACCACACCACACCACACCACACCATTCCGTTCCATTCCATTCCATTCCATTCTGTTCTACTCTATGATCCCTTTAAATATTGCTTTAATTAATTTATATTTTTTATATTATATGAACCGATTATGATGACTCAAAATACATAATGTTACTTCAATTCAAACACGTCTATTCCAGGTTTTCTTTTAACGCCATCTGCCGTGCGTTGTAGTGAATTCGAAGTTAGATCGCGCGACTGACGTACGAAATCAAATTGTGAGACCAAAGTGCACCCGTAATTTTACTTCTAAAACACTTTAAATTCAAATATCTTTTGATAGACTGAACCGATTCCAATGAAACAAAAACTAAATTCCTCTCCAAGTTACGCTTAATCGTTGTGTATAAAAGTTATCTACATTTATTTCGTACATTTTACGTGATACCTGGACAAATAAACATACAAACAGACAAACAGATAAACAGACAAAAATTCTAAAAATGCTAGAAATGGGTTCTATTGGTTGTCCTTTAATACCCTGGCTATATTTTTTGAGTTTTTTTTTAATGTACAAAAATAACTTTTCTACAGTTTTATTATATGTAATAGATAATAGATTAGCTAGTTATTAAGTAATTTAGATTGCGCAGAATAAGTGATTCAATACTTTTGTTCGCAAGTGTAGATTAATTAGCTGTTAGTAGCGACTTCGCCCGCGCGAACATAAAATCCTGATAAAACTATCCTACATGTTAATCTAGGCATGGTCCAAGAAAATCCTGCGCATCGAAAAACTAATTGGGTTGGAATCCGAAAAGATGGTGGTCGAGATCTAGATAATATTATATTTTCCTACCTTTTAGCTTCTTATATCTGCGTTTAGGCATCTTTGAGCACTTTCACAACACTCTGCACTATTAAAACTGATTAATTAAAAATAACTTGTAAAGAAAAGTAGGACTGTGTTATAAAAGGAATAGTGTACCCACATTTTTTCGATTGTGTTCGTTACGTTTTTTTTTTTTTTGTAATCGGAGTATGAGTCTTTTGAGCCAAGTGTTTTGTATCGAGAATCTTTTTGCTTTGTTTTTTTTTTAATGATAAATACGTCTAATATTTTATATTAGTATTTAACAAACATTTACTTCTTGCAGGCGTAGCATGGCGCCGTAGAAAGTGGTTTTGTCGACGGAAGAATAGGCAAAATGACAGAACGTAGAAATATTTTTATTGTTTAAGCATGGTAATGTAAAAAATATAGAAAATAAACGTCCTTTTCACCAATAGTGTACGAATGGTGTCATATTTGTGCAAAAAAACAGTCGACTTGAGTGGAAATAACGATGAAATAACTTTGTCTTTTCTTGGTAGGATAGACATAGAATCGCCATGCTACGCGTGCTGCTATCCTATCTTAACACTATAAACGTGATGCTTTTTTAACCGACTTCAAAAAAAGGAGGAGGTTCTCAATTCGGTAAAAATGTTTTTTTTTTAATGTATTTACATCGATTACTCCGAGGTTTCTAGTCCGATTAGTGTGATTCGGTGGCAAAAAGACAACGAAATAATAAAACAAAGCCACCGGCTTCCGAAAAAAAAGTTATATTGTAGGTTATTTTACCCTTTTTTGTGGTTGTTTTTGAAGGCGTTTAATTTTTTTTTTGAAAAAAGTTTTTTATTTTACTCTTTTTAGTTTAAATATTCAACCCAAATTTATTGTATAATAGTATAATAGTTATTATGCCCAAATTCTTGGCAAATACATCATTTTCTTACATGTGCACTAGAATTTTGTAATCCGTAGCACCGGTATTAATTTAGATTGATATTTGTTACTATTCCACGTAAAAACCACTGAACAGATTTGGCTGAAATTTGGTACACAGATAGTTTATAACCATGATTAACATATATGTTAGTTTCTATCCAGACAGACAGTCCCGCGACTCCTGCAAGCTTAGCTTAGGGGGCCCATCAAACTGCCGACAGCTCTTTCAAGCACGCGTAGAACACGACGCGCCGTCGACCCGGGCATGGTCCATGATCGGATGGTGAGTCACCCATTACTAGCCGCCTTTTGTCATGTTATACTATTATATTTAGGACTAGCTGTTGCCTGCGGTTTCACCCGCTACAACTCCCGTGGGAACATTAAATCGGGATAAAAACTATCCTATGTGTTAATCTAGGTTATAAACTATCTGTGTACCAAATTTCATCCAAATCCGTTCAGTAGATTTTGTGTGAAAGAGTAACAAACATCCATCCACACATACACACTTTCACGTTTATAATATTAGTACGATGACTTTACACTTAAACTGTGGACTTCTCTTATTATCACCTTATGTATTGTATACTTGACACAATATAATTGCTAAGTTTAAACTATGAGTAAGTTTTGTGCAATAACAGACTGTTATTATTGTTTTAGTGAATCATCATCATCTGCCTAGCCTTTTCCCAACTGTACTCGTATTGTGGTCGGCTTCCAGTGAAACCAGATGCAGCGACTGACTATCGGACCTCCACAACACAGCAACTGGGTAATACGACACCCCTTCGGTAGGACTTTCATTTTTAACCGACTTCAAAAAAAGGAGAAGGTTCTCAATTCGGTCGGTATGTTTTTTTTATTGAAAATTTTCAAAAAATAAAACAGTGATATGCCTAAATTAGACCGATTAGATTCTCCATACAGAGATTTTCTAATGACATATCGTTTTTTCTTAATTAAGACGTATATAAAAATCAATTGCTGTTCGTTAGTCTCGCTAAAACTTGAGAACGGCTGGACCGATTTGGCTAATTTTAGTTTTGAAATATTTCTGGAAGTCCAGGGAAGGTTTAAAAGGTTATTCTGTGGCGGTACGAAGTTTGCCCGGTCAGCCAATTTAGAATATAATATTTCAATAGGTTTTTTTCCCAAAAACACAGGTTGACACCGAGAAACACACCTAGCCAACAATATAAACCACGTCAGAAGCCTGTGGCTTTTCTAGAGGCAGCTTAATACAAAAACAAAAAAGACTCACCTTTCTTCGAAGACTTGACAGATAAGATCCCTCCATCTTGATTCTGTGTCGCGGATGGCACTATCAGCACCTGGAAAACATTCAGACATTAAACAGAGAAAAATAAGAGCAGCTCGTGGCTAAATAATGTTTTACAATTGGGTATGGTATTGCCCAGTTACTGGTTTGAGTAGGTCCGATACTCAGCTTTCTCCGATATTCAGCTGCATCTGGATCTACTGGAAGCCGACCACAATATAGTTGGGAAAAAACCTGAAGGGACAAAGGTGTTGGGGTTGCCGAACTGTCTGAACAGGTAACCGTGACCCTGGAACGTAAAGGGCTATTGAAGGACAAAGTGGATTTTAGTCAGTAAAAGTCTGACAGTTCTTCCCGCTTCACCGAAGAAGAAAGGATTCATTTGATGATTTACCAGGTAAAAATAAAAAGCACAGGTGTGTTTTGGAAGTATTCCACGAAGGGCACCTGGCACCTGCGAAAAATGTTGTCAGGAGCCTTATGTCGAATAGATAAGGTGTAAGTAGCTCAGGTGCCATTGTCAGCGGGTGCCCTTCGTGGAATATCTCGTGTTTTGGGGTCAAGTCAAATCAACTCAGCCAATCGCAGTCCACTGTTGGACACAGGCCTCTTTCAGGCTGCGTCACGTCACCCTGACCTCAGCCTTCCGGATCCAGTCTGCCGCCTTCTTAAGTTCGTCGGTCCATCGATCAAGGGGCGTCTCACACTACATTGCGGATACGCGGTCTTCAATCTAGGACTCGTCCAGGATAAACTGGACCGGATAGAGGCCAAATTAGACCGCGTCCAGCCTGCCCGGCTTTTGTTAGGCTTTTTAGTTTCATAATTTTTTATACTAATCATGATTTGGTTTCCTCTCCGCCTACTTCACCTTATGTGTCTAGCGCAAGCGAGTGACTAGTACGCTAACCGTGCTTGCTTTCGTCTTTGCACGGCGAGAAGAACCGTTTAGTGGCACCGAATCTTCCTATAAGTTTAAGAATTGTTCATGTTATATTAGGACAAAAAGTATAAGTGTCCGGTCTTTTCACCTAAATGTCCGACTTAACTGACTGGTCTGTCCGGCTTTTCGGTTTTGAGACCTGGCAACCCTAGTTATGGAGGAAATTCTCATACAGATGTGACTGAAATCCGCCCCGAATATAATATAGAAAACGCTAACTAGATTTGTTTCTATAATTACAAAGTACCTGATTGTCTTCCAACAGCTTCTCTTGCGCCTCATCACTCTCCTCATTCACCGGTTTGACAGGAGACGCCAACGCCATCTTGTTTTGTCACGTTACACAAAATGTCGGGCAATTCTCATAATACCAGGTTCTGATACATTGGAATGTTTATATATCTAAGTTTATGTATACGTTGCTACATAGTATTATGTAGAATTCAGTCTTATTTTATTGGCTGGCTTGAATCTGTAACAAAGAAAAAATGTCGGTTAGGAAATTGTTTCAAAAACTTAATTCAAGGATATGATTTGGATCACGTACATTTTTAACGTCTTAAAGTAGGTATACGGATAGGTTGTATTCCTTAAAAACTATAATATTATAATAGATCTCAAAATGTATTGATTTCAAAGCTTATAACTCGAAAAGGCTGGACCGTTTCGGATAATTATTTTTTTGTTGTTTGCAACCATCGGGAACGGGTTTTAGAGGACTTCCACCCGTGCGAAGCCGGGACGGGCCGCTAGTTCTAAATACAGAAAAAGGAGCCCCGCCTAGCGGGACTTCATCGACGTCACTTAAATTCGATAATATTATAATGGTCACTTGTTTTACGTAGGAATCAAACGCAGGAGATAAATTTTCTTCCTTTTTTTATTTAATTTTCAGTAGCTTTCTAGGAATTTGGACATTGCTAAGGGCCTATTCAAAGATTTCCAACAGGACCGACAGTTTACAATCTTGTTAACTAGTAAACCCGGTTAGAAACAGCAGTATTTTAATGAACAGAAAAATACAATGAATCAAATTCTCGTAACTGTTGATAATCTGTAATTGATGTTTTACGCTAAAGCTGTAGTTGCCAAGTTTTGATCCAAGGACGTGTGGCACTCTCGCGCCTAGCATTGGTCGCGGACATACTGCGGAGCGAGACGGAGTGGGAAGCGGTCGCCTCCTTCTGCGAAACAGTTGTGCTCGTGAAGCAGGAGGCGGGCCGCGGAAGGGAGAGGATAGCGTCCTCCCTCCAGCCCAGCCCCAGTGGTGGGACGTCGGCGACGGCGGCCACGGCGTCGGACGTCGCGAGGCGATCTCCGGCCACCGTAGGCGCGGGCATGCGGGCGGCGAGTAAGGCCCTTCGTACACTAGGCGACTCAAGTCTCCGATACCTTACGACTTCAGTATCCAAGCGACTATCGGAATACAAATCCGTAAAGGTTCAACACAGGCACGCGTCAATGGATATCAAAATCGTAAAGTATCGGATACTTGCGTCGCCTAGTGTACGAAGGGGCTTAAGGGCAGCTCCGACCATGGATATGCCCCGGTCGACGGCGCGTTGTGTTCCACGCGCACCTCTAAGAACGTCAGCATGATGACGGTGCCGGGTCGCGAGACTTATTTCCATCACCGTGACCCCGGAACATAAAGGGCTATTAAGATAGACCAGGTGACACCAAATGGCGGACCGCCGACCCATTTTGTGCGGACCGCAAAAACACAGCGACTTGCACTGCAGAATACGATCTTATGAACAATTTTCAGAAAGCTTCTGGATTTTATCAAAAACGCAATAAAACGAGACACTTTATTCATAGAAATGTGAAAAAATACCTTTGCAGACTTTGCTATAATTGTATATATTCCGTAATGAGGGATTTTCTTTTGATTGTTTCCCTAATCGATGGATAGATGGCGCTGAACTTGGTATGTTACTGCAATGAACGGAACGTCGTCATTTTTTGAGATCATAAAATTTCGAAATGTTTTATCTTTGTCAATATTCATTGATTACAAAAAACACGTTTTTCCTTCTTTTTCTCTATGTTTTCTGGCTGTAATAATAATTTTCCTTTAAGACCAGCTAAGACAAAAATCTATAAAAGAACATCTAAGGCTAAGGGCGCACTACGAAAAAAAAAATTGCGAAAAAAATTCGTCAGTCTGTGATCTACAATCCGCGCACTGCGAAAATAAATCGTTTGTGATTTCACGAACTTGTTTGAGATTTCATTTGGTAATTTTAAAATCGCAACGATTAAATTTCGTAGTGCGCGCATAGCCTTATAAACATTACTTAAACATTGTAAACTTGATCTTAGCGACCATACTGCCATCACAAATCCACAATCCTCTCATTTCCTTATTTAAACTAATTACTATAATTAACAATCATTTCCTATTGCGTCTTCGGGAGGTCTTCAGGCAGGAAATTGTAAATGCCAATTAGAAAAAGGTTATTAAGTAATAAGGACGTATTTATGTAGCTGTACTTTCCTTCCCAAGGAGTAGCATGATCAATTCTCTCTATTCTACCACGAACAGACCAGAACCCCCTTTTTTTGCATGGTAAAATCATCAAATGAGTCCTCCCACCGCGGGCATGGTCAAAGTCGGACAGCGAGTTGCCCTTTATTCGCTGTCCGCATACCCGCGCCTACGGTGACCGGAGATCATCTGCCGACGTCCGACGTCCGTCCGTGGGCGTGTACATACCACTGCGGTTGGGGCGGAGGGAGGAAGACCAGTACCGCTAGCACGAGTTTTCACTAATTTACTTTCCAGTATTTACAGAGTTTCTTGTATGAAAATATGGAAAAGCGCCTCTGGTGTGCGAAGAAGGAACTAATTTTTTCCTTGAAAATTGACAAAGTTCCAGTTTACGTTTCAAATACTGAAAACTCGTGCTAAAGGTACAGGTTATTTTTATACAAAAGGCTATTTTACTAAAAAACAAGTCTGTAACAAAAAAAAATTGACCCGTATCTGGAGGCACGGCAGTGCCCCCGCCAAGACGAGCCAAACGAAGCGCAAGGGAACTGCCTGTGCCGTGTGCCGATCGAACCTGCGACACAGCGCTGCAGTCTAATTGCAATCTCTCAAGTTTTGTCTATCTATTTATTTCAGCAACGGGGACCTCGAAACCACTAATTAATAGTTTTTTATGTCCAATAAACTTTCCAGATGTAGAATTTTAAACTGTAAAACCTCAGTAAACATATTTCTTACTAAAGTTAATCTGTGCTAAAGTTTAAAAACTTGAAAGACTAACCGACTTTCTTCAAATAACCGTTTTAGCCTCGCAAAGGAAACCCTCTGTATCTTGATATCAGGACTCGTTTGGTGGATCAAATGACTAAGTAATCCGACAGCCAATTGTCGCACGTCGCACTTAATGATCCTAAGTTATTTGACACTACATAAATCAACGACGATATATTACTAGACTCCGCATGCACGATCTAAGGAACAAAAACTATTCTGTCAACTCGCTGAGGTACTACGTAAGCGAGGGGGACGGGGTACTGCGTTGTGATTGGCTAACTCAAGGTCTGTTCTGTCTCAAGGTATGTTTACGGCTCACAGGAGTGGTTGAAATAAGACGGATATAAGACTTTTTTGCCTAATGTGTTGACAGACATCGGTCGCCTGTTATTAGGAGTCTAGTAATAATTATATCGTCGTTGATATAAATACTCTAACGTGACACCACTTGGTACTTGCAATTAGAACGGATTTATGCAAAGTCCTTGCACGCGATAGCGGAGTGTTTTTTTTTATCGTGGTAAAATCATCAAATGAGTCCTCCCATCCAGGGTAGGACGGGAGGGACTGACAGGCTTGTACGGACTAAAATCCACGGTGTCTTTCAATAGCCTTGTACGTTACAGGGTCATGGTAATTTGATAAGTCCCGCGACCAGCGGTGAGTTTTTTGCCGATTTCAAGAGTCTTCACAATCTAAAAAACGGCAGAAAGTAGATAAACTTTTATTATTTAAAAAAAATATCAATTTTTAATCCAAACTTCATAACGCGGCTATTTTTCGGTAGATTTAGCCCTGTGGCGAAAATTTACAGTCTAAATGACAATTTTAAGGCTACAGTACTAGTCACTTGGCAAATCGACCCATGTTCCACATAGTCCAAAAAGCATTCGAATTTCGAACGTGATATTTTGAGTTTTTTTTTAAATTATACAGTCCAGAATCTGAGCAGATTGACGTTCAAACAAAGGAGATTGTGTGCTCACTTGAGAACTGTTACAAAACAGCAGGCGCCGTAGAAAGGGTTTTGTCGACGGAAGAATAGACAAAATGACAGAACGTAGAAATATTTTTATTGTTTTAAGCATGGTAATGTAAGACTATGGAAAATAAACGTTGTTTTCTTCAATAGTATACGAATGGTGTCATATTTGTGCAAAAAAACAGTCGACTTGTGTAGAAATAACGATGAAATAACTTTGTCTTTTCTTGGTAGAATAGAGATAAAATCGCTATGCTACGCGTGCTGGGATCAGAGTAGATTGACGTTCAAACAAAGGATTTAGATTGTGCGCTCACTTGGGGACTGTTACAAAACAGGACTAATCGGAATCAAAATGGACGGACTTCATGACTAAAAGGCCGGAACAATAGACTAACGATCATTAAGCCTTCGGCTTGCGGTCAATATTCTCAAGATAAAAAAAAAACAAGGTCACAACTCAAACGATAGCACGCACAGCTGATTTCTTCTTTATTTCTTATACAAATAACAAACAAGTCTCACTGACATATTTTCACAGTGTAACCGCAAATATTTTCTTTGCTATCATCGTTCAAAGAAATATTATTATTTACTTTACAATAGGCTGATAATTTACTGAAGAAGTAGGCTCGTATTTGATAAGATATAAAAAATAAGTAAGGAAAATAACGAAATGATGTAACTTTTTAGTTAAAATCAAAATCAATAAATGAATAGAAACGTTACCTACACAACATTGTATCTTCAAAAACGGCACACTAACGCACACATGAATAACTAAATATTGCAATAGCATGGCATCACAAATATAGTCAAGGTTTGTCAATTGACCACATTTGAGCGCGTCACTTTCTGAACGCGTATAACGTATCTACACCTTTGTACTTATAATATCATTGGTTAAAATCATCAAAATTTTATAAAACAGCAACTGCGACGGAAGAATAGACAATAAATTGCAAAATTTAGAAGGACCTCTATCGGCCTATGCATGATGTTTAAAAGGTATAAAATAAATGTTTCTATTCTTCAGTCGTCAGACCCCGTACTCAATCTTCCATATTTAGGCAACAAAGAAATGTCGAATAGAAAACGAATAACTTTGTCTATTCCAAGCAGAATAGAGATAAGATCGTAGATGACGGAAGAATATAATTATATTTAATTCATATGATTAATATCGCCTTAGGACAATGTAGAAAGGTTTACAGCTTTCTACACTCTGTCATTTTGTCTATTCTTCTGTAGACAAAACTCGTTTTAGCTCATGAATTGATGATTTTCTCATATTAGCTGTTAATTGTGTAGCTGTTGAGTTTCCAACCACTTTTCGATACCAATAGATTGTAATAAATTCTCAGTTATTTTTATTTAACTCTAGTCAGCCGAGTGCAACCACCTCTTTTTTTTATCGTGGTAAAATCATCAAATGAGTCCTCCCACCCCGGTCAGGGTGGGAGGAACTGTCAGACTTGTACTGGCTAAAATCCACAGTGTCCTTCAATAACCCTTTATGTTCTGGGGTCACGGTATAGAAATAAATCAAATAAATCTTTTGACCCCGGCAGGCTTTGGCCCTCTACAGGCCCCGTCATCATGCTGACGATCTTTGAGGCGCGCGTGGAACACAACGCGCCGTCGACCCGGGCATGGTCCATGGTCGAGCAGCGAGAGTGCAACCACCTCTTATATACGTCTAGTGTTCATAATCTCCCTGTACATAGTAAACAGGTAAACACATTTTTTATTTAACTACCTGATAAAGAAAAGTCAAGAACGTTCACTGTCCTGATAAACAATTTATATCAGTACTAGCTGTTGCCTGCGGTTTCACCCGCTACAACTCCCTTGGGAACATTAAATCGGGATTATAACTATCCTATGTGATAATCCAGGTTATAAGCTATCTGTGTACCAAAAATAAACAAAATCCGTTCAGTAGTTTTTGCGTGAAAGAGTAACAAACATCCATACACACATACAAACTTTCACGTTTATAATATTAGTAGGATCGTGATAATAACTATCCTATGTGTTAATCCAGGTTATAAGCTATCTGTGTACCAAAAATAAACAAAATCCGTTCAGTAGTTTTTGCGTGAAAGAGTAACAAACATCCATACACACATACAAACTTTCACGTTTATAATATTTTAATCGGGATAATAACTATCCTATGTGTTAATCCAGGTTATAAGCTATCTGTGTCCCAAAAATAAACAAAATCCATTCAGTAGTTTTTGCGTGAAAGAGTAACAAACATCCATCCACACATACAAACTTTCACGTTTATAATATTAGTAGTATTTTATTATCTATATTTTATTGACCTATTTTTACTCATCAGGCGATGCAAAACCAGTATAAGGTGACTGTTGAAGGTGCGGAAGCATTATACAAAGAGGGATCACCGTAAACTGGTTTTGGTTTAGTACTATGATTATACCTTTTGAAGTTGTCAACGTAATTTTATCAAAGTTCTTGTTTACTTTGACTTGAGGTTAATGTTATTTAATTAATTATAATTGTGTCAATTAACTGCATAACGTCATTTTTCTCATTCTCTTCTGGTATGCGTTGTTACTACAACATTTTTTTTTTTTATATAAAGCTGAAAAGATTGTTTGGTTGACCGTGCAAATCCGTGGTTCGAATGAGAAGTTTTCTTTTTCGAGTATTAAAAAAAAAGTAGTTTCCAAGAACTCTGTAGATGGCGTTGAACTGACTACGTTACTAGATTTATATTTTTCTTTTTCCTTGTTGTTATTTATTTCTAAGGGCGTTATCACACTAGCGGTTTGGAAGCGGTTGCGGGGCGGAGCGGCCGCACAGCGAATGCGTTGCGAACACGCCGCGGTTGCGCAGCGAATTCGTTGCGTTAGGAGTAGGTGATAACCCAGTTAGCCATAAAATTAAAGGTTGATTCCAATCTTATACCGAAATTACTTGCCTGTAGGTCCAGTGGTGAGTGACCCTGACTGCTATGCCGGAGGTCGTGAGTTCGATTCCCACCCAGGACAAATGTTTGTGTGATGAGCACGATCATTTGTTCTGTGTCTGGGTGTGATTTATCTACAATATGTATGTATTTAGAAATATATAAGTATGTTTATCAGTTGTCTAGTACCCATAACACAAGCTCTGCTTAGCTTGGGACTAGATGGCGTTGTGTGATAGTTGTGGAATATTATTATTATTCTTCAAGTTTTCACTTCTGCCGGCATTCCCGGAGTGCAACCAGTTGTTTTATTTTTATTTTTAGCAGGTTATGTGCCTTAGGAGCAGGTAATAAACCCAGTTAACAGTTAGCCATAAAATTAAAGGTTGATTCCAATCTTATACCGAAATTATGACGTCATTATTGACAGGACGCGATCTCGTTTCTTTCGAGCGATTAAAATAAAATTATGCTCGGTTTTAAAAAAACCTTATCTACACGATTATACCGTTAGAAACAAGGTTTTAAATTAATATATTCTTTGATGTTTAAAGATATCTAGAAGAGGTTGGCCGTTGTTTTTTTTATTTTTGTTATTTAATGTATTTTTAAATTATAATATAAATAAATATTATAGTACAAAATAAAGCGGAACAGCAGTCCGTATAGCATGACCATTCCTATGTCTCATCATCATCATCTCAGCCATAGGACGTCCACTGCTGAACATAGGCCTCCCCTTTAGATCTCCACATATACCGGTTGGAAGCGACCTGCATCCAGCGTCTTCCGGCGACCTTTATAAGGTCGTCTGTCCATCTTGTTGGTGGACGTCCTACGCTGCGCTTACTAGTCCGTGGTCTTCACTCTAGCAATTAGTATTATCCTATGTCTATTCTACCAAAAATCACAGACCCGTAGACGACTGAAGAATAGAAACATTTATGTTCTATAATAGCGGCCCGTCTCGGCTTCGCACGGGTGGAGGACCCGGTCTAAAATTTGAGATTTAAACTATCCTATCTCTCAAGTTGGATCGAACTGCACATGGTGTGCGAATTTTATTATAATCGGTTAAGTGGTTTAGGAGTCCATTGAGGACAAGCATTGTGACACGAGATTTATATATATTAAGATAAATATTAAAGTATAAAATAAAGCGGAACAGCAGTACGTATAGCACGACCATTCCTATGTCTCATCATCATCATCATCATCATCTCAGCCATAGGAAGTCCACTGCTGAACATAGGCCTCCCCTTTAGATCTCCACATATACCGGTTGGAAGCGACCTGCATCCAGTGTCTTCCGGCGACCTTTATAAGGTCGTCTGTCCACCTTATTGGTGGACGTCCTACGCTACGCTTGCTAGTCCGTGGTCTCCACTCTAGCAATTAGTATTATCCTATGTCTATTCTACCAAAAATCAAAGACCCGTAGACGACTAAAGAATATAAACATTTACGTTCTACATTTTTTACATCGCCCTACTTGGGAATATAGAATGCTTTCTACCTTCTGTCATTTTGTCTATTCTTCCGTAGACAAACTCAAACTACGCGTGCAATACATAGAACCTTTTAATACAGTTTTTTTTTTTTTTGATACCGTCCCATAAGTCTTTGGTTCGGTTGTCGTGGGTTTGAACCCCGCATGGAGTATTTTTTTTTTTATGTGTAATGGGTTTGCTCTTGACCTTAGTCTAGGTCAGGAATGACTAAGAAAAGGTCGACGATGGAGCGAGCTTACCCAGAAGAAGCCTGTTCACTTAACTTCATATAACAATAGTAATCAAGTCAATTCAAAACAAAAAAAAAAACAAGTTTAGGTATTCCCCAATGACACACCTCTTTAATGCGTTGTATGTCTGATTTAAGAATTTTAATCATATAATTATAGTAATTAAAAAACTATTATCCTGTTTATAAAATCTTAGGTATTTAAAACAGCATTACTCATAGCAATATTTCATCATCATCATCATCAGCCGAAGACGTGGACTGCTGAACAAAGTCCTCCCCTTTTTAAACATGATAAAATCATTTAATGAGTACACCTCACTTGGGTGAAGCAGAAGGACACAGTTAACTGTTCAAACAGTCCCCCGACAACGGCAAGCGATTGGCCTTCTTTGGGGTCTGGAACGTAAATGGCTATTGAAGGAACACAGTGTATTTTAGTCAGTACGAGTCTGACAGACCCTCCCGTCCCGCCCCGGGCGGGAGGGACTCATTTGGTGACCACGTTTCATCATCAGCCTATAAATGTTCCCACTGCTGGGACACAGGCCTCCTCTCTGAGAGAGGGAGTGGGCCAAAATCCACCACGCGGGCCCAGTGCGGGTTGGTGGATGTCACATATCTTCGAATGGTTGGTTCTAGGACATGTCGGTTTCCTCAAGATGTTTTCCTTCACCGTTTTGAGAGCAGTGGTGACGAAATAAGTTAAACAAAGTAATGCGCCTGACTGGATTCGAACCCACGACCTATAACTCGTAAGTCGGGGCCGATACCACTGGGCCACCACTGCTCTCAAGTTTACCACGCTAAAAATGATACTACTAGATAAACCTGGAAAGCATAGACAAAGTCTATTTCGATACAACTTTTTATCGTTATTTTTTCAAGTACATGTTGCTATCTGTCAAATGTGTATAACCTCTTGTACATAATCTGAGATAAAACGATCTAAAATGATAAATATCATCAAATGGGCATTACACTTATAGTACTTAAGATAGTGGACTGTTTTGAGGTGATCTGTAGATTTCTAACCAATGGAAAATATTGAACTATTATTACTACGTATAGAGACGACACTACGTATCACCACTGTGTCCCATCCAGGATGAGTGCGCGCGCACAAGTTCATTCAGTTGTTTGACAGCTCTGTGTCGTGCTCTAGGCGCGCGAACTCATCCTGCATGGGACACAGTGGTGTCGTCTCTATACGTAGTAATAAAAGCTCAATGTTTTAAAATTACTTTTTTGAGTACACATTTTCAGCAACTTCTGAATACTAGTATCAACCGCCAGAAAAGCGCTGAGGTAAGGTTGACGAAACCCCGAAGAATGCCCAAATGATCCCAAGGTACAACTTTGGGATCTATTTCTAGGCAAGCGTGCTTCATCGTCGACCACATCATCGCTTATGGTTACGCGAGATAGTGGATAAACATGAGCCTATCACAAATAAAATAGTTCAGGGGCGGTGAGAGACATTTTAAATACGTAATTGACTCATTAGAACCCCTAAGCAACTCACTGTTCTCATTCAGACACCGCAGAAACGATGATTTTCGACGGAAGAATAGACAAAGATTTTGCAAGATATTTTAAGTAGGTAAACCCTGAACAACTCATTGACATCCTGCATGCAAATCATGACACCGTAGTTCAACGACGAGTTTGTCTACTGAAGAATAGACGCAATGACCGAACGTAGAAAGGTTTTATCGTCCTAAGTATGACGAGGTTTAACATATTCTGTGTGTGGATATTTTAAGTAGGTAAAAGCCTCATAGGAACACTGAACAACTCATTGACATCCTGCACGCATAGCATGACACTGTAGAAGCGGGTTTGTCTACCGAAGAATAGACGCAAAGACAGGACGTAGAAAGATTTATCTCCTTGGTATGGCGAGGTTTTAAATATACTGTGTCCTTTACTGTGTCTGGTTTCATCATCATCATCATCTCAGCCATAGTATGTCCACTGCTGAACATAGGCCTCACCTTTTGATCTCCACATTTACCGGTTGGAAGCGACCTGCATCCAGCGTCTTCCGGCGACCTTCATAAGGTCGTCTGTCCACCTTGTTGGTGGACGTCCTACGCTGCGCTTGCTAGTCCGTGGTCTCCACTCTAGCACTTTCCGCCCCATCGGCCATCTGCTCTGCGAGCAATATGGCCTGCCCATTGGCACTTCAGCTTGCTAATCCGGTGGGCTATATCGGTGACTTTAGTTCGTCTACGGATCTCCTCATTTCGGATTCGATCACGCCTGTCTGGTTTCGGTCTGTACAAACTTAAACGGGAGGTAGCTTGCTCAATTCTATCAACAAAATTATACGGCATGTGGGGTCGGAAACCAACCTCTACTGAATTGTATCCATTTTTTGTTAGGTCATGTATTTAACCAAGTTGCTTACTTTATCTATTCTTGTCATAGCAACGACTTAGCGACTGTTCTAATCATAATATTATTATTCATTCAGTAATACAAAAACAACACATACATACATAATTGATTAAATCGAAATCAAACGTGATTTGAAGTACAATTAACAAAATAGATATATATGCAGGCATCTTTTTTTTAAAAGGTCTTTTTAATGTAACGTACATTTTGATGGACGCAGGAAAGCAAAGCCTAAGTAAAGATGGATGGATTGTGAGAGGAACGACATGAATGGAATAGGATTAAATGATGCTGTGACGTCTGACAGGGAATAATAGAATAAGAAATCGTGTTACGACGTAAAAAAGCAGGTAAATGACGAACGAAACATAGAATAAGTTTTTAAAATTTACCCTAGAGTGCCCTAACTGGAATACCTCAAAGAGGGGGTATTCCACTTAGGGCACCTGGCACCTTCGAAAAATTTTGACAGAAGCCTTATGTCGAATAGATAAGGTACAAGTAGGTCAGGTGCCATTGACAGCGGGTGCCCTAACTGGAATACCTCGAAAAGAGATACGTTTATGTATACTTAACGTATAACTAAATAAAATCATAAAAAAAACCTGTTGCAAAAAGTATGCCTGCTCATATATCTCATTTCTTGACGATACTTAGTTAAGTAATTCTTATAGCGTTGTACCAAAAATAGCTATGCGTAATCGAAAACATAATAACAACACGATTACAGACAGGTTTTTTATGTGGAAATGAAAGAGATCCATATTTTTATGATGTGCTCAATAGATAAATATTATCTAACACAATAATTCTAAAGAAAATGTACCTCAGTGCCTGAAGTCGAAAGTCTTCAACCAATGTGTGTTACCAGTGATGAGTTACGGCACCGAAACGTGGTCTTTCACTATCGGCCTCATCTCAGAGCTCGAAGTCGCTCGCTGTGTCTTTGCGTGATCGAATCCGAAATGAGGAGATCCGTAGACGAACTAAAGTCACCGATATAGCCAACCGGATTAGCAAGTTGAAGTGGCGATGGGCGGGCCATATTGCTCGCAGAACAGATGGCTGATGGGGTCGAAAAGTGCTAGAGTGGAGACCACGGACTAGCAAGCGCAGCGTAGGACGTCCACCAACAATGTGGACCTTATAAAGGTCGCCGGAAGACGCTGGATGCAGGTCGCTTCCAACCGGTGTATGTGGAGATCTAAAGGGGAGGCCTATGATCAGCAGTGGACGTCCTATGGCTGAGATAATGATGATGAAAGATAATGTGGAAATGCGGGTCTTGACAATTTTCGCCAATAGTTCTCTTAGAACAAGGAGCACGTGGCTAAATAATTACAGCTGCACAAGCCGATCTTCCGGGTCAAGCCGCGCTTGCCGAGGTAGCTCTGTGGATGTGCGACCATCTGTCATAGACAGTTTCCTCCGTGCCTCGGAAAACACGTAAAGCTGTTGGTCCCGGCTGTCAATTGTAGATCTTCGACAGTCGTTACTGTTAGTCAGAAAGTCTGAAGTCTGGCAACCAGTCTTACCATGGGGTATTACCCAGTTATTGGGATGTGGAGGTCCGATAGGCAGTCGCTCCATATAAAATAAACAAATAACTAAAATAAAATAATATTTTGATAATCCGACTGAGACGGACTAATTCTTTTTTTTTCAGTCATCCAGTACCCTTAGCACGAGTTTTCAGTATTTGAGAACTAAAGTAAACTGGAACTTTGAAAGTTTTTTTTCCAAATTGACAGTTTTCAAGGAAAAAAAATAATTCCTTCTTCGCACACCAGAGGCGCTGTTCCATTTTTCATACAAGAAACTCTGTAAATACTGGAAAGACTCTGTAAAGTAAAATAGTGTACATTCGTGCTAAGGGTACTGTTTGGGGGTGCTAAGACAGGAAACCTCCACGTGCGGCCGTAGACTGGAGTTCCCTCTCGGATACGTCCGGGGGGAAGACCAGTTTTTCGGGCCGGTGCACCCTGGGATGCAAAAACTCTTCCTTAAGCACTGTGTGTCTAAGGGGTCTCTTTCCCCGTATGCGAATAGACTGTCGTGTGGACGCTCCAACGCGTGTCCCTCTAATCAGCAGAGGGCATAGGGGTAGAGCGGGCTTGCGGACGGTGAGTAATGGGTAGCTCGCCGTCCGCCGAGGACCAAGCCCGGGTCGGTGGCGCGTCGTGTTTCGCGCCAAATGCCTGCTGGGGTCGCGGGTTCTTTCTTAACCCAGGATACGGCCCCGGAACGTAAAGGGCATCCGAAGGAACACGGGTGGATTTTAGTCAGTACAAGTCTGACAGTCCCTCTCGCCCAGCCCGGGGTGGGAGGACACATTTGATGATTTTACCACACAAAAAAAAGGGGTACTGCTTGAAAATCAACCTGTATACATTACCTACCCACAATATAGGTAATTAAAATTAAAACAATCACCCGATCACGTATCAAAAAACTTTTACTACGAACTGATAACTAAAATCTTATCACGAGACATGTGATATAAAACAAATCGATATTTTGAGTCAATTAGTTGCTTGGTAGTTACTACCTAGAGTTAAAACGTAATTACTTTAAAAATAGAACATAAATGATGGAGCCACACCCTAAGCTGCTCACCGTCTGATAAGGACCTATTAAAATGTCCCACAACTATCACACAACGCCATCTAGTCCCAAGCTAAGCAGAGCTTGTGTTATGGGTACTAGACAACTGATAAACATACTTATATATTTCTAAATACATACATATTATAGATAAATTACACCCAGACACAGAACATCAGCTCATCAAACAAACATTTTGTGTGATGAGCACATGTGTGTAAAGAGAATAGCACTGATACAGTTCGATCAATGACGATATATTACTAGACTCCGCATGCACGATCTAAGAAACAAAAACTATTCAGTCAACTCGCTGAGGTACTACGTAAGCGAGGGAGACGGGGTACTGTGTTGTGATTGGCTAACTCAAGGTCTGTTCTGTCTCAAGGTATGTTTTCGGCTCACAGGAGTGAGAGAAATAAGACGGATATAAGACTTTTTTGCCTAATGTGTTGACAGTCATTGGTCGCCTGTTATAAGGAGTCTCGTCATTGGGTTCGATAGACGATATGGCAAAATCTCTGACTTTAAGACGTAAAGGGCAATTGAAGGAGGATTTTAGTCAGTAAGAGGATTGCCTCTTTATCACGCGTTCCGACTCCTCCTTCGCTAGCATTACTGCTTCGTCATATTACTGACGGCTCTTTGAGGCGCGCGTAGAACACAACGCGCCGTCGATCCGGGCTTGGTCCATGACGGACAGCGAGTCGCCTATTACTCATCGTCTGCATGCCATTTATTTAGACTATCTTCTCTTCATGCTGTTACATAATATTATCTATCTAACTACTTGACTTAGATAACATAATAATCTTTCTTAATTATTAAGTCTGCTACGCCAGCTTATCTGGTCATTAAAGATCATAACTAGGTATTGAATCAACATCGTATGATAGATAAATATTATGTTTGTAATTGTCTCAAGATTACCTAATAGTAAAAGACAAAACTAATGCCAAAATGAGAGCAGTGGTGGCCCAGTGGTATCGGTCCCGACTTACGAGTTGTAGGTCGTGGGTTCGAACCCCGTCAGGCGCATCACTTTGTGTACCTAATTTATTTCATCACCACTGCTTTCAAAACGGTGAAGGAAAACATCGTGAGGAAACCGGCATGTCCTAGAACCAAAAATTCGAAGATATGTGACATCTACCAATCCGCACTGGGCCTGCGTGGTGGATTATGGCCCACTCCCTCTCTCAGAGAGGAGGCCTGTGTCCCAGCAATGGGAACATAATAGGCTGATGATGATGAATGCCAAAATCCTAGAATAGGGTATTTTAGTCAAATCATTTTTATTAGTCCGAAGTATAGATTATTAAAAAATATTAGACCCGTATTTTTTATTTTGTCACGTAAACCAAAATTGACGAAGATACGCTTCTAAAAATCACAAAACGTCACTCGGTTTTTAAAATTTTACAAACGTAATGACGTCACAAGTACTCCCGAATTTGGAAGTGTTTTAAATTTTTCAATATTCATTGATTAAAAAAAAATAATCAAAATTACTTGTCCATTATTTTCAATATTATTACTGACGGACTAAATAGATTTTCAGTTTATTTATACAATAAAATACCCTATTGCAATAGACAAAACTAATGCCAAAATCCTAGAATTTTTGTAAACCAACTTTTGTCACAGGCTTCGTCTAAGGGGGTCGCGACCCACAGGTTGAAAAACCCTGGTCTAAGTGAAACTAGAAAATTATCCCACAGGTTATAAACTATCTTTGTACCAAATTTCATTCAAAACTGTTCAGTATTAATTAGTAAGGACCTGTTGGTCTAGTGGTTAGTGGCCCTGACTGCTATGCCGGGGGTCATGGGTTCGATTCCCACCCAAGACAAATGTTTGTGTGATGAGCATGATCCAACGACGATATATTACTAGACTCCTTATAACAGGCGACCGAAGTCTGTCAACACATTAGGGAAAAAAGTCTTATATCCGTCTTATTTCGAGCACTCCTGTCTCCTGTGAGCCGTAAACATACCTTGAGACAGAACAGACCTTGAGTTAGCCAATCACAACGCAATACCCCGTCCCCCTCGCTTACGTAGTACCTCAGCGAGTTGACAGAATAGTTTTTGTTACTTAGATCGTGCATGCGGAGTCTAGTAATATATCGTTGTTGGAATGATCATTTTTTCTGTGTCTGGAAACTGGATGTAATTTATCTATAATACGTATGTTAGGTGAAACCGAGCAATACCTAGTTGCACATAAACCTTGAGATTATGTTTTCAGTCTCATAAAAACCAATATTTGTTTTAAATGGTCATAAAGAAATCCCCATATGCTATGAGTTTCAAGATAATACGTCGTAAAACCATGCTTTATCTTCAGCTAGTGTACCTATTCCAATATGATGTCATAATTTTCATTAATCCGTGGTAAAATTATCAAATGAGTCCTCCCACTCTGGGGGAGACGGGAGGAACTGTTGGACTTCATCATCTGCCTGCCTTTTCCCGACTACATTGTGGTCGGCTTCCAGTCAAACCACATTCAGCTGAATATCAGTATTTTACATGGAGCGACTGACTATCTGACCTCCACAACACAGTAACTGGGTAATACAATACCCCATGGTAAGACTGGTTGTCAGACTTTCGAGCTTCTGGCTAACAGTAACGACTGTCAAAGATCTACAAATGTCAGCCGGAACCAATGTCTTTACATGCTTTCCAAGGCACGGAGGAAACTCGCTGTGATAGAATCGATCTACCTCGACAAGTAAGCCCTGGTAAATCAGCCAGTATTTAGCAAAACACATTTGATAAATCCAGTTAAAATGCCTCAAATACCTTCGTGTAATGTAACAAGTGTGTGCATATGATATGCCGTCTCAAGTTTACGTCGTAATTGCCTCCGACAGCGACCTTTAATGTCGAGGAATTCAGGTCAAACATTGCCATATTCATTTACTGTTTTATTTTTATTTCGGTGTTAATGTCATCAAATGAGTCCTCCGGCCTGGATGGGGAGGAAGGGACTGTCAGATTGTTACCGAAAACAATTCTGTTCCAGTAATTTTCCTTTGCATTTCCGGCACGATAAGTATTTCCAAGGTTGACCCTATTGATGGGCGCCATCATTAATCATCATCAGCCGGAAGACCACACCGAACGACAATTTGCCACTTGTATCCATCGGTTCCCCGCGACTCTCACGATGTCGTCGGTCCACCTTGTGGGAGCCATCAGTAATGCCGACGGTTAACTGAGATCCGCGTGGAAGAGACCGTTGACCTAGGCCTAGCTCTTTACGTACGGTGAGCTACCCATTGCTTGCCGTCTGCAAGCCCGTGTCTTCTACGGTGGCAGGGACTGGCCCTGCAAATACCAACTGCCAGGACGTCTCCTGCGTTGCCTAGGGAAGTTTTGCCTCCTGCACTAGCATTAAGGCCGCTGCCGGTTTTTTCACGGACGGGACGGAACGGGAAATTTTGGAAATATCGTTTCATACAAAATGAAGGCGAATGGAAGCGCATACGTCACGGAGACACGGACGGGACGGGCACGTGTCCCCAACGATGTTTGGCACTTCCTGTCCCGTGCACGCCCCGTCAGAGATTTGTCCCGTCACGTATGAAGCGGTCTTTACTGTTTCCTTGAAAGAGGTGATGGTAATGGTCGACCACCTCCGATCGCCTCATGTCGATAGTATGTACAAGATGTGTATACCACTATTTTCTTTTTAAATGTATTTAAGATAGATTTGTTCTTGACTTAAGTCTAGGTCAAAGGTAACAGAGACAAGGTCGACGATGGAGCGAGCTTACCCAGAAGAAGCCTGTTCACTCTAACTTTGAAGAGATTATGGTTGTATGCGTTTGGAAACACAGACGCAGGCAGAGAGTTCCACTCCTTCGCCGTCCGCATTATAAAAGACGTTTGGAAAAGCTTAGTGCGAATTGGTGGAATAGCAATAAGGTGAGGATGGTAATTTGCCGTGCGTCTAGATGTGTGATGATAGAAGGGGGCTGGTGTGATGTCTTGGAGTTTTTAGGCACACTCATCGAAATAAAACCTATAGATTATCGACAAGCAGATAATTAATCCTACTAAATGTTTTAAGGCCGAAGTAACTAGTCGTAGCTAAGCAACAGCCTTGCTAAAGTCGGTGCTTAGCAACGTTCTAAGCATTAATTTTAAAAATAGACGGTTCTATAATTTCTCTTTATTCTCGGCCTAAGAGTTTTAGAACATGAACCACTTAATTTAATTACAAAATAACTCGGTTTTACACATGACGTCAGCACTAAAATAAATAAACACCAACTTTGTATATTATTCTAACTCACAGATAACCTTCCCTAGATTCCGCATACAAGGTAACCCGTGCCACACGTCAGGCTATTTTTTTTGCGTGGTAAAATCATCAAATCCTCCTTGAAATAAATGAAAAATCGCTCGACCGATTTTGTGCAAACTTTACATAAACCATCTACTAAATAGTCCAAACAAAGCCATACCAGATTGACAAGTGTGCGGGTTCTCTCTATTCCATTACTCTCATAATACAATGAGACGGCAATCCCACAGGACAGGTAAGCGATCAGGCAACGGTTTAACTTGCTTTCTGAGGCTTGTAGGTATGTTAAAGCCAATTTCCAAATTCAGAAAATCTCAATAACACTTTTTGCCTGAATGAAATCGAACACAGGACAAAAAAAATGCAATAATGCCTGTCGCATATAGGTTGCCTTTTATGCGGAATCTAGAGCAGGTTATCTCTGTTCTAACTACTCAACACAAACTTCTCAAGAACTGTTATTATTTTTGCAGCTGAATTACTAGTTTCAAGAATACGAAATGTTTAATCTTACGTCTATTTTATTTACAAATAGATTACGCAAATGGTTTAAAGAACACGGCATTTCTTGGAATTTTTTGAGGAATCAATATTTGTTTTTCTTTTTCTCAATTTTATTATAAACAGGTACGATGAATCTTAAGAAAATGGTGGTTCCTAGGAGCGCCCAAAGCGCAGAACACAATTTATCTAGATATCGGCATTGTCCTAATAATAATACTTTCCAAAGTCAATTAATAAAACGGACTAGAAATCGCAGCGTAGGACGTCCACCAACAAGGTGGACAGACGCCCTTATAAAGGTCACCGGAAGACGCTGGATGCAGGTCGCTTCCAACCGGTGTATGTGGAGATCTAAAGGGGAGGCCTATGATCAGTAGTGGACGTCCTATGGCTTAGATGATGATGATGACCCACGACACAGGAAGAAATCCATATTGCGGGTGACGTTTAAAAAAAAGGTATGACGTCACTATACAATTCACAACAAAACTACATGACATTGATAAAGCGTCACGCCATCACGTTATCCTCAACCGCGATACATTTACAACAGGTGTGGACCACGTGACAAGTTTATATGTTGTTATCAAAGTTTGTTTGTATTGTTGGAATACAACTAGTATTCCGAAAAAATAATTATCATAAAATCGAAAAACAACCACAATAAAGAGTAAAATAACTTTGTTTTTTATTCCGTTTAGTTTATGAAGTTGATGATTTTCTTCATGTTTTTTTGTTTTACCCTTTTTATGACATTAACCCCCTCCCCCTCTTCCTGCCTTTTCCTAACTATATTGTGGTCTGCTTCTAGTCGAACCAGATGCAGCTGAATATCAGTATTTTATTTACATGGAGCGACTGCATATCTGAATTCTACAACCCAGTACAGTTACTGGGTTGTAGAATTCAGATATGCAGTCGCTAGTCGCTACCCAGTCTGATGTTACCCAGTGGTAATACGATGGTGCGACTGGTTGTCAGACTTATACCTGTGCCTATACATAAAACAGGTGTCGACCACGTGACAAGGTTAAGTCTTGTTTATGATAACATACATACAGCTACATCTATCGTCTATGTTTGTTTGTATTGACATTTTGACAAGCAATTTTCTCAGAACTGCGAAAGAAATACAACCGACTTCCCGGAATTTATTGACGAGTTCTGTTTATTTGTCTCTGAAACTCATCAAGTAGATATTTAAGAAAATAATTATGAGATTATACCGAAATAAACTTACTTTTTAACAAAAATTTAGGAATTTTCCTAAACTAGCGATGCGGTGTCTAGATGGTGTTAAAGGAGTTGCAGTAACACAACTTTCAAAATATTCAGAGACTATTAATCTAGATTGCGATGACCTTAACCGACTGCCTCTGTGACTCAGTTATTTATTTATCAGTACTAGTTGAACTAATTTAGAAATGCCAATTCGCAACTAAGGTTTTAAAAAAATGTAACAGATGTAAGTAAATAGCTAGAAGTAGCAGTGCCTCACAATCTGAAGAAAAATAAATATAGCTCTGGCCTGTTGGTCTAGTGGTTAGTGACCCTGACTGCTTTACCGGAGGTCGTGGGTTCGATTCCCACCTAGGACAAATGTTTGTGTGATGAGCATGATCATTTGTTCTGTGTTTGAGTGTAATCTATCTATAATATGTATGTATTTAGAAATATATGTATAAGTATGTTTATCTATTGTCTAGTATCCATAACGTCTGATAGGGGAGAATGGAAGAAAAAAACGTGTTGTACCCATTGAGCTATTATTACTACGTATAGAGACGGCACGACGCGCCTAGAGCACGCCACAGAGCTGTTAAACAACTGAATGAACTTGTGCGCGTGCACTCATCCTGGATGGGACACAGTGGTGATACGTGGTGTCGTCTCTATACGTAGTAATAATAGCTTAATGGTTGTGCCGCCACAAGTAAAATGGGATAAGGATAGGAAGACACAGGCTATTCAAAAAAAATGATAATTTCACTTACAAAAATCATCTTAAAGGTTTTAGAACCAGATATTTACGTAGGGTTGTTTCGCCGGTTTCGCGACCACCTTCAGTAGGCGACCATTTGACGGACTAAGTTTCTTTAAATCAAGAAAATAGTATTTGTAGAAGTAACATACTTAAAAAATAAATCTAACGTGCTTGCTAAGTAATTATGAAATAAGAATTTGCAAAGTTTGAAACAAATGGGTTAACCCAGAGCCGAAAAAAAAATTTTAAATGCGCGTCTTGATTCCGCGGTGAGTGGACGTAGCGCGAGTTGAAAAAAAAATAACACGGCGCGCGGCGCTCAAAGGTAAGTTTTAATACTTATTTCATGTTTTACACACCAGTTACCATGTTAAATTGTAAAATCCATAAGTATGGGTTATAATTTAGTTGTTTTTTGCATTTTTTAAACTTATTTTTAAGATAAAATCAAGTGGTCGGTAACCGAAATGCTTATTTATCGAAAACGTTAGATAGCGACCACATGGTCGCAAACCGACGAGATCAGCAATATTTCGTTTTTACTAATATCTTCCTAATGCTTCATACAGGACTGTTACAATTTTGAATGTAGTATTGTAAAAGTTTTTCTTTGTAGTTCTTTGGTAAGCGACCACCAGTTTCTTTGTAAGAAGTTTGTTTAATTTGCCTACGAAATTGGGCGCTAAACAGGTCGTAAACCAAAGTTAGCGAAATAAATACATTGGTTTCCGGCCACCATAATTTAGTATGAGAGAAATAACGGCCGCTAACAGAAATAAGTATGAAAATTCATTGAGTATGCGACCACATCTGATTTTTTGAATTTCGTCAGTTATTTAAATGTCCGTTTCATAATTATTTGTTGTAGATACCTCATCATCTCAGCCATACGACGTCCACTGCTGAACATGGGCCTCCCCATTAGATCTCCACGTATGGCCGGTTGGAAGCGACCTGCATCCAGTGTCTTCAGTAACCAGGCAGTAAACAGTTTCGGGGAGATAACATCCCTCTTACGCCTCTTCTCAATGGAATCGCCTTCGTACTCTGCTCCTGTACTCGGACCGACATGGTGGCGTTATGATACAGACACATCAACACTTTGTTGTACCGATAGTCAATACGGCATCGCTGGAGTGACTCAAGTACCGCCCATGCTTCCACCGATGCGATGGCTTTCTCATAGTCCACAAACGCTAAGCATAATGGCAAGTTATACACTTCGGTCTTCTGTATAACTTGCCGCAGCGTATGGATGTCGTCTATGGTACTAGAGCCTCTTCGGAAACCGGCTTGTTCGGGAGGCTGGAAGTCATCAAGTCTGTGTTGGAGACGGTTCGTCATAACCCTCGAAAACAGTTCTTCAATAGGCCCTTAACTTTTTTTGGAGAACAGCACCACCTCACCTCTGCTCCATGCTTCTACATATTATGGATATTGTTTGACAAATGATTTTTGATTCTACTACAACTATGACTAAGTCTCTACAAACTGTAAAGGTGTGTCCAAACTCCAAACACGGCGTGCAAGGTGCGCGGCAGCTACGCGCGGCATTCCCGGGATACAAATTTGCCGCGCGGCTAGTTTAGACCTTTTGCGCGGCAGTGCTGCGCGGCATGTCCGAGACACGCCACGCTGTTTATTTCGTATTCAAACCACAATGAAAGCGGCCGTAGACCAAGTGTAAAATAATTTAATGATTGATAAGATAGTTTTTAAAAGAATTGAATTACGCGTTTCATACATGTTGGATAATTACGAGAGCAACTTGAAAATTTGATTTTTTTTTGTTCAGATATCTTAACGATTATGGTGTCAAATGAAAGGTCTAGGTCTAAAACTATTTTATCAGTTTGAATCATGTAAATCGGTTCACGCCTATAAGAGATAATTAAGAATTAGTATAGTGGAAATATAATGAGGCAGAAAATTAATAATAAGTACCTACTGTTATAAAACATGTAATAAGATGCAACCACCAGTGACATTACTTGTTTTTTCTCTGTTTCTCTCCCTTCTGTAATAACTCAAAAGACTTTTCATTTTCAATTTTAAAGCTGCTTTTGGTTGTCCGTTTTTTTTTTTACTATTTCATGCCATATATCTTCTCTCACGTTATTATTGTGATATTCTTTACGTCTAGTATCCCATAATGGACTATGGGAGCCATATACTTCAATAAGACGAATTGCTGTGTCATTATCCATTTTACTTGATAAAATACGTCCGTCCGTGTGGACGAGACAACCATTGGCGAACCAACACTAACACCGTTCGCGGCAGGGTGCTCGCGCGGCAGGTAGCTCGTGGCTGCCGCGCGCGGCAGTCGTCCAATCACAGCGCGGCGGGCCGCGCGCGGCAGCCGCGCTCGATTGCCGCTCGATATTTGGACACACCTTAAGAAAATTAATTATTAATTAATTTTTTATTATTATTTTTTCTTATTAATTATAAGAAAACATTACGCAAAATGATTACCATTTCTGTTTTTATTAAATTAAAATATTTTTAAAGCGATTATAATTGTTTTATTGGCATATTTTTCATATTATAATAGTGGTCGCAAACCAGCACACTGGTGGTCATAAACTGATAAAAATGGTCGCAAACTGACGTTTTCGCTATATTTTCACTTTTTCAGCATTTTATAAATATTTTTGTATCACAGTGTTTTATTTTATGTTTTGTATCCAAACTACATTATATTTGGGACAAATTCACATTAACATATACTATTTTGCGTGAACACAACATTTTTTTTTCCTCGTCTTAAGTGGGCAACTCAGCTAACTGGTCGCTAACCGGCGCAATCACCCTACAAGTTATCATCCATACTATGAAGGCCGTTCTATACAAACGTATCATTTTATAGCAAGCGTAAGTAAACTGCTTATCAAGTCACAATTAGGTCGACAAACAGAACTTGTTTGCAAATGTCTGCTAGGCGTTTACATTTGATATTTAACTGATAATTATTCTTCCGCATAATCATCATCATCAGCCTACAACGACGATATATTACTAGACTCCTAATAACAGGCGACTCCAAAAATTCGAAGATATGTGACATCTACCAATCCGAAGTGGGCCCGCGTCGTGGATTATGGCCCACTCCCTCTCTTACAGAGGGGAGGCCTGTGTACCAGCAGTGGGAACATTATAGGCTGACAACGACGATATATTACTAGACTCCGCATGCACGATCTAAGGAACAAAAACTATTCTGTCAACTCGCTGAGGTACTACGTAAGCGAGGGGGACGGGATACTGCGTTGTGATTGGCTAAGTCAAGGTCTGTTCTGTCTCAAGGTATGTTTACGGCTCACAGGAGTGCTCGAAATAAGACGGATATAAGACTTTTTTGCCTAATGTGTTGACAGATATCGGTCGCCTGTTATTAGGAGTCTACTAATATATCGTCGTTGTTCTGGTTATTCTTCATTTCCATATATTGAAAACTTTCCTAACGTCATTTTCCTCTTTCCTCAATTCGAGGCGGCCATCTTGTGTTTATGTTGTAATTGCAATCTAGATCTTAGATAATAGTTCTAGGTATGGAAATTGAATGACTGACTATTACGTGACTGGTATAATAATTTGATCAGTATATGTGCACTGGGTTTTATCCGCTACTGCACTACACTACCGAAATATAGATTATTCAAAAACATTAGACTCGTATTTTTTCTTTTGTCACGTAAACCAAAATTGACGAAGATACAACGCTTCTAAAAATCACAAAACGTCACTCGGTCGTTACAATCTTACAAGCGTAATGACGTCACAAGCCCCCACTCCCGAATTTGGAAGCGCTTTATCTTTGTCAATATTCATTGATTTAAAAAAAATACGTGTCCATTATTTTTCAATATTATTACTGACGGACTAAATAGATTTTCAATTTATTTATGCTGTAAAATACCCTATTGGCAGATCTATGTCCCCAAATAAGTACCATATAGTACACGCCTTCAAGTATTGTTGATTCGACGAAAGGCAAGCAACAAGTCAATTGGATAAAATTGGTTGTTATGATACACGTCATTATGTTTAACTGTCGCGAGTAGGGTTGCCAGCTTATACACGGAAATATGGATAACCAGGAGACTGAATAACAACGACAAATATTACTAGACTCCGCATGCACGATCTAAGGAACAAAAACTATTCTGTCAACTCGCTGCGGTACTACGTAAGCGAGGGGCACGGGGTACTGCGTTGTGATTGGCTAACTCAAGGTCTGTTCTGTCTCAAGGTATGTTTACGGCTCACATGAGTGCTCGAAATAAGACGGATATAAGACTTTTTTGCCTAATGTATTGACAGACATCGGTCGCCTGTTATTAGGAGTCTAGTAATATATCGTCGTTGCTGGATTAAGTGCCCGGAAAAAGTACATAAACGAGAGAAGGTATGCAAAACCGCACTGTAGAAAGAAAATTGATTAGACAATAATATGTATGTATGTAGAAATATATGAGTATGTTTATTATTTGTCTAGTACCCATAACACAAGCTCTGCTTAGCTTGGGACTAGATGGCGTTGTGTGATAGTTGTGGAATATTATTATTATTGGCAAAAATTATCGAAGGTATAAGCGTTATTTTAACTTGCTTTAATTTTATCATTTAGATCAATGATTGCCCAGTTGTATCAGCCCCGAGCCCCGACTTATGAGTTGTGAGTCGTGGGTTCCAACCCAACCCAGCGCATTACTTTGTGTAATTTATTTCATCACCACTACTCTCAATACGGTGATGGAGAAAAACGGCATGTCCTAGAACCATCAAATTCGAAGACATGTGACATCAACCAACACACACTGGGCCCGCGTGGTGGATTATGGCCCACTACCTCTCACAAGCGAGGAGGCCTGCAGTGCCGGTTTTAGCACTACCAGCGGGGCGCCCTTGGGCGAGATTTTCTACGGCGCCCCCTAAGTGCAATACAAACTCCATTTTTTTTTAGCCTAGTAACATCATCAAATGAGTCCTCCCACCTCATACTGTCAGACTTGTACTGACTAAAATCCACGGAGTCCTTCAATAGCCCTTAATGTTCCGGGGTCACGGTAATGAGATAAGCGACCCCGGCAGGCTCTAGCCCTCTAGAGGGGGGGCCCGTCGTCGTGCTGTGCTCTTTGAGGCGCGCGTGGAACACAACGCGCTGTTGACACGGGCGTGGTCCGTGGTCGGACAGCGTGTTGCCCTTTACTCGCTGCCCGCAAGTCCGTGCCTACGGTGGCCGGAGATTATCTGCCGACGTCCGACACCGTGGGCGTCTCCACTGCGGCTGGGGTGGAGGAAGGCCGTTATCGTCTCCCTCACGCGGCCCACCTCCTCTTTCGCGACCATGACTGCATCACAGAAGGAGGCGACCGCTTCCCACTCCGTCTCGCCCTGCAGCATGGCAATGACCATAGATATAATAAAGAAGGCAGTGACCAATGCGTCTCCGCCTATGGCCACCGTGAGAACACGTCGGTGCTCTTCCCAGGCGGGGCAGTTCTGCACCGTTTGCTCTACTGTGTCCACCGAATGATCCTCATAGTGGTGCAACCCAGGCGTTTCGTCCTTCCTTATCAGACACAGCGTGTCCGGTGAGGACCTGCGTCATGTGCTAGGTCACGACGTCGTGACGCCTATCCAGCCACTCCTCAAAGAGGGCTCTTATCGCCGAGATTGCGGCGTTCCCGAATACAAACTCAAAACTTAAAACCAGGGGTAGCCACATTCTGATCTGGCACAAAAGATTTCAGGCTTTTCAGCTCATCACATAACATACACCCATCTATATCGGATTTGGGTTGCGGGACATACGTATACCGCGACTCCGATACCCAAAGGGCTACCGAAGGACACCGTGGATTTTAGTCAGTCAAGTCTGACAGTCCCTCCCGCCCTGCCCGGGGTGGGAGGACTCATTTGATGATTTTACCAAGTAAAAAAAATCGGATTTAGAGTCTACAGTTAATTTTAATTGGAGATCTCCACAGAGTTTTCGAAGGTCAGGTTTTTCCGGAATCTTTTTCTTAGTGTACATTAAGACCAATATTCTGAATACTAGTTGAGCTGCGCATCTTTCATGGACTGAAATTATAGAAGTGTCCAAAAGACAGTTGAAAAATTCAAATTCAATTTTTTTCCGGAGAAATAGTTGGCCTGCGGCGCCCCTTCGTATTTGGCGCCCTAGGCGGTCGCCTAACCGCGCCTTACCCTAACGCCGGTACTGGAGGCCTGGGTCCCAGCAGTGGGAACTTTATAGGCTGATGATGAATTTGATCACTTTGCATTCATCGCACCAGCCGTATGTTAAGGGTAACCTGCTGATTTTGGAAAAAAAATCACAGTTGTCGATAGTGTTGCTAATGAGGATCAAATCCTCCCACTAACTCCCAAGGAATTTACCGCCTCAAGCGGGACTTTTGGCAACCCTAATTGTGACCTACTTCATGTTTATTTGTAACTGGTTACAAATACAATGTCTTGTTTTCAACTTAGTAAGTATTTAAAGACGGAATAAACCCATTTGGAGGCAACGACGATATATTACTAGACTCCTAATAACAGGCGACCGATGTCTGTCAACACATTAGGCAAAAAAGTCTTATTTCGACCACTCCTGTGAGCTGTAAACATACCTTGAGACAGAACAGACCTTGAGTTAGCCAATCACAACGCAGTACCCCGTCCCCCTCGCTTACGTAGTACCTCAGCGAGTTGACAGAATAGTTTTTGTTGTTTAGATCGTGCATGCGGAGTCTAGTAATATATCGTCGTTGTTTGGAGGCAATAACAATTTCATGGTATTGTACTTTTTACGGTTATATCTTCAAAACATTCTTAAGTTAGAAGATAATTTACAAGATATTATTTTTCCTGCTTTTTATGTAAAATCGTGAGTAAAATCATCATCTGCCTGCCTTTTCCCAACTATATTGTGGTCGGTTTCCAGTCGAATCAGATGCAGCTGAAAATCAGTATTTTACATGGAGCGACTGACTATCGGACCTCCACAACACAGTAACTGGGTAGTACCGGGAGGGATTGACAGATTCGTACTGACTAAAACCCACATTGTTCCATCAATTGCCCTTTACGTTCCAGGATAACGGCTACCTGACGTCGTAGTCCCGTAACCCAGACAAAATACGGCCCTTTACGCCCCGTCAGATTTTTGACAACTCTTTAGGGCGCGCGTAGAACACGACGCGCCGTAGACCCGGGCATGGTCCATGATCGGACAGCGAGTCACCCATTACTCACCATCCGCATGGCCGCGGATGAGAAATAAAAAAAGCGATTGTAATAAAATTGATAACCGTATACCCGACAGTATACAGGGTGAATTTTTCAACTGGGCGTGGATGGCTACTTTCGAAACTATGAGGAATATCAAAAAACGTTGAAAGGAGTCTCGAGGCCGATTTTGACTAAAACTAAAACTGCATCATTGGATTTTAGAAAAATCTAAAATCCTGGCCAGGAATCGAACCCGCTGATTTTGGAAAAAAATCACACCCTGTATTATTACACCGTTCGATAGTGTTGCTAATAAGGATCAAATTCTAGGAAGTAATCATATACGGCAAACTTAAGGAAACGGCTGATTTTCATAAAATTGCTATTTTTCCATGTTACTTTACATCTACTGAGACATAATTTATTCGAAATTATAAAATTTCATTGTTTTCAATGTCTCACTGGATTTGACGTTTCAACAATCCCACTGTACTTAGCAATACGACATTATTGAGTTGAACTAAAAATAGCATTATTTTAAAGAAGAAACGGTAACTTATGTTTCAAATACAGTCTTTGCCTTGAAGATTAATCAGTTTTTTTGTAATTATATGTTTTCCTTAAGTTTGCCGTATATGATTACTTCCCATAATTTGATCCTTATTAGCAACACTATCGAACGGTATAATAATACAGGGTGTGATTTTTTTTTCAAAATCAGCGGGTTCGATTCCTGACCAGGATTTTAGATTTTTCTAAAATCCAATGATGCAGTTTTAGTTTTCGTCAAAATCGGCCTCGAGACTCCTTTCAACGTTTTTCGATATTCCTCATAGTTTCGAAAGTAGCCATCCACGCCCAGTTGAAAAATTCACCCTGTATAACAAAATAATAAGAAAAAAACAACAATTCACTATCTATCAACGCATATCAAGTATTATGTATACTAAAATAAACATTCAACGTTTATTGTGGGTGTGTACCTACTCGTTGATGCCACTCGCGTGACCAATGGTGACTCATCAAACGAGATCAGAATGTTGACTGTGTTAAACGATACGCGGAAGATACGATTTTTTTGAATGGACATATGGTAATGTTAGCCCCTTTATACACAACGCGACGCAAGTCTCCGAAACGTTAAAACTTTGGTAATCATTGACGCGTGCCTGTACGGATCGAAAGGACTACATTGCTGGATAATACTAATATACCACAACTATCACACAACGCCGTCTAGTCCCAAGCTAAGCAGAGCTAGTGTTATGGGTACTAGACAACTGATAAACATACTTATATATTTCTAAATAAATACATAATATTATAGATAAATTACACCCAGACACAGAAAATCCAAATGAATTCTGCAACGATTCACCGACGACCGGTTCATCATTGGACGTTTCATCGACAGGACGATTCACTTATGGACGTTTCACCGATAGACTCTTTCGCCTTTGGACTTTTCGCCGATACGACGATTCATTTATGCCCGGTTCATCGATAGAACCTTTCACCTAAGGACTATTCGCCGACAGGACGATCCGTTTCATCAATAGACTCTTTCAACAACGGACGTTTTGCCGACACGACGGTTAACCTATAACTCTTTAAACTCTTTTAAACTTATCAGCTTCATCATAGAAAAGTCCCTTGTTGAAAGAGTCTATTGATGAAACGGATATAAACGAATCGTCCTGTCGGCGAAAAGTACCTAGGTGAAAGGTTCTATCGATGAACGGGCATAAATTATACGTCGTATCGGCGAAAAGTCCAAAGGTGAAAGAGTCTATCGGTGAAACGGCCATAAGTGAATCATCCTGTTGACGAAACGTCCAATGGTGAACCGGTCGTCGGTGAATCGTTGCAGAATCGAACAAATGATCACGGTCGTCACACAAACATTTGTCCTGGATGGGAAACGAACCCACGACCCCCTGCATAGCAGCCAGGGTCACTAACCACTAGACCAACAGGTCAGGCAAAACAAAACAGTACCCTTAATTAAGATAAAAAAATTAGTTCCTCGCACACCAGAGGCGCTGTTCCATTTTTTCCTTGAAAACTGTCAATTTGAATGTGTCAAAGTTCCAGTTTACTTTACGTCTCATTTACTGAAAACTCGTACTAAGGGTACTGGTGTGTTTATTTTTAAGACGAAGGATTTATCTATAAAGCCATTCTTCTCAATTGAAGATGAGACGCTAACCGTTGAAAAGACATTAACGACGATGAGTCTCAAGATGAGCTGGCTCATGTATCTCACTTAGTGAGTGAGTCATGCAAACGAATCAATTAATTGTTGTGGAACAAACAGTTTGTTTACACTGTGTACCAACGACGATATATTACTAGACTCCTAATATCAGGCGACCGATGTCTGTCAACACATTAGACAAAAAAGTCTTATATCCGTCTTATTTCGACCACTCCTGTGAGCCGTAAACATACCTTGAGACAGAACAGACCTTGAGTTAGTCAATCACAACGCAGTACTCCGTCCCCCTCGCTTACGTAGTACCTCAGCGAGTTGACGGAATAGTTTTTGTTCCTTAGATTGTGCATGCGGAGTCTAGTAATATATCGTCGTTGAGGACAACACACTGTTACTAAAGGTTATTACGTGAGCTTCAATTGAAAAGCGAAAACAAACAACTGTGTTACGCGACGTCCACGTTGATTGGCTACAATTGTACCCATATCCGGACAGATCAGGTCAATGAGCGAACCTTCATTGATATGTATCTGTAACACCACGGCCGTTTTTCCATATAAACGTAGACCCCTGTTTGCTCCCTGGATAATTCCAGTATATTTTTTTTACAAAAAATCTATGGCCACTATTGGCATGTCTCTATGTTTGTTTTCCTTTTTTCCATAAATTAATTATTAAGATATGATCATTCAAAATCTTAAAAAATTGGCCAGATTTTCCGCTATGTTCAAATATCCAGAAAACAATTTTGACAAGATTATATAAAAAAAGGAAAACATAGGAACACGGCCAAAACTTTCCTTTTCTTTATAAAAAAAGTAGTTATTTCGTGTAAGTTTTGGAGTAGTAATGACAGGATTTGTAGTAGGGACTACGAATCGTCGATTTTTTGCTCATTTAATAGGTATTTTCGGTCCAAGCTGCAGTTGTCTCTATCGCGCTCTGTAATTCTGTCTACTTATTCTTCAATTCTCTAGCCCTTGGTGTTTCCTCTTATAACCCAATTTCAAAGACAACGCGTTGTTCCTTCACAATCACCTTCAGTTTTTACTAAGTGCCTTTGTAAAAACTAGAATTAATTAATACAACCCTGTACAAAAGTACCCATAGAGATTAGTAGGTAATCGATATAAATGTTACGTCATTATCTGTTGGCTGTTGGAACAGAAAAGCAATCCTTGTCGAGTAAATACGGGAAGTATTAGATTACTGAACGAATGGCGATTTTATATTGGAACGCGGTCACTTAGAAAATATAATTTAAGCAAAGCAAGGGAAAAATGTTGTTTTCAAATTACTTTCATCATCTAAAAGTGCCTAGCCTTATCCCAACTCAACGACGATATATTACTAGACTCCTAATAACAGGCGACCGATGTCTGTCAACACATTAGGCAAAAAAGGCTTATATCCGTCTTAATTCGACCACCCCTGTGAGCCGTAAACATACCTTGAGACAGAACAGACCTTGAGTTAGCCAATCACAACGCAGTACCCCGTCCCCCTCGCTTACGTAGTACCTCAGCGAGTTGACAGAATAGTTTTTGTTCCTTAGATTGTGTATGCGGAGTCTAGTAATATAAAAAAAAAACATCGTGAGGAAACCGGCATGTCCTAGAACCAAAAATTCGAAGATTATGTGACATCTACCAACCCGCACTGGGCCCGCGTGGTGGATTATGGCCCATTCCCTCTCACGGAGAGGAGGCCTGTGTCCCAACAGTGGGAACATTAAAGGCTGATGATGATGACGACTGCCTGTCAGACCTATTCATTTCTTGCCATTTTTGAGTTCTAATTTCTTAAAGGTAAGCTCACTCCATCTTAAGTCTCATCCTGCCCTGTGTGGGAGGACTAATTTTTTTTTTTTTTTTTTTAACGTGGTAAAATCATCAAATGAGACCTCCAACCCCGGGCAGGGCGGGAGGTACTGTCAGACTTCTACTGACTAAAATCCACGGTGTTCTTCAATAGCCCTTTATGTTCCAGGGTCACGGTAAGGAAATAAATCCCGCGACCCCGGCAGGCTTTGGCCCTCTGTGAGGGGGCCCCGTCATTTGCTGACGCTCCTTGAGGCGCGCGTGGAACACAACGCGCCGTCGACCCGGGCATGGTCCATGGTCGGGCAGCGAGTTGCCCTTTACTCACTGCCCGCATGCCCGCGCCTACGGTGGCCGGAGATCGCCTCGCGACGTCCGACGCCGTGGGCGTTCACCACTGCGGCTGGGATGGAGGGAGGACGCTATCCTCTCCCTCTCGCGGCCCGCCTCCTCCTTTACGAGCATGACTGCTTCGCAGAAGGAGGCGACCGCTTCCCACTCCGTCTCGCTCCGCAGCATGGCCGCAACCAATGCCGGGCGCGAGAGGTCCCTGCCTATCGTCGCTGTGAGGACACGGCGGGGCCCCGCCCAAGCGGGGCAGTCCTGCACCGTGTGCTCCACCGTGTCCTCAGGGCGATCCGCGCAGTGGTGACACCCGGGCGTCTCTTCCTTACCCATCAGACACAGGTACCTCCCGAAACTTCCGTGTCCGGTGAGGACCTGCGTCATGCGGTAGGTAAGGACGCCATGGCGTCTCTCCAACCACTCCTCAAAGAGGGGTCTTACCGCCGCTATTGCAGCGTGCCCGGCCGTCGGTCGCGACAGTCGTGCCCTCCATACTGCCCTGAGATCGCGCCGGAGCTCTTCCCGCCGCGCCTCGACTTCTCGAGGCAGCGGGGTTACGCCCCGACGCTGCGCCTCCACGCGCCACTCGTATACGCGCTGGAAGGCAGTCGCCTCCAGATCCCAGGGCAATAATCCGGCTAGGAGGTTGGCTGATTCGCCGGCAATCGTGCGGTATCCCCGGACCATTCGGATAGCCATGACCCTCGGAGGACTAATTTGATGATTTTATCACGTAAAAAAAAATCTGCTCTGGGCTTGATTGTGACAATGAGTAAAGCCATTGAAAAGTCATTAAGAAATTGGCTAATTTTTTACTTGGAACACTAATTATTTTCCTACAAAATTATGTAATTTAAGTTTCTAAGAGAGAAAGATAATTATTAATTGATACTTGTAATTAAATTCAGGATATTATGAAAATCTTAATGCTTTAACAAAAGAGGTATTAGTCTTCTATTAGAACTACTAATGAGTAGTAATTAAAACGGTACTAAAATAGTATTTTCTTACTTAGTAATTAATTAAACATCATTTTAATAATTCTAGCTATTTTATTGAATTTTTTTTTCATTATGTTTCTAGATATATTATGTCTAGCGAGCTTACTTCATAGTATTGCAATTAGAAAATAAAAAAAATAGCAAAATAATCACTTTTTCTGTATGGGTGCCCCTTTTATACAGGGTGAATTTTTCAACTGGGCGTGGATGGCTACTTTCGAAACTATGAGGAATATCGAAAAACGTTGAAAGGAGTCTCGAGGCCGATTTTGACGAAAACTAAAACTGCATCATTGGATTTTAGAAAAATCAAAAGTCCTGGCCAGGAATCGAACCCGCTGATTTTGAAAAAATAATCACACCCTGTATTATTACACCCTTCGATAGTGTTGCTAATAAGGATCAAATTCTGGGAAGTAATCATATAGGGCAAACTTAAGGAAAACGTATAATTACAAAAAAACCTGATTAATCTTCAAGGCAAAGACTGTATTTGAAACATACCTCTAAGGGGATAAAATAGGGGATGAAAGTTTGTATGAAACTTTGTAAATTTTAAACCGATCGGGCTGAAACTTTGCATGCACAAAGCTACTCTGACGTAGGCATCCCCTAAGAAAGGATTTTGATACTTCCACCCCTAAGGGGATGAAATAGTGGATGAAAATTTGTATAAATCTTCTTTGATTTTGTACGGATCGGGATGAAATTTGGCATGCAGGTAGATGTTATGACTTAGGTATCCCCTAAGAAAGGATTTTGATCAATTCTACCCGCAAGGGGATAAAATAGGGGATGACAGTTTGTATAAATCTTCCTACATTTTCGACTGATTACGCGAGCGAAGCCGCGGGCACAAGCTAGTCATAAATATAACGCGCGATTATTGTTTTTTCTTTATATCAGGTGTTGTTAATTAAGAAAAGTAGATTTAAATGAAAATTACCATGAAGTTTAAAATTCTGATTACTGTTTAAGCATTGTTTCTAACTAGTCTAGTATATTAACATTCACAGTGACGTCACTTTCAATTAAAACTATCATGCAATCTAATTATGTAAAGTCACTTATTAATCAAAAACTCGAGGAGCTCGTGGCTAAATAATTACAGCCTCACAGGCCTATCGTCATCCGTGCCTCGGAAAGCACGTAAAGCCTTTGGTCCAGGCTATCATTTGTAGATCTTTGACAGTTGTTACTGTTAGTCAGAAGCGTTAAAATCTGACAAACAGTCTTGAGACAATGGGGCATCGTATTATCCAGTTACTGTGTTGTGGAGGTCCGACAGGCAGTCGCTCCGTGTAAAATACTCCTGCATCTGTTTCGACTGGAAGTCGACCATATTATAGTTGGGAAAAGGCAGGCAGATGGTTACTTATTTATCAAATACCAAGTCTCGCACACAAAGGGTTCTTTTAAGATTTTTGATTGAGTCCTTTTCCTAACTATATTGTGGTCAGCTTCCAGTCGAACCAGATGCAGCTGAATATCAATATTCTAATTACTAATTAGTCTATCCAGTAATCTTAAAACATGTTTCCTCTAGAACCAGCATGTTGGGCCAAAATAATGTAATCCAAATGTCGCTGTTTACCAACTTGTTAACACTGTATGCCAACCACGCCAAGATCCTTTGATTGGTGCATGGGAAACCGAAAACTTTCGGTTGGCCGGCCAGTATTCCCGCAAACTACCAACATACCGCCAAGTAGGTCTGTACACGTTGGCCTAATGTGTACAGCGGGCTTACAACTATATTGTGTACATTCTTTTGGGTGTAAATAAATATCTTAAACCATAAACCGATGTTCTTTCACAATTAATTATTTATGCTTTGATAAGCAAGGGGTACGGTTACAATGGGGAATACCTCATAATATGGGTCTCATTATCTAGTGGCTTAGTGATTATGACAAGCTATATCTTATTACATAAATACATAAACTCACATCTTCATACCATGGTGGTAGGCAGAGACAACAGAGTGTCACCTGTTAACCATCTCTAAGCATACCTTTTTCAATTTTTGTGATTTTATCCTCTTTTACAGTGATATTATTTTGTCTATGTTATGGCTACAGGCTATGTCAGAAAGAAAGCAATTGCTAAAGAATTACAAAGGGCAATAACCCACACAAAGAGCATGGAACTTGTTCAAATAAACTTGTTTCACCTGACAACATATATGTGTTTGGAGTAAATACATAATTACTGTGTTATTCACACATTTAAATTTACCATTTACAAAGGATTGGCATTATGCCAGCTTCCTTTTAATCATACATGTGCCACAGAAAATGTGAACTCAAAAAGTACTTTTTAAGATAAAGTTCTTATTCAGGCTGTATGTGTTTGTAATGCCTTGTTAAAAAAAAAATACAAAGAATTGTCTGTTGCTAAGTGGCAACCAAAGAGTTATTGTTACAATGGAATTTGTCATTGTTCATTCATTGTAGCATTTTGATAAATAAAATGAATGAAACAATGAAAGTTTTATAGTATTCCTGATGTTACAAAGTCAAAACCCAAGTAAGTCTTCATCAATACAATAAAAACTCACAAGGGTAAGGATATTGAGACATCAAATCATAGGTAAAGAGTCTTTCTAAAAAGTTTCCGACTCTGCATGATAAAAAACCAAGAATGTGCTGTGAATTTATATTTCCTTGCATACCAAATCGATTAGGTAAGCTGTATGATTAAAATCTACAAGTACAAACAAACATTTTGATACTTAACATGTTGATAAAGTTTAACTTATATGGTCAAGTCAGGAAGTTGGAAATCCCATCCAATTTTCGAACCAAGAACATTCTTTTTTTTTCTAAATCATAAACAAAAACATTTTTTTTCTGATTCTTCAAAATGTGGCTGTGATCATCAGCACATACGGGCGTGGTATAACAAAGTGTTGATTGTATAATTTATTACAATAGACGATCTTTGTCCAGCATAATAGGTCTATGAATAATAGAACGTGAAACTAACTTTCCATTCCGAATCAAGAATATTAAATCAAACAAAGGGTCTCAAAGCAAAGTTATTTAAATAAAATACATACCAAATTATGTTGAGCAGCGAATACAGTGAAAAACGTTCTTCAAAATGAATAAAAACACACAAATAGAACACAGACACACACGCGAACTCACTTAGTCTTGTCACAAAATGTTTTCGTAACTAAAATAGTTGAACAAAATGGGTATTTTTGTGAAATTACGACAGACACCCGTCATCTCCCATCATTTTATGAGGAATGAAATGAACGGAAAAGAATGAATGAAACGTCCATCAACAATACTCGCGGAGTTTTTTCGCCATTCATTGTTGCGTTCCAGCGACATGATAGTTACATTTCTAGCATTGTTTGATTTTTTTAAGTAGCAATTTTAATGTATGGAATTAGAAAGTAACATTGACTTTGTAACCCCCGCTTAGTGGATTTGGTGGATTCTAAAGATCATGCAAAGTCACATTAAATGAGCGTCTGTATTACCCAAACTGTTGTTAACGATAGGCTACGTGATGGCCCAGTGGTATCGGCCCCTAATGAGAAGTATTAGTGAATGAGACGTAATAGAGAAAGAGACGAAATAGCTAATGAGACGAGTTGTCATCGCAAACCTTACGAGATGTAGATCGTGGTTTCGAACCCAACCAGGCACATTACTATGTGTTATTTATTTCATCACCACTGCTCTCAAAACGATGAAGGAAAACATCCTGAGGAAATCGACCTGTCATAGAACCAAAAATTCGAAGACATGTTGCATCTACCAACCCAATGGTCGCGTGTGATGGATTACAGCCCATTCCCCGTCATAGGCAGGCCTGGGCCCAACAGTGGGAGCATTCAATAGCTGATGATAAGGCCATGCTCCTTTCCTCTGTAGAAAAGTTCTTCAGTTAAAGTTAAGCAAGTTCTCTACTGGGAAACGAACCCCTGACGAAAACTGTGGCAAAATAGAAGTTCTTTGGGGGTAGGAGGAACAGAGTGTAAAGTTCCTCGCTACCCGGTGAAAAGGAAGGTACCTTCCAACCAGACGGGTGTTGTGTCTGGTGGACTTTCTACCCGACACACTTAGTCGGAATATCGTATGTGTTCTAATGTTGAGGATAACTATGATTGCGCGATGTAGACATTTTTGCATGTATTTACCAGACCCCTACTCGAGGGAACAGCAGGAGGCCGCTTGTGTCGCATACTTCGTTAGCTAGAGCAGGGGCTTTAGTCAAACAGCATACGACAGCAGACGACAATCGTTATCGTTCATCAGTCACCAATACATTTTCAACTTTATACGCCAGCGCGTAAAGTTGAAAATCTATTAAAAACTGCTAATCGATAACGAACGAAACAAACGAAAACGATTTGTGAACTTCAATAGATTTTCAACTTTACGCGCTGGAGTATAAAGTTGAATATGTATTGGTGACTGATGAACGATAACGATTGTCGTTTACTGTCGTATGCTGTTTGACTAAGGCCCCAGGATAGTATAGGAAGGAAGTATTTCCAGCTGAAAACCAGTAACTTGCAAGGAGAGAATAAACAACAATTTATCGTCGTATCAAATGCCCTTGAGACTAAAGGCGCGTTTCCAACAGGCATGTCTTGCATCACAAGTATGACGTCACATTTGTATACAAGTAGCGGAAACTTGTTTTCAAGAGTGTGCAAATTGCATGCAGGTTTTATTTTACTTGTATATTCCAAATTGAGTAAATAGGTATAGACAGTTACTTGAAATAAAATATACCTACAAGTTCAAACTATCTTACTAGTTTGCAACTTGTAAAGAAAGAAAGAAAATATGTTTATTGGCACACACCACAAATGCACACAGTACCTAGGTATCACAAAAAGAAAACAAAGGAAAAGAACTTATAACTAGTAAATTTCTTGAAAGTGAAATTATTTCAAAGCCAAAAGAAAATCATGTAGATAAATACTCTGTGAATCACGGCTGCGCCCATTTTAGCATAATGTCGGACAACTGGTGCCCGACGGTGTGAATGTACGGATGTCAATGTTAGTTTATAAAGAATAAAAAATAAAAGTATTAAATATAATGAGGTATAAACATATACAACTTGTATTTGAGTTATTCTTATACTCCAGGCAGGTCAAAAATTGGTCATTGCATGATGAAATTTGGTACAGGCATGTGATAAACTGGTCAAATAGCCTGTTGTTTGCTAAACTCGATGAAAAAAATACTTTTTGCCTTGAATAAACTGTTTATTTATGTTTTAGTTACATTTCTCCAATGTTATTTTATCTTCCAAAACCATTCATTTCCACTTGCAAACTCATTGCATTAGTTTATTTTGCGAGAAGAAGCAGGAGGAAACCGCTTAAAGGGTCTATAATTGGGTGTTTTACCCTAGTTATCGCGCACAAAGGAAGTGTTGCTCTTTTATTTTTCAACAGTTTGCCATTCACAATTAGAAATCTTTAAAAGTAGTCGCTTGTTATTTGAATTAATGATTTTAACAAACAAAGTAATTTTCTTCTCAACTTTTCTCTACCTTGCACTGAGCCGACACATGGATTTCAGAGAAAGATTTCTAGAAAGAAAAAGACTACGATCTTTGAAAGACCAAAGAGTAACAGTTTTAAATAAAATGTTAAAAAATACAATTATTTTGGACGAAATTACACATTATAGAAAAAATAAAGGCAAGTCTTTTAAAAAAGCAAGAGCCATAGAAAAAGATTTTCGACGATTGCTTGCAATGCAAGGGATGAAGTATAATTACAAAAGAGACTTATTTTGGCGTACATGGAGAAGTGTACCGCTTGTGAATGGAGCTACTAAGGACATAGTTTGTTATAGGTGCAATAATCTTAAGTTGGCCAACGATACGCCTTGTCGCAGTTGTGGCACGTGGGTAAGTTTGAGTTATCTCTTCCTGCGGTTGTCCCATTCGCCCCTTTACCCACAGCGACTTTTTGTAGCGTTAGCCCCGTCGTCGTACACTAGGCGACGCAAGTCTCCGATACCTTATGATTTTGATATCCATACTTGTAGACGCGTGCCTGTGTATGAAACTGAAAATGAGTCCTCCCAACCCGGGTATAGCAGAAGGGACTGTCAGACTAGTACTGATTAAAATCCAGGGTGTTCCTTCAATAGCCTGGGTCACAGGTACCTGTTTAGGAAGTCTCGTAAGCCAGGCAGGCTTAGGCCCTCTATGGGAGCCACGTCTTTGAGGTGCGCGTCGAACATGACACGCCGTTGATCCGAGCATGATCCATGATCGTAGTCACCCATTATTACTCCCTTATAATTCTTCTTCTGTCTAGCCTTTTCCCAAATATATTGGGGTCGCATTCCAGTCAAACTAGATGCAGCTGGATATCAGTATTTTACATGGAGCGACTGCGTAATACCATGCCCCGTGATAAGACTGGCTGTCAGACTTTAGAGCTTCTGACTAACAGTAACAACTGTCAAAGATCTACAAATGACAGCCGGGACCAACGGCTTTACGTGCTTTCCGAGGCACGGACGGATAAAAACTCGCTTTGACAGATGGTCACTCATCCACAGACCAAACTCGGCAAGCGCTGCTAACCCGGAAGATGCCTGTTGTAATAATTTAGCCACGAGCTCCTCATTACTCCCTTAACCATAATTTAAATCTACCTACAGATAGCGCGCGAGTTGAATGCAGTCGGGGTCTGAGGTGAAGAGCCCCCCGCTACCCGCACGCCCCACCTCACGCGCCTGCAGTGTAGTACATTGCCATACTTGTCAACAGCACTACCGCATTCCTAAGCTCTGCATTCAACTCGCGCGCTATCTGTACAGCGCCATAATGCTCAGTGACTAATACCCATAAACCGTTTTTCTAGTAGACGATTGAAGACAACACTCCACCATGTCCCTTCGAATTCTACTCCCTTGTCTCAGATGATACACTCTGCGGAGCGAACATTACTCAGTACAAAAATACAAGCCACAGTTGTCCTTCTGTGATCAAGTTCTCAGATTTGACAGCTACATGTGATAATCCTATTGAGACATACTGGCGTTTCACCAAAATGTACGGAGCGGAAGAACATGATGGACTTATATGTAACAAGCAAGACTTTTGTGAGATTTTCACGAGTTATGAGGTGGGTTTACAATTAAAATCACAGAAAGATAGAAATAAAATATGCCACGAAAGTGAAAACATTAAATAACTTTAAATAAAAGTAAAAATAACAGAGACCTTGTCGCAAGATTTTTGCCTTTTTCATAAAGGCGTGTTTCCATTAGTCTAGTCTTGCCTACAAGTATGACAGAAGTCCAAGTCCTAGCCGTGGAAAAACGGATGTCGCGGGACGATCTCCGGCCACCGTAGGCGCGGACATGCGGGCAGCGACAAAATAAATATTATTTAATTCGCAGATAACACCAGAGCATGTAGTATTCAGGATCATAAACTCCACAAACGACGTAATTTACTCAAGGATAATGAAACCCAAAAAAAGGAACTATATCTGTACAGAAGATTGTGGAAAATTCAATCCGGATACAAAAAAGATCTCGAAATCAGATGACACGCCTTTAAAATTGAACCTCCTTGGACGAAAACAGAAAAGAAACGACCTTTTTAACGAAACTATCATGAAACAAGATCTTCTTAAGGAAATTAACAAGAACTTAACAGAGCACGAAGGTTTTATGAAAGAAAATGAGAAGAAAAGAGAACAATTACTGAAGGAAATTAATGATATCGTCGCTAAGAGGAAAGGTCTTTTGAACGATGAAAGAGATACAAAGAGAAATCTGAACGTTATTCATAACAACGTTACAGAAAGAGAACATGACAACGATAATAATCTTGTGTACGAAAAGTTCAAAAAAAAGGAAAAGCTTTTTAATAAAAACAACACGAAAAATAGAGTTGATAACAGAATCAATGACAATGTCAGAAAAACAGCACTGAAAGAAAATACCACTAAAAAGAGACTGGTGAACGAAATAAATGAAAGTAAAGAAAAAAGAGTTGAACCTCTGAATGGAAGTGACACATATGAAGAGGTTGTGATCGAATCAGCTGACAGCGATGACTCGAAAACTAAAGAACTTGTCAACAAAATGGACGAAAATCAGTCGAACGACAAATACGATATCAACGATAGCGTGCATATAACAGGGTCGGAACCAGAAAGAATATTGAACGAACTATTACCAATTGAAGAGAATATGTCAAAGTTGAATTGGGGAGGCACGAAATTCGATTTGGTAAGCGTTGAGGTTAACTCCTTACACAATATCAAATCGAGAGGCAAGAACGGTAACTTAGGTTTTGGTAAACTGAGGCTTTTACGCAGACCAACAAGCCCAAAAAGCAACACGGTTTCCGAAGAAATTATGTCCTTAAACAGAATTTTTCACAAACCAACGGTCACTCCCCGTTTTAAATTAAAAAAGAAGGAAAATTTTATATCGTATGAAGATGGAAACGAAGAAATTGTTTATTCGTAATGTTTTTATTTATTTTTTAAACTTAACATTATCGGCTTTTTGTAGAAAAACTAAGGCATATAATGACTTTTGTTACTACAAAAGTTTATAAGAGGGTAGTTGACACAATCACATCAACCATGAATGAGGAAACATGATTTTTATGAGCTATCAAACCGTGATTCTACCTAAACAAAGCGAAAATTTCTGATTATCGTTGGAATGCAATCGTTGCATCCATTTTAAATTAGATACCGCACACTGTATTGGCTGCTACTGTACCGTCCGTCGAACTGTACCGTCGAATCTTTACGATTTTTCGTAAGGTGTGTAGCAGCCTTAAGAAATATTCTGACGGATCGTCAGCTTCTGATGCTCGAAGGACGACACTCGGTGCATACATTTCCAAAATTTCTGATAGTATGCCGGTTGCATCCGTCGAGCATCGAAATTTTTCTGGTAGTGGTTTTTCTTATAAAGAAATAGGAGATTTTGGCCTGGCAATAATAGTATTTGTTTTTTAATGTTTTTTCCTTCTGTATAATTTTGTTTGGTTTGTCCTGTGTATCCATAGATCCCATTTTTATTTTCTTTATTTCTTATAGTATACGGTCGCGCTTAACGACGTCATTAGTTCGTTAACTCAATTAATCATGATTATAGACTTAATAAAGTAATTTATTTTACAAAAGTTTTGTCTTTTATATGATTTTTAAATGTGTCAACTACCCGCAATAATACTACTTGCCAACGGCAGAATAGAGACTAAATAATGGTTGACCAACTTTAAAATTTTCACAAAATACAATATAACTTACGTAATTTATTATATTTAAGGCACTATGGATTTATATTTATAACATGCAACATTTTTGTATATAAAAACATACTTATTACAATGTAAAAATACTTGTAACATATTTTTAATATACTAGGTCAAGTTAGATTATCTTGCGGAACACTGCAAACGTGATAAGTATCGGATAAAAACGAAAAAGAATTACAATTAAAAGACAAACTAAAGGTAAATGACCTCTAGGTACTTTAAGTACATATTTATAGTTTAGCCCCCTTATTAATAAACGTGGACTAAAGTTACGCCAAGGTTAATCTTCGGATTAAGGACGCCTTCACATTACGTTGCAAGCACTGCGGCAGAAGCACATTCCTTTACATTTTATGTGTTGATAGACATCGGTCGCCTGTTATTAGGAGTCTAGTAATATATCGTCGTTGGCCGCGCATAAGCAGCGTCTATCGCGCGATTGTCGCGGTGTCGCCAAAATGTAAAGACAGCGTAACCGTACATTTTCTAATGATTAATCTTGGCGTAATGTTAGTCCACGTTTGTTAATAATGGGGTGGATATAAAGATAAGCAAAAGTGTTAAGGAAAAGTTACTCAATTCACGTCTGTAAAGTTCCGCTAGTTAGTTAAATTGACCTTTTATTTTTAAACAAAATTTTACTTAACAACTAGTAATTTTAATATAATAATAAACGAGTAAATAATAGTTATTTATGATACTAGTGCGGAAAGTTGGTTTTGGAAGGCGCCCGAGGGCGTACCGTAGTCACGAGTTTGTAAATACCAATTTCTGCACGTGTGTCATACAATGTTTTTCAACACATTTATCCATATTAATATCAGATTCCTCCCCTGAACTCAGATTAGTCGCAACAATTTTTGAAGTTCCTAATATGAAAATGGCGCGACTTTGAAAATGGCGCCACATGCACGTGGTGAAAATTAGAACTACATCTTTCATCTCATTTACTCTTTAGTATTAAAGTGAGACAAAGTATTGAGCAAAAGCTCTTCCAAGGAGGTTCGATCAGTCAGGTTGTTTATTTTCATAATGTGAAACTCTTTGGTGGAATTCTTTTTTTTTTTTTTTTGGAAATTAAAAAAAAACCGTAAAGAAAACGCACGCTGCTCTACAAGGGGGCGTGCGGTAAAATAGGTACTTAGGTGAGAGTACCTATTTTACCGCACGCTGCGTTGTATGGTCCGTAATTTTTAACTTTCGAACACTGTATACAGGCTTTGTAAATGCATTTTACGAGCAAATGTGTTGAAAAAGAGATTTTTATCTATGTTATAATGTAGTCTACAAGTAAATAAAATACAACTAAATGTTCTTTCTAAACGAAACAATATGTAAATTTTATGAACGTAATTTATGTTGTCAACATGCCTATTACATTTATAATCTATAATCCCCAAAAAAAATATGTAGGAGAGAGCTAAGGTACCTAATAGTACACCCAAATTCCTAGTTTGGGGCATTGAGCTAATAATACTACGTATAGAGACGACACCACGTAATACCACTGTGTCCCATCCAGGATGAGTGCACGCGCACAAGTTCATTCAATTGTTTGACAGCTCTGCGGCGTGCTCTAGGCGCGTACTCATCCTGAATGGGACACAGTGGTGATGCGTGGTGTCGTCTCTATACGTAGTAATGATAGCTGAATGGTTTGGGGCAATGTTTTCTAAAAAACTTCTGTTATTCCCTAAGGCCCCGTTCTATGGGGACAGCGAGAATTATTCATAATTTTAGTTTCACTGTCCCCATTGGAGTCTGTAACGTGAACAGTAGGGACACACCAGAATCAGTAAACATAAATAGAAGGCAATAAGGCATACTTGGCATCAGTCTTAAATTGCAAAGTCTTAAGCCTAAAATGTATAAATAAGTCAACTTATTTCCATTGATGATTGCTAAAAACTACCTGTGCGGTAAAACCCGCTGGCGTGTGTAAGAGTCAATTAGTTTGTTAATTTTTATCAATGACAACATATTACTAGGCTCCTAATAACAGGCGACCGATGTCTCTCAACACATTAGGCAAAAAAGTCTTATATCCGTCTTATTTTCGACCACTCCTGTGAGCCGTAAACATACCTTGAGACAGAACAGACCTTGAGTTAGGCAATCACAACGCAGTACCCCGTCCCCCTCGCTTACGTAGTACCTCAGCGAGTTGACAAAATAGTTTTTGTTCCTTAGATCGTGCATGCGGAGTCTAGTAATATATCGTCGTTGATGTAGACATTTAGTTTAGCTCCAAAACTCTGTCACACACAATCTTTCACAACACATACACATTAATTTACTTTTACTAATAACTAAGTCGTCATCTATATATATAAAAATGAAACCCGTTTTCCGTTGTCACGACATAACATGAAAACGGCGTGACCGATTCGGATAATTATTTTTTTGTTGTGTTTGTAACCATCGGGACCGGGTTTTAGACCGGGTCCTCCACCCGTGCGAAGCCGGGACGGGCCGCTAGTATAGAAATATACAAAAAAAATAATTTTAGTTCTTAACAACATGCACAGAAAATATGAGGACCAATATCTCAAAAATGTATCTAATGTATAATAATTTTGGCCACATGTTATGTATAAGTATTCTATGTTATATAGGGAGACCCTTATATAATCTAATTAATATAAGGCACTTCTTAAACTAATTTAACATAACTGGAAGACATAATTGTGCTAACATAATAATTTAACTACTAGTAGATAAAAATATATAATACTAGCATCGTTTTTTGAATTTCACAAAAACTTAATAAAAAAAAACTAAAATTAAATGCGCTTCCTCACTACGAGTATTCACCTGTAATGTAACACAAAAGTGCGCAATTTGATGCTCTATTGTCTTCGAATGTTCGAATCTGTACCCTTAGCACCAGTTTTCAGTATTTGAGACGTAAAGTAAACTGGAACTTTGACAATTTTCAAGGAAAAAATTAGTTCCTTCTTCGCACACCAGAGGCACTGTTCCATTTTTTCATACAAGAAACTCTGTAAATACTGGAAAGACGCTGTAAAGTAAAAGAGTGAAAAGTCGTGCTAAGGGTACTGTAATGTTACATTACAGGTAAATGCTCGCGGTGAGGGAGTGCCCTAACATACCTGAAAGGTAAGGCAGAGGTGCTCATAATAAAAAGAGATAAGTGACCAAGCAAGAGATCACAAACACAGAATCCATTACAAAGAAATTCTTACTGAAAAACCTAATAACATATTAGACACTGGTCATCTAATTCAGGATATTGCTCAATAGTCATGCTTGAGTTTCCTAAACTAATTTTGTAGATTATGTTAAGGGGAATGCTCCAACCAGCCCGCAAAATCCAAAATTTTCTTATGTTTTTTGCAACTTGCATGCCAGTGCTAGGTTGTATGTTGATTAACATATTATTCGCAGCTGTAAGACGTATGTAGTTACAGAATTATAATCATCAATACAACACTCTAAGTTCATACAGCTGCAGGAATGACTTTTTCTGCTTTTTTTTTGTTCCTACACCTTTATGAACTTGGAGGGTTGTATTGGTGATTTACATGATTATAATTCTAGTCACTGGGAGAGGCTTTTGCTCAGCAGTGGGATGATATAGGCTGACAGTAACTACATTATCTTAATCAACATACAACCTAGCACTGGCCTGCAAATTGCAAAAAAACATAATAAAATTTGACTGGCCTGTTGGTCTAGTGGTTAGTGACCCTGACTGCTATGCCGAGGGTTGTGGGTTCGATTCCCACCCAGGACAAATGTTTGTGCGATGAGCATGATCATTTGTTCTGTGTCTGGGTGTAATTTATCTATAATGTGTATGTAGGTTTTTAGAAATATATAAGTATGTTTATCAGTTGTCTAGTACCCATAACACAAGCTCTGCTTAGCTTAGGACTAGATGGCGTTGTGTGATAGTTGTGAAATATTGTATTATTATTATTAATTTTGTGGGCTGGTTGGAGCATTCCCCTTAAGCAATATAAGATTACACAGTGTTTGAACTTGAGTAACAATATGCATGTTTGTTGATAATTGGCAGAGGCTTTTGTCCAACTGTGAGATACAAATGTCTTATAATAAAAAAAAAGTTCAAGTATTACTTCCTAATCCTCATCTTAAATTTACCGCAAACATGATTCACTAACTGGTAGTGGCGACTGAAAAACTGCTTACATTCTTCACAGGAGAACTTCTTCAGTCTCAAATGTCTTTCTCTTATATGTGGAAGCAAACTTTTCTTGAGCATTTCCTTCTTGCAATAATCACATACAGCCTTGGCATACTGAGATTTGTCTTTGCTCGCAAAAACAGAAGACATGTACTCTTTAAATCTAGATGTCTCTGGATTGTCTTTGGTCATTTCAACTGAAGATTTTTTTATATTGATTATATTGTTATTAACCTTAGTCATTTCGACGCAGACTTCTGACTCTAGAACACGTTCAACCCAAGTTTCATTCACTTGTTTTTGTATGTATTTTGGTTCGTTATCTTGGAAATTGAAGTGTTTTTTTCTTATGTGATACTTTAATAGTCTTTCTTCGCAAAAACTGGCTCCGCAGGCGATACATTTGTATTGTAAATCTTTTTCTGTGAAGAATTCGTCGTGGACTTTCAGATGTACACGTAGGTTGCGTTTATCAACAAAACCGCGATCGCAATAGTCACAAATGTACAATTTGCTGCCTCCTGTGTGAGCTTTAACATGTCTGTCGTAAACATCTTTTCTAAAATACTCATTGGAGCAAAATTCACACTTAAATCGAGCGTCTACAGCCCTATGCTGGTACAAATGCGCTTTGAACTTAAAAGAACTGCCAATAATAACTTTGCTACATATTTTACACTCGTTTTTCCTTTTGTTACTTTTCACTTGTTTTTTTTCAGTGTTCATTTTGAACTTTAAATGATAATAACATAACAAATACGTTTGCAAAATAATTAAAATAGGCAAAATAAATCGAGAGTGCCAAACAGAAAACAAATGTGATGTGACAGCTTCTTGCTGTCATTTGTCTTTCATTGCAGTTTGTCAATGTCAGCTGTCAATTGTCAAACTATAGAGTAAGATGGGAAACGACGTAAAGCCTTAGAGTGAAAGAGATGAGGAATTAGGTTAAAGGTACAAAATATGGTTCACTAAGTTTTTGGAACGTTTTTAATACTTGTTGCATTTTACTTTTTTTTAAATGCAAAGACCTTGTATTTTAAGGCTGCATGTTGTGAAGTGTTGACCGTAAATTTAAAATAACAATTTACAGTTTTTGTTTGTTAAATTACCCTTCTAAAATATAATATGAAGTAATAAAACGAAAATTAACTATTACAATGACTATTACCATAGAAAATCTGCTCCACATTACTGTCAGCCAATGTGCTCGAGAGACTAGCGAGCGGCGGGAAAGGCAAGAGCCAGCCAGTCCTGGTCATGCACGGGCAGCCTCAATAGAGTATTAACACTTTTTTGTTTGATATTCTACGTCATCGTCATCAGCCTATAATGTTCCCACTGCTGGGACACAGGCCTCCTCTCTGAGAGAGGGAGTGGGCTAAATCCACCACGCGGGCCCAGTGCGTATTGGTAAATGTCACATATCTTCGAATGTTTGGTTCTAGGACATGCCGGTTTCCTCACGATGTTTTCCTTCACCGTTTTGAAAGCAGTGGTGATGAAATAAATTACACAAAGTAATGCGCCTGGCGGGGTTCGAACCCACGACCTACAACTCGTAAGTCGGGACCGATACCACTGGGCCACCACTGCTCACATTTTCTACGTATACGATACGATATTCTACGTATATTCTTTTAATTATGGGGAATGCATCAACCAGCGCGCGAAATTCAAAATTACTTGCGTTTTTTCCTATCTAGTCTGTGCGTTTTTTGCAACTTGCAGGCCATTGCTAGGTTGTATGTTGATTAAAATATTATTCGCGGCTGTAAGACGTATGTAGTTACAGAATAATAATCATCAAAATCACCAATACAACCTTCCAAGTACATAAAGGTGCAGGAATGACGTTTTCTGTTTTTTTTTGGTTCCTCGATCAGACTTAGTAGAGAGTATACACTATCATAAGATCCTGCTCATCACACATTGTCCTGGGTGGGAATCGAACGCACGACCTCAAGCATAACAGTCAGGGTCACTAACCACTAGACCAACTACAAGTCGAAGGTTAAAAGGAAATTGGTTATAAGCGACAAAAATTAAATTGTTCAGGAGAGCAGTTTAAAGTTTCAAAAAGTAGAAAAATGGACATAACTTTTTATGTAATCAAAAATAATTTATGTAATCATACCGTAAAAAGCGAAAAAGTCATCGCAGAGCCATGGGAGTAAGCGCATTCGAAAGAGCGATTTTTTTTAAGTAGAATGGCATTCATAAGTCATTTTCGACCAAAGTGTCGCTTATGCCCATTACCTTTTAACCGTCGAAGTCGATTTTTTTTCTTTTATCTTTTTTTCGTACATAGGTACTAGTAAGTATTTATTTATAATTTGTACATAATTTTACATTAATTTTAGTTTAATAATTATTATCCTGGAACGTAAAGGGCAATTGAAAGAACAGTGATTTTAAGTCGGTGAACTCTGACAGTCTCTCGCGCTCTACATAAAGTTAGGTCTCAGTGATGAATTTCGAAAATAAAAAAGTTATTTCACAATTGTTTATGTATTTAATTGCTTACATCCATACAGCTAACTCAAAAGGCATTTATTAATAAAAAATAAATTAAAAATTTAAAAATCCCCCGACACAAAAACCAAGTTCCCTTTAAAATTAAAAAATAATAAAAATACGTCGCGTTGGGGGACTGCTCCAAATTATTTATCATCTCCTGTTTTTTTTGCAGTCCCCCAACGCGACGTATTTTTATTATTTTTTACTTTTTAAAGGGAACTTGGTATTTGTGTCGGGGGTTTTTTAAATTTTTAATTTATTTTTTATTTTATACTTTTTATAGGTACATACCCATATCATTTTATGTTGCTAAGAGTATTCCCGATTAAGTCATCAATATTCCCTTTCAGTACGCTTTCATCTGATACCCAACTCGAGTATATTTGCAGACCCTCGGTTACCTTTCCCCACTTTCACCCCCATAACTTCTGAACGGCTCAACCGATTTTCATCAAACATGTCTAAGAACACTCGCAGGTAAGTCACCTTTCATACAAAAAAAAACTAAATTGAAATCGCTTCATCCGTTCGGGCTCTATGATACCACAGACAGACAGACAGACAGACAGACCGACAGACAGACAGACACGTCAAACTTATAACACCCGTCTTTTTCCGTCGGGGGTTAAAAATACTATCACTTATAAAACAGACCTCGTCATGTCTGTCTGTCTGACATAGGTATACTCGCGATATTCTATTAGGGCCAGTACAGACCGATACGCGAAGCGACGCGACGATGCATGGACCAAAAAATGACTGGCAAGTTAACATTGTTATTCTTCACTTAAATCGGTTGGCGAAATTCGACACTCATAATTATGCATACTCAGTCACCTCTAGCTCCCTGTCTAACACCTCGTATCGTTGAGCGGCATCGAGCGGCGTCGAGATACAACAGTCTTAATCTCGTTTTCACCCAGGCCACGGCATGATTAAACCACAGCATGATTTCACCCACAGCATGATTTCACCCACGGCCTGATATCACCCACAGCATGATTTCACCCACGGCCTGATATCACCCACAGCCTGATATCTCTCACAGCATGATTTCACCCACGGTATGATTTCACCCACGGCCTGATATCACCCAGAGCTTCACCTATCCTTGCTCGTGCCAAGCTCCATTCATCCAGAGTCTACTCTGGTAAGTCCTCTTGAAACGGCACTTAGGAATCCGCGAGCCGCGTGGTCAGTGTCGATGAAAACTTAATGCTGAAATTAATAGATAATATCTTCATAAATATAAAAATCAATTGCTGTTCGTTAGTCTCGCTAAAATACGTCTGTCTCCCAAATGTGAAAGTAGCTTAAGCAACGACGACGTATTACTAGACTCCGCAAGCACGATCCAAGGAACAAAAACTATTCTGTCAACTCGCTGAGGTACTACGTAAGCGAGGGGGACGGGGTACTGCGTTGTGATTGGCTAACTCAAGGTCTGTTCTGTCTCAAGGTATGTTTACGGTTCACAGGAGTGCTCGAAATAAGACGGATATAAGGCTTTTTTTGCTTAATGTGTTGACAGACATTGGTCGCCTGTTATTAGGAGTCTAGTAATATATTGTCGATGAGCTTAAGAGAACATTTTCTTACCTATTTCTGTTTAGTAATTGCACCAATCAATCTAGTACCTTTCTTCAAACTTGATCATTAGATATAGTATCATTATATTTGTCTACTCCGTTCCTGAAGTAATTCTTCTTCTGTTAACGAAGGTGGTTCTATGCCTGCACGATTACAAATGTTGTGTAGGCCACAACAAGCAATTATGATTTTACCTGAAATGAATTTTCAAATTGATGAAAACATATTTACCAATAATAATAATATTCCACAACTATCACACAACGCCATCTGGTCCCAAGCTAAGCAGAGCTTGTGTTATGGGTACTAGACAACTGATAAACATATTTATAATATTTCTAAATACATACATATTATAGATAAATTACACCCAGACACAGAACAAATGATCATGCTCATCACCCAAACATTTGTCCTGGGTGGGAATCGATCCCACGACCCCCGGCATAGCAGTCAGGTTCACTAACCACTAGACCAACAGGCCTGTCTTGGCATTCACCAATTACCTGCTATATCAGGTGCATAATGCAACTCTTTGGCAGCTAACAGGCACCTCCATCGTCCCTTCAAAGTCCCAAGTGTCTGCTCCATACTGGAATATGCCAGTTTATGTATAGTATTGTATCTTTCTTCCGGGGAGCCCTCGGCAGCATTTTCTACTGGAGTCATCAAGTACTCCCGTTGTGGGTATGCTGAATCTCCTGAAAAAAAAAAAAACTTTATTTATATCAGAGGACTTTAGTGCCCACAGGGGCGGCTTAATTAATAATAATAAATAATATTCCACAACTATCACACAACGCCATCTAGTCCCAAGCTAAGCAGAGCTTGTGTTATGGGTACTAGACAACCGATAAACATACTTAAATATTTCGAAATACATAAATATTATAGATAAATTAACACCCAGACACAGAACAAATGATCATGCTCATCACACAATCATTTGTCCTGGCTGGGAATCGAACCCACGACCTCCGGCATAGCAGACAGGGTCACTAACCACTAGACCAACAGGCCAGTTAACTCTGGGATCAGATTGGCAACATTTTCCGGGCAGGCACGGGCATGCCGATGGCGAGTAATGGGTGACTAGCTGTCCGATCATGAACCATGCCCGCGTCGATGGCGCGTCGTGTTCCACGCGCGTTTCATACTCAAAGAGCTGTGAGCAAAACGACGGGGGCCCCTTCCAAAGAAGGCCAAAGCTTGCCGGGGTCGCTAGACTGTCGTTGGTGTAATTTATCTATAATATTTATATATTTAGAAATATATGTGTGTTTATCAGTTGTCTAGTACCCATAACACAAGCTCTGCTTAGCTTGGGACTAGATGGCGTTGTGTGATAGTTGTGGAATATTACTATTAATGTCTCATCACAAGACCGTGACTTTAGAAAGTAAACGGCTATTGAAGGACACCGTGGATTTTAGTCAGTACAAGTCTGACAGTCCCTTCTGCCTTAGATCCTGGGTAAGACGCAATGAGGGATTTTCTTTTGATTGTTTCCCTAGTCGATGGATAGATGGCGCTGAACTTGGTATGTTACTGCAATGAACGGAACGTCGTCATTTTATGATTTTTTTCACTTGATTGTAATTTTGAGATCTTAAAACGTAACATACATGTCATGTCATTGTCAGTCACATCACATCACACCATTGGCATTTGGAAATAAATAACAACAAGGAAAAAGAAAAAAATATTCATTAACCAGTCTTTTTAATTTATGAGTTTTCCACGCCATAAAGAAAATGTTCCAAGAGAAAAAGAAGAGAGGTCTGTGCCTCGTGGATTTGTGCAAAAATGAAGGCATACATCTAGTAACGTAGTCAGTTCAACGCCATCTACAGAGCTCTTGGAAACTACTTTTTTTATACTCGAAAAAGAAAACTTCTCATTGAAGATTTTACCACGATAAAAAAAGTAATAAACTGTTACAGACCCAATAGAAACACCATTTCTCGTTTTTGTAGACTCTCCATGTGTTTTTTTATTTCATGTCGCGACCAAATATAATCATCGTCCGTCTCTCCGCCATACGTCGCATCTACATTTAAAATATTACTATCTGCATCGCATATCTGTAAGTAATATCAATAAAATACATTGAGCTATTACTACTACGTATAGAGACGACACCACGCAGCACCACTGTGTCCCATCCAGGATGAGTGCGCGCGCCTAGAGCACGACACAGAGCTGTCAAACAACTGAATGAACTTGTGCGCGTGCACTCATCCTGGATGGGACACAGTGGTGATACGTGGTGTCGTCTCTATACGTAGTAATAATAGCTCAATGATAAAATAAGGTATTTTACTGCATAAATAAAATTGAAACGTCTGTCAGTAATAATATTGAAAAAATAATGGACCCTTATTTTTTTTTTATCAATGGATATAGACAAAGATAAAATGCTTCCAAATTCAGGAGTGGGGGCTTGTGAAGTCATTACGCTTGTTTAATTGATAACGACCGAGTGACGTTTTGTGATTTTTAGAAGCGCTGTATCTTCGTCAATTTTGGTTTACGTGACAAAAGAAAAAAAACGGGACTAATATTTTTTAATAATCTACATTTCAGACTAATATTTTTTTTTGAGGAAAATAGCCTATTGTATCAAAAATCTAGATTTACAACTTTAAGCTCTATTTCATAAAATTAAAAATCCAATAACGACAAATTATCTCAACATCGAGGTCTGAAACAGTTTCCTCTTCATTACTTACATTATATTTTACCTTATGCTTGAGATTATAAAGTTGAAAATGCAATAAAGACCAACTATAGAACACTGCCTAATTCTTCGGGAATTAGCATAATCAGCCTATAATGTTCCCACTGTTGGGATACAGGCCTCTTTTCTGTGAGAGGCTATAATCCACCACGCGGGCCCAGTACGGGTTGGTAGATGTCACATGTCTTAGAATTTTTGGTTCTAAGACATGCCGGTTTCCTCACGATGTTTTCCTTCACCGTTTTGAGAGCAGTGGTGATGAAATTAATTATGCAAAGTAATTTGCCTGGGATCGAACATACAACCAAGACTATGCCTTCTTTATTTTTTTACAATGATATTCCTTATAGATGAATAGATGCGTCACCTTCACGACATTCTATCTTCAAAAACGGCACACTAACGCACACATGAATAACTAAATATTGCAATAGCACACTACATCACGATTAGTCGCTAAAGTAGGATGGCATCGCAAGTGAAAAAGAGACAAATATAGTCAAGGTTTGTCAATTGACCACATTTGAGCGCGTCACTTTCTGAGCGCGTATAACGTATCTTCACCTTTTTACTTATAATATCATTTATTTTTTTATGTGAGATGGGTTTGCTCTTGACCTTAGTCTAGTTCAGGTATGACTAAGAAAAGGTCAACGATGGAGCGAGCTTACCCAGAAGAAGCCTGTTCACTCCAACTTTGAAGAGATTATGGTTGCATGCGTTCGGAAACACAGACGCAGGCAGAGAGTTCCACTTCTTCGCTGTCCTCATTATAAAGGACGTTTGGAAACGCTTAGTGCGAATTGGTGGTATAGCAATTAAGGTGAGGGTGGTAATTTGCTGTGCGTCAAGATGTGCGAGCATCGAGACGATATATTACTAGACTCCGCATGCACGATCTAAGAAACAAAAACTATTCTGTCAACACGCTGAGGTACTACGTAATCGAGGGGGACGGGGTACTGCGTTGTGATTGGCTAACTCAAGGTCTGTTCTGGCTCAAGGTATGTTTACGGCTCACAGGATTGGTCGAAATAAGACGAACATAAGACTTTGATGTCTAATGTGTTGACAGACATCGGTCGCGTGTTATTAGGAGTCTAGTAATATATCGTCGTTGGCTGATACCAACTCTACTCTGACGGGACTAAAATGTCTATCTTCTCATAATTTATACTTACAATTTGTACATTCAATGAATGATAATTTTTCTTGTTTAAGCAACGCATGTCATTGTCCCGAGGTTTCAAGAGCGCAACATGCGTGCAGTCAATGCATCCGATTGCGCCTGGCAAGCCATATTTAGCATAGAATCTGTAATGTAACACATACATAAACACAACCTTTTTTTATCTTTTTCAAAACATTTTCTTTTTTTTCGGAGTTTCTTTTACATTTCGGAGTGTCTTACAAATAGGTACTAAGATTTAGGATTCCACAATCTCACTACATAAGCATCGATCGGCAAATAATGCGCCATCCAAGTAAGTACTACTAATAACGGATCCATGAGGACGGTGTCACGGGATTTCCATTATTGTTGTATACCTACCAAAACCTTCCCCCCATATGTATAGTAAGCTGTAGATAAAAGGAACCATAAGGTGATGTCACTTCCAAAGGGGACCGCCCCATTTCTCTGTAGTTTACTGTACCAAACACTTCTGAAAACCACATGTAAATAGAATTGGCAAAACCTAAGAAAATTATGGACAAACAAACAGTACATTGAAAACTGCCTAATTCATTTGTGTTATAACAAAAAAAAGTAGGGAATATGTTGTTTTTATAAAATCAACTTAGGTATATCTTAGCTTTTAATTTGTATAGGCTTGACAACACGGTTGGCGCAGTGGCTGAGCGATCGACTGCTCCGCAGTGTGTAGTGGGTTAGATCCCTGCATGGAACAAAAACGGCTTTGTGCCTTTTGTACCAGGTGCCATCTTGATAGCATATGTTTGACAGCTCATAACTCGGAAACGTGACGCTTTACGAGGTTTTGCCTCTTACATTTTATGTTTGTACCGATATGATCTATCGATCTATGAATGTTTCAGACGTGACCGCTAAAAAATTAAAATGACGGATGGCACCTGGTACACTCCCCATACAAAAATGTTCAAACCCCTTTGTATGATCTGCAAGTAGTTGTTTGAGGTCTAGGTGTTTCTGCATGTCTCGGTGTTTACTATTGGGAGGCAATGTTTAAAAATAAAATGCTTACCCTCTTTTTAAAACCTTCCTCTCAGCCAAGTTTTGAGGGAAACGAAAATATTTTCTTAAAATTGACGGTTCGTTCAGTGCATTTGTGACTTCCCGAAGACAACGTGATACGGTTGTTTGCGCCATAGGAACGTCTTTACTCAGACCTACTGCACCTTGGAAGCTGCCCCAGGCGTAAAAGTTTAGTGCGGAGAGGACCTGAAAGTTTTAATAAATTAATAATCATCAGCTGACTGGCCTGTTGGTCTAGTGGTTAGTGATCCTGACTGATATGCCGGAGGTTGTGGGTTCGATTCCCACCCAGGACAAATGTTTGTGTGATGTATTTACAAATATATAAGTATGTTTACCCATAACACAAGCTTAGATAGTGTTGTGTGATAGTTGTGGAATATTATTATTATTTGTTGGTATACTTTTATGTTTGCAGGATAGCACGAGCCGAAGCCAAGTTCTACCCTAAGATGTTATTGTCATGATGAGATGATAATGAGATTGGATTTAGCGGTGACGAGTTCCTGTGTATATCAAAATCTGTTTGTGCGGTGGCTGGAGGTTGTGTGTGTGGAGTGGAACTACAGTCATTTTCATTTTGTAAAAATTTTCTGACAATCCTGCAAGTATTCAGGATTGCGGCTTTCTCAAAGACTTTGGTATGTGTACGGTGGTAAATCAAGTGTCTTTAAGGACTGGTGGAGCTGTTTTGTATTATTATCTGCCTGTTTTTTTCCCAACTATGTTGTGGTCAGCTTCAAGTTTAACTGGATGCAGCTGAATATCAGTATTTTACATGGAGCGAGACGACCCACTGATCAGCAACTTATTTTAAATGCAAATGTTTGGTTATTTGTTACTCAATCACAACAGAACTGCTGAATGGAAAATGGTGGAATTTGGCTCAGAGATAGTTTAAAATCTAAATACGCAAAAGTAAAAAGGTTTAAAATCTAAGGACGCAGGGGTAAATCGGGACAAAACTTTAACAGGGATTTAAATGTTGAATTAATGTGATAGGTTACCAACAACTACTCAATTTTATTTATTGATTAATACTACATTAATTTGAAACCTTGCTAGCATTATACCATCATAATTTTTCGATAAATTCCGTTTCAAAGTTTTGTCCTGATTCACCCCTGCGTCCCTATTCACCCCGTTTGACTGTATCTAGTTAGTACATTCCCGTGGGATAATTTTCAAGTTAAAGCCGATGGCATCAACTGTATTTTTTCTTACCTTATGTCTAGAATCAACACCGGTTGTCCGAATACGTTGAGGCAGGAGAGGTACCAAGTCCGCACACAAGGCTTCGAATAATTCTCGCGACAGCCGGTATTTACTTACAAATTCTCTATCAGGAATTTTCGATAGTGCAAAATTTCGACGCATCTTCTGTCTGTGTCTCTTTCTTTCATCCTTTTGTTCCAAAGCCTCTTCGCTCATGAGGTAATACATGTAAGCCAGCCTAGCCATAGCTTCAAACACGATTTAAATCACAGATAAAGATTAAACATTAAATTTTTAAAACAAAAATATTTTGATTTCGGTAAATAACAACTAGACAAGTGTCAATGTCAAACTGTCAATGTCAACCATAGTCACAGACCATAGTGTAAATGGTCAATTTTTTTCTAAATTTCTGACTTGACTAACGTTATTTCGATCCCATAACGCTGGAAATTAATAGAATTTGATCACGATCTATGTCTGTAACCAATCAAAGACCGAACTTACCAATCAGAAGCAGCCGTCAAAAACAATGGAATGGGATTTACAGATAGCGCGCGACTTGAATGCAGTCGGGGTCTGAGGTGAAGAGCCCCCCGCTACCCGCACGCCCCACCTCACGCGCCTGCAGTGTAGTACTGTGCCATCCTTGTCAACAGCACTACCGCATTCCTAAGCTTTGCATTCAAATCGCGCGTTTAGTGTAGATTGAGATAAAATGTTAATGAGAAAAATCAGTTTGAGTTTCTTCTATTTTGTTAGATATTTTCTGAAATCTGACCTGTAGGAAAACTAATAAAACAACCACTTGTAACAAATAAAATATATTATCTTGAAATCATTACAATTATAAAACAACCCAATCTTTCATTAATCATAAAATTTTATGAAACCCAAATAAAATATATATTATCTACTCTCATCCTTTATTGATCATTTAGTTTTATGTGCATTGGTCTTGGAATATAGTCATTGTCATTATATAAAATAGTGCAGAAATCCTCTTCTTAGACGTAATAATGGCATTTTAACCTACTCATTATAAAATTAAATTCGACTAGTCTTCTAATCATAGCATTGTACTTGTTGTTCGATTCCTACTTAAAAACCACTGAACATTTCCAAGGAAATCATTTAAATATTTGCGTGGCGCTCACTCACACATTTAAATCTGTAGTCATATTTATGTCTATCTTACAGAAAATAAATAGATGTATACGAAGGCCATCAATTAACATTTGTAGGTTATGCTCGATCCACACTCTATATCTATGCAAAATTCTAAAATCAAAAGTCAAAATGGCGGTGAAAACACTGTTAGTTCCGTTCAAATCCACGAGCCAAAATATCCTTGTACGAGTCCCCTCCCTACTTCTTATTCTTATAATGCACATCTTCACACTCCCTCAACTTTTGAGCAGCTTGCTCAGGAGTGAGGTCTCTTTGTGATTGCGCCAACATTTCGTAGCCGACCATGAATTTTTTGACAGTTGCTGATCGTAGTAACGGCGGGAGGTAGATGGCGTGGAGTAACCAGTGGGGCGAGTCGCCTGGGGCTTTAGAGGGACCTGTTGGGGCTCCTGTAATGAACACAAAATGGTAATTATTTCTAGTATTATAAGCATGCGTCGCGAATTTCAAAGATTTTCTATCGACAGGCCTTTTGGTCTAGTGGTTAGTGACCCTGACTGCTATGCCGGAGGTCGTGGGTTCGATTCCCACCCAGGCCAAAGCTTGTGTGATGAGCACAATCATTTTTTCTGTGTATGGGTAGAATTTATCTATAATAATATGTATGTATTTAGAAATATATAACTATGTTTATCAGTTGTCTAGTACCCATAACACAAGTTCTGCTTAGCTTGGGACTAGATGGCGTTGTGTGATAGTTGTGGCATATTATTATTATTAACTCAATGTCCAATTACGGCGCGCGTTATATCATCATCGTCAGCCTATAATGTTCCCACTGCTGGTACACAGTCCAGTCAGCCTCGCACAGTCCTCCTCTCTGTGAGAAGGAGTGGGCCATAATAAACCACGCGGGCGCAGTGCGGGTTGGTAGATGTCACATGTCTACGATTTTTTTTAATTTGATTCTAGGACATGCTGGTTTCCTCACGATGTTTTCCTTCACCGTTTTGAGAGCAGTGGTGATGAAATAAATTACACAAAGTAATGCGCCTAGCTGGGTTTGAAACCACGACCTAGAACTCGTACGTCGAGGCCGATACCACTGGGCCACTACCTACTGCTCTCAATGTTCTATTAGGGTGCGTGAAAGGGGTGCTAAGACAGGAAACCTCCACGTGCGCCCGTGGACTGGAGTTCCCTCTCGGATACGTCCGGGGGGAAGACCAGTGTTTCGGGCCGGTGCACCCTGGGATGCAAAAACTCTTCCTTAGGCACTGTGTGCCTAAGGGGTATCTTTGCCCGTATGCGAATAGCCTGTCGTGTGGACGCTCCAACGCGTGTCCCTCTGATCAGCAGAGGGCACAGCGGCGGAGCGGGCTTGCGGACGGTGAGTAATGGGTAGCTCGCCGTCCGATCGAGGACCAAGCCCGAGTCGGTGGCGCGTCGTGTTTCGCGCCAAATGCCTGCTGGGGGGTGGAACGTAAAGGGCATCCGAAGGAACACGGGTGGATTTTAGTCAGTAAGAGTCTGACAGTCCTTTCCACCCCAGCCAGGAAGGAAGGACTCATTTGATGATAAGGGTGCGTGAAACTTAACGTGTTTTAAACTACAAAAAAAAAGTATTAAAACTAAAAAAAAACAATAGAACTTACCATGAAATCCCATACTGTATGGAAAGCTGCATTTGAACAAATTATCGTATTTAATATTCAATTGTTTCATGATCTCCGCTAGCGCCCTCTTCTGGGCGTCGTTTAAATCTGTCAACCTTTGTGGTCGCCCGTTAATTGGCAGTACCATGGTTTCATATGGCCACACTGCCCAGTAAGGGACTACGGCTACCCATTCTGCGTTTTGTACCACTATACGTTCCTGTAAAGAGAAAAATAATGTGTTTAATCTGCCTGCCTTTTCCCAATTATATTGTGGTCGGCTTCCAGTCGAACTAGATGCAGCTGAATATCAGTGTTTGACATAGAGCGACTGCCTATCGGACCTCCACAACCCAGTAACTAGGTAATACGATACCATATGGTAAGACTGGTTGTCAGAGTTTTAGAGCTCCTGATTAACAGTAACGACTGTCAAAGATCTACAAATGACAGCCGGGATCAACGGCTTTACGTGCTCTCCGAGAAACGGAGGAAACTCGCTATAACTCCTCTAACCGAGGTCCTGAGTGGTCTAGTATAGTATACGGCGAGATATTAATAGACTCCTAATAACAGGCGACCGATGTCTGTCAACACATTAGGCAAAAAAGTCTTATATCCGTCTTATTTCGACCACTCCTGTGAGCCGTAAACATACCTTGAGACAGAACAGACCTTGAGTTAGCCAATCACAACGCAGTACCCCGTCCCCTTGCTTACGTAGTACCTCAGCGAGTTGACAGAATAGTTTTTGTTCCTTAGATCGTGCATGCGGAGCACAGAAATATTAAAAACAGGAGAAGTGGCAAGGGGGCGTGGCGGCAACCTAGCGGTGCTGAGCGTTACGCTCAGATAATGAAAAAATGGCCGTCACCGCGAGTTAGTCTGTTGTCAACCGCGATCGTGAAAAAAAACGATTTTGCCGTCTTGTTCAGAGGTTTTGTGCAGAAATAGTAGCCAAAACAAAAACTTTAGAACTCATGGCATCAGTCGCCACAGGTAAATAAAAGTATTTTTCATCCCCCCATCTCGGAAAGGGTACTTTTGCTCTTCGATATCTGACAGTAAAAGCCGTTTTTATCCTCAAGTGAGTAAAAGCCGTTTTTATCCTCTAGTGAATAAAGTAAATTTGAATTTAGAACATCGTATGAACAAAAGAGTAGCAGCAGTAATGGCGGCCGGTGACCGCAACAGCTGATCGCTTGCTGTGGTGCCCACTTGACGTTCGAAGGTTGTCGAGGGAACAAATTCTATTTTTAAAATTTGATGTGGTACACAGGTGGGAAAGCAGAGTACGCTCCTCGGGTGTAAGGCAGCGTTGCCTTGGGCTAACTTGAATCCCTCGCTTCACTAAGGATTTTTAACTTTATTCCCTCGTTTCTTTCGGGTGTTAACACTTGAACCTTCTCGCTGCGGTACGGATGGAGGTTCACCCCCAGAATCCTTAGTATCGCTTCGGAATTCAATACGCCTCCCTTGGAGCGTAATCTACAATTATTTTGTTAAAATCTCAGACCCGAAACATTCTTGGCTCAGTACTTTGTTTTACCTTTTTTATTTGCTTTGTGCGGTTTTCCTTCACGTCTTATTGTTATGTTATGACAAACCAAGATAAAAATAAGTAACTTAATAATACTTAGGTAGTAGTTTTCAACTACTACCTAAGTATTATTTGTTTTAATTTAAAAATTATTCTGTTCTATAATAATGTCTTAGTTAATACCTAAACTGAAATAAAAGCCTATCTTGTGTTTGTACAATGTAAATCTGTTTTTTTTTGTTTTTGCATTTAGTCATTTCCTCGCTGAGGAGGGATGAAAAGTTACGTGTTGCACTCGAGTGCAAAGATTTTTCACCTTGTGCTCTTTTGATTCCCTCGCTATCACTCATGATTCTAATTTTGGAATCACTCGTTGCACTCGTGATTCAAATTTAGAATCATTCGCTTGCTCGGTCATCAAACATGAGCACGCGGTTAAAAATCAACTTTGCACTCTTGTATAACAATAGTTATTTGTTATACAAGAGTGCAAAGTTGATTTTTAACCGCGTGCTCAATTTTGATGACCGAGCAAGCGAATGATTCTAAAATTGAATCACGAGTGCAACGAGTGATTCAAAATTAGAATCATGAGCGATAGCGAGGGAATCAAAAGAGCACAAGGTGAAAAATCTTTGCACTCGAGTGCAACACGTAACTTTTCATCCCACCTCAGCGAGGAAATGACTAAATGCAAAAACAAATAAAAACAGATGTACATTGTACAAACACAAGATAGGCTTTTATTTCAGTTTAGGTATTAACTAAGACATTATTATAGAACAGAATAATTTTTAAATTAAAACAAATAATACTTAGGTAGTAGTTGAAAACTACTACCTAAGTATTAAGTTACTTATTTTTATCTTGCTTTGTCATAACATAACAATAAGACGTGAAAGGAAAACCGCACAAAGCAAATAAAAAAGGTAAAACAAAGTACTGAGCCAAGAATGTTCCGGGTCTGAGATTTTAACAAAATAATTGTAGATTACGCTCCAAGGGAGGCGTATTGAATTCCGAAGCGATACTAAGGATTCTGGGGGTGAACCTCCGTCCGTAGCGCAGCGAGGAGGTTCAAGTGTTAATACCCGAAAGAAACGAGGGAATAAAGTTAAAAATCCTTAGTGAAGCGAGGGATTCAAGTTAGCCCAAGGCAACGCAGCCTTACACCCGAGGAGCGTATTCTGCTTTCCCACCTAAGGCGAGATTTGATGTTACCACATCAAATTTTAAAAATAGAATCTGTTTCCTCGACAACCTTCGAACGTCAAGCGGGCACCACAGCAAGCGATCAGCTGTTGCGGTCACCGGCCGCCATTACTGCTGCTACTCTTTTGTTCATACGATGTTCTAAATTCAAATTTACTTTATTCACTAGAGGATAAAAACGGCTTTTACTCACTTGAGGATAAAAACGGCTTTTACGGTCAGATATCGAAGAGCAAAAGTACCCTTTCCGAGATGGGGGGATGAAAATAACTATTACAATATTTGTCTTAAAAATCAAGAAAAACTGCAAGCCGTAAAATATACCTGACTTGTACTACAATACTTTTGTTTTCCGATATCTCTTCGACTGCTTTATTTTTGTTTTAAGAGCCCTATTACAAAATGAAAGAACACAGTTTCTGTCAATTTGACATCGTGATGCCCCCCGCATAAAAACAAAACACAATCAACACAGCTACGCCTCGTATACCAGGATGAAAACAACATGAGCTTTTGCCACTTTTCTTTCAAATAAACGGGCTTCTAGACACTACTTATTTTCTTAGTTACGAATGGATAATATGATAAATATATACCTAGCAAAATAAAATAAGAGCCACTCATTAAATTACACTTTAAACAAGTATAACTCTTACACTGATCGATTTTAGCGATTACACCGCCCATTGTGTCACACTGCGAATTGGATATATTTGTAATTTAGAAGGTGTGCATTTTAAAGATTATTCAATTCCATTCTATACGAGTAAATAATCTTCTTAGGATATCTTTCAAGTGTTCATTTTGTTTCTTGTGACTAACTGGAATTCATAACTTATTTAATTAGATTTTTGAAATTATTTAGAACGTACGATTTGGTGTTTAAAAATTTTCAAACTTTTTCTTGGACTTACACATCAAACCGTCATTTATGCCATCCATTTAGATACATAATTATGGGCCGAAAATGAGCCACTTGCGGTGATTAAGGTGACATAGATAAGGAGATATAGCCAGAAGAGGTCGGTTTTATGGTCGAATATTCCCAACCAGTGTTTTAAAATATTTTAAACTGGTGTCAAGAGACAAAAGTAATATCACCAAACGCCGTGATCCAGGAAGAAACTGAGTAAGGCCCAAGAAGACCATCATGTTCGTTAAATCACGCAAAGAGAACGATAAATCTACTACCTACGCGGATCATAAAAACTCAAACTATTTTGACTGGGCTTCAGTGTTTCTTATACTGGGTCACTGCTGGTTTCTTTTTTAATAAAGACAGATCTTTCAGAGTGTACTCTTGAAACAGAATGTTTCGGTGAGCTCTAAATTAAGTGCTCTGGGGTGGTTATTCTGTCTCGCAAAACTGAGGTTACACTTCTTAACGAAGGTACTAACTTCTCAAAATTGCGTAGAAAATGTGGTACAACTCCACATTATTCCATTCGCATAGCAAATAGTAGGATAGTAGGTATCTGAGTTCATCCACGATCAATCGCGACTAACAGTGCATAGATTCGCTTATGCTCGAATTACGATGCTACAGTTGGTCACTTAAGCTTTTTACTTGATTTCTATTGAAATGGCATAGAAAATGTTTGTTATTTAATCCAGAACATTTACACCTTTAATACAGGGTTTTAGAGAAATTTAAAAAAAACTCTTTGAAACATTGAAAACGTTATTTTTTCGATTTTATTATTTAATATGAAACCTGACACATTCCTGTATTTCTCACTTTTCATTCAATTTCGTTTATTTTTACGATTTATTGGAATACTAACTTATTTTTTTGTATGTTTTGTTCTGAGTAGTACCTGTTTTCATGAATAAAAGTCACAAAATAATATCAGGCGAAAGAACCATGGCCGGTTGAGTACTTGAACTTCAATGCTGCTAAGACGTGAATTTTTCCGCAAAAAAGAGCCAATCCGACCAGGTTCTATCTTTCTGAGGTGTAACCGTAAAAAATTACAGACCATCTTGACGTTGTTGGGGTGCCGTTATCATCGACCCCGAATATTAGTCTACTTTTTGAGTTGGCTGCAAAAAAGTTAGGAATCCTAGTCAAGCGGTACTTCACGCCTGAACAGTTGATGAACTTGTATAGTGTTCAAGTCTGGTACATGGAGTGGTACAGGCTTGCCAAATCCCAACTCGATGCACTTGAGTCAGTTTAAAAGCGCCCGGCATTGATCGAGGCCACGATCTGCGGGGCGAGACGGAATGAGAAGTAGTCACCTCCATATGCAAAGCAGTCATGATAGCGGTGGAACACGTGAGGGAGAGGAAAGCCGCGTTACCTAAGACGCCGTGAAGCGATTTCCAATCAGGGAGGTAAGCCTTGGAGGGCCGGAGCTTGTCGTGGTCACTGGACTGTCTCACCACGGTGAAAAATACAAATACAATGCAGCTGCCAAAACGAAATACCGCAATTGACTGGATGCCGAACCTGATACAAGACTTCAACTCTCTTCGATGAAACCTAATTACAATCGATTGATGAAAAATAAGAAGCTGTTCCATACATCCTATTCGATTTTTTCTCATACTGTGTAACATTATTATAATGCGCGTTATCTCTTATTTTTATTTATTAACACTTACTGCATACAAGTAAAGATTTATCTACGATAAGGCAGACTTACTTAATGCCTTTGGTTTTTATAGTCCAGTCATTAGGGACGAATTAATTTAAAAAAAAACCCCGACACAAAAACCAAGTTCCCTATATGAAGTAAAAAACAATGAAAAAAAAACTGGATTTTAAAGTACCTAAGTATGTAATGATATTTCAAAAAAATATGTCGCATTGGGGGATCGCTCCAAATTATTTATAATCTACTATTTTTTCCGGTCCCCTTTTATGACACGAATGCCTCAGAGAAGTTTAAAGGCAATGAAAATCCACAACAAATGGTATTTAGTTTTACTCTGTACATCAAATAGATATAAAGTTACAAGAGGGAGAACGTTCAATATTCATAAAAAAATAATCTACACAACTAACGAGTATTTTGAACTTGATTTCCGCTCGATTTTTTGGCCGCTAGAAATCATATTTCGGGCTTACAATTATTATCAACTAGCTGCAGTGACGGATTAACCCTTAATCAAATTAAGCAATTGCCTAGCGCATCACGTCTGGGGGGGCACCAGAAGAAGCACAAATAAATCCTAAGGTCGGAGTTAATTGTGCTTCTTCTGGTGCCCCCATGGACATCACGTCTCACTTTCATGTCACCAAAAACTTACTGAAATTGCTTAAATTTTCTAGCTCGCTTCGCTCGCTATTCCATCTTGCAGCCTGTGGTTGCCTTATTATATATACTCCTATAGCGTAAGTCTTTAGGCTGTGAGAAAGAGACAGAGCTATACAAGTCGTCTAGACTAGAGCCACTTCGTTCTCTGAGCGTAACTATTCACGCTTTAAGACGTCGTGGTAGACCACCTGAACGAAGTAGAGACGATCGTGGATAGGTGGGAGATGCTCACTGCAACAGACGTCGCGAGGCGATTTCCGGCCACCGTAGACGCGGTCATACGGATAGCGAGTAATGGGTGACTCGCCGTACGATCATGGACCGTTTCCGGGTCGACGGCGCGTCGTGTTCCACGCGTACCTCAAAGAGCTGTCAGCAAACTGACTGTGCCCCCCCTCTCTAGAGGGCCAAAGACTGCCGGGGTCGCGGGACTATCTCATCATCATCATCATCATCTCAGCCATAGGACGTCCACTGCTGAACATAGGCCTCCCCTTTTGATCGCCACAAGTACCGGTTGGAAGCGACCTGCATCCAGCGTCTTCCGGCGACCTTCATAAGGTCGTCTGTCCACCTTGTTGGTGGACGTCCTACGCTGCGCTTGCTAGTCCGTGGTCTCCACTCTAGCACTTTTCGACCCCATCTGCCATCCGCTCTGCGAGCAATATGGCCTGCCCACTGCCACTTCAGCTTGTTAATCCGGTGGGCTATATCGGTGACTTTAGTTCGTCTACGGATCTCCTCATTTCGGATTCGATCACGCAGAGAAACACCGAGCATAGCCCTCTCCATAGCTCGCTGAGCGACTTTGAGCTTTGAGATGAGGCCGACAGTGAAAGACCACGTTTCGGTGCCGTAACTCATCACTGGTAACACACATTGGTTGAAGACTCTCGTCTTGAGGCACTGAGGTATATCGGACGAAAAGACACTGCGTAGTTTCCCGAACGCTGCCCAACCGAGTTGGATTCGGCGGCTGACCTCTTTCTCGAAGTTGGACCTACCTAATTGGACTACTTGTCCTAAGTAGATATATGAGTCAACATTGTTGACTATCTCATCAAGTAACCGTAATACTGAAACGTGATGGGCTATTGAAGGATCACTGTGGATTTTTTTGTCAGTACAAGTCTGACAGTGAAAATACTCTTGGATAGGGGGGCACCAAAGGCTTCAATTGCTTAGGGCATCAAGTAGTCTAAATCCGTCACTGACTAGCTGCCCCGGCAAACTTCGTACCGCCTCTTTTTCTCACCTTTGAACCTTCCCTGGACTTCCCAATATAATCCAAAACTAAAATCAGCCAAATCGGTCCAGCCGTTCTTGAATTTTAGCGAGACTAACGAACAGCAATTGATTTTTATGTATAAGATTATTTGCATTATGACTTCACTAACATCAGATTGAAGGCTTTGTATGAGGCTCTTGTGAGGAGTCATCTCGAGTATAATGCGGCATCTGGAGTCCGAGCGAAATAAAATATAAAAACATGTTCGATCGGATACAGAACAAATTCGTTAGATTCATTTATTTAAAATTGTATGGAAGATACCCGGGATACCCATTGCTATATCCTACCCTGTGTTCTGTCTCGGTATGGTTGGCTATTACAAACTAGAAATTAGGCGTGAAGTTGCACTGGCAACATACATTTTCAAACTTTTAAGTATTATACAAAACTCGGACATAGGCTTCAATTTACCGGATGGGTACGTGGCGCGGCGGCGGCGGCGGCATGCCGCATCTGCTGGTGGTTCCGAGGGCGCGAACTAACCTGCTGGGGCGCGCACCACTGACTCGTGCGCTGCGCACTCTCAACAAGGCGGCGGAGGTCATAGATATGTATATTCGACTGTACAACTGAGTGAGTTCACAAGGGCCACATACTGTGTTGCATGTAAGGATTAGTTAAGCTTATTTTAAGTTACTTTGTCGCATTAGATTATAAGATTTCTGTAATGGCAAAGAAACATGTGATAAATAAATAAATAAATAATTTTTATCCATTTTGTTGATAGGTGTACAGTGGAAAGTTTTAAGTAAATCACGTGAGATTAAATTATTTTCATACAAACATTAATCCCAATTTTCAAGTCTCTTGAGAAAATCCATATTCAGGTCATAGTAATACATATCACCATAGTCAATTATGGGGAAGATGGGGGACTGAACAACGATTGCCTTTCCGTGAGCAAAAGAGATATAGGAACGTTGCGTTCCTGTACCTCTTTTGCTCACGCATACAGCTATGCAATCCTAGATACTTGACGTCAAAGGATCAGAATAACAGCGCAGTCAATGATATAATCGGCGATACAGTTAATCCGTTCCACCTCTACAAGTTATGGCTTCCTATAATAGCAAACTGGCACATGTCTGGGTTAACCGCTACCTCAAAACAATCAGTACCCTTAGCACGAGTTTTCAGTATTTGAGACGTAAAGTAAACTGGAACTTTGACAATTTCAAATTGACAATTTTCAAGAAAAAACTTAGTTCTTTCTTCGCACACCAGAGGCGCTGTTCCATTTTTCCATACAAGAAACGCTGTAAATACTGTAAAGTAAAATAGTGAAAACTCGTGCTAGGGGTACAGATCAATTTTTCACGGATTTTCGGGGCACACGTTAGGGAGCCAAATCCTGCCGGCGTCGCGGGACTGTCTTATCAAGTATCTATGCCCCCGGATCGCAGTGGGTTATTGAAGGACACCGTAGATTTTAGTCATTACAAGTTTGAATGTCCCTCCCGTCCTTCCCTGGGTAGAAATGCAGATCTGATGATTTTACCACGTATTAAAAAGCCATACCACCAGGAGCATGGCCGGTGGTATTGTGCGTCCGCAGCGAGCTATATGTATTATACAAATGAACTGGAATGTTTGGGAAGTTGGCAAGTCTGAAATTACATTTCATTACCAATTCAGAAAAAAAACTATCAGAATTATTTACATTTATTATCTAGAATTATATCCACATTCGAATATAGGGAAAATACAATCAACACATTTATATGTTTACATTGCAAACGGATCAGAATTAAATTAATTCAAAATATTAGCTTGTATCAAAAAAGGTTGGTCGCGCTATACTCTTGGCGATTGGAAATATTCCTGGCCACCACTCATGACCTGCGGAAAATTAGAGATACTTCATTTTTTATATGGAATTTGATGCTATGACAAAGATACTAGCGCCGCGTCTAAAGGTCATGAATGGTGGCGTGTATTTTAAATTTTAATGATTACGTGACTAATGTCAAAATGGTTGCGAGCGGTACGTCCTCCCTCTGAGAGCGCTCCGCGCTGTCTAAATCAAAGAACAAACCGTTCTTGGTTTTATATTGAATTTTGTCGTTGCATATTTTAATTATTTTATACTATTAGTTTACTTTTAAATGCGCTAATTATTTTTTTCATGCAAGCTAACATAGTAAACTTAGTTATTGAATACTTTTTGATTGAATATTCAGTAAATATTGATAGATAAAAAATATAATTTCGGACGAAAAAAATGTCAAATTCTTCCTGTTTTCCAGAATTATTTTTGGTATATTTCTGAATGAAAAATAAAAATCTGATTAATACACTCCAAATATAAACTTTCAGATGTACCATGGACATTTTCAAATGTTATTTTACTATTATACATTCTATGTAATTTAATACAAAAGTATGACAAAAAGTAGAATTTTATGAAACATCCTTTGCAGAGACAAGGTTTTTACTCATGTATGTAAACAAATCTAAAAATGTTTTCAATACACTCCACGCAGAAATAACCAAACTTTCCCGAGTATATATTTTTTTTTAATTTGTGGCCATATCCTAACCAGAATCAGGTTAAAAACTTTGCACAAAAACAAGGAAACGTGTGATAGCCCTCTTAAATACATTGCTCTTTTACAACCACCTCAGTCTATCACCGAGTGAACTGAACAAGCAATGTAAAACTGGCATAACGATACCTCATCGAGCCGTAATGTCGCATGGTGCGTCCGCTGCTCCGGTCCGCGGTATTTGAGCACGAGTTAGTGTTGTGCTCGTGGAGGTCTAACAAAGTCTATCGACAAAAAGTCGACTTCTAATATTGTTTTAATAATATTTTAGATTTTTCTTCAATTTGTTAACTTGTTATAAGTTTGAAAGGTCGATTTTTATTGTTTTAAAGCGTAGTAGTTAAATGCGTAACCAAGATCGTGAAGTAGGTAAGTTCATTAATGTTTAGTTTAGTAACCTATGTGCACTAAATTAAAAGATCTAATTTGGAACATTTTATACATTAATTAAATAATGTTTTGTTGGTTTCATATCGTTTTTATTTACTTTAATTCCAAACCTGTACAATTTAATCGATATATTTATCAAAATTCTTCGATTTAGTCAAGCACTATGCCGTTCCGCCACCGTGTCCCTACAACACACAATGATATTTTTTTGAGTGTGAGCAAATGATACGGAAAAAGCACGCTGCAGTTTAAAGAATAAGGTTTATATTTAAATGACAGAGTTATCGTCGGCGCGTGTGTGCACTTGTTCGTAGTATTGTTTTGACCTAACTGTGTGTGCAATATTAGCGTTATGGAGGGGCAATCGTGGCTTCACCGGTTTTCTATACATTTTGAACTTCACGCCATATCTCCTTCTTTATTATATCTATGATGCGGAGTCTAGTAATATATCGTCGTTGACGGCGAGTAATGGATGTCTCGCCGTTTGATCATGGACCATTCCCGGGTCGATGGTGCGTTTTCGACGCCTCAAAGAGCTGTTAGCAATTTAACGGGTCCCTCATAGAAGGTCAAGCGCCTGCTGGGGTAAATAGGCCCTGTAGCTATGTAACCAAACGATAAACGCAAACGCTAAGTAGGCATTAATAGATTTTCAACTTTATATCCTTGGATATAACGTTGAAAGTCGAATGAAGACTGGTTATCGTTTTCGGTCTGCCCAGTCGCTAACGCTCAGAAATCTTTAATAGATTTTCAACTTTAGGCTCTAGGGTATAAAGTTGAAAATCTATTGTGGAGTACCGAGCGTTTACTTTACGATTATCGTTTGCGACTTGGGTAGGGTAGGGGGGCAGGTTACCGACCTTGACCAAGCACAGGCATGTGGACAGCGAGTAAAGGGCAACTCGCTGTCCGACCATAGACTGTGCCCGGGTCGACGGCGCGTCGTGTTCCACGCGCGCCTCAAAGAGCGTCAGCAAAAATGACGAAGCCCCCTCACAGAGGGCCAAAGCCTGCCGGGATCACGGGACTTATTTCCATCACCGTGACCCCGGAACTTAAAGGGCTATCGAAGGGCACCGTGGATTTTAGTCAGTACAAGTCTGACAGCCCCATTCACTTTACGTAGGATGGGAAGACGGATTTGATGATTTTACCATGTCAAAAAAGGGGGGTCTGTAAGGAATTTAGTTTTTTACCTTTTTTATTAACTCCTGCTTCAAGTAGTCGCCAAGCAACTGTCTCTTGAACTTGATGTAATATTCTTTCTGGGTCCTGAAATTGATCGAAATAAGCACGATTTTACTAACTAATAATATCATAATAATATTCCACAACTATCACACAACGCCACCTAGTCCCAAGCTAAGCAGAGCTTGTGTTATGGGTACTAGACAACTGATAAACATACTTATATATTTCTAAATACATACATATTGTAGATAAATTACACCCAGACACAGAACAAAATGATCATGCTCATCACACAAACATTTGTCCTGGGTGGGATTCGAACCCACGACCTCAGGCATAGCAGTCAGAGTCACTAACCAATAGACCAACAGGCAACTAAAGTACAAATTAAGGGGAAAGATAAATTTAGCTAAAAACATAACGTAAAGGAGATGAATAGCAATGTATTCTCTGGACACAACACGTTATTTTCTTCCATTCTCCTTTATCAGACGTCACAGTATCATTTACAACTTTTTCTTTCATATCATCCCTTACACAATCCATCCATCTTTTCTTTGGCCTTCCTCTTCCTCTCCATCCATCAACATTCATACTCATCACTCTCTTAGTCACATGAGTGTCATACTCATCTGTAAAAAGGTAAATTATTTGACTGGCCTGTTGGTCTAGTGGTTATTGACCCTGACTGCTATGCCGAGATCATGGGTTCGCTTCCCACCCAGGAAAAATGTTTGTGTGATGAGCACGATCATTTGTACTGTGTCTGGGTGTAATTTATCTATAATATGTATGTATTTAGAAATACATAAGTATGTTTATCAGTTGTCTAGTACCCATAACACAAGCTCTGCGTAGCTTGGGACTAGATGGCGTTGTGTGATAGTTGTGGAATATTATTAGCCATCGTTTCTTTGGCTTTCTTCTTTCACTCCATCCATCAACATTCATACTCATCTCTCTCTTAGACACAAGTTTGACATCCATAAAAATGAAAATTATTTTTCACACTACTTGCTCGTAAATGTCATATTATACGTCAGGCAAACCTACTGTAAAGCATGGCATTATTCCCCCTCGCTCGAGCCGGGAATAATATATGTACTGAATTTCATTATTCCCGTGGGAATAATGTGATTTGAATTTGGAACCTCAAAGAAAACCGTATGAAAACTTTCACCAAGATGTCGTATCAGTAATGGCGGCCGCTGGCAGCAACAGCTGATCGCTTACAGTGGTGCCAACTTCACGTTCGAAGGTTGACGTACCACATCAAATTTCAATAATCGAATTTATTTCCTCGCAGTAGGTGTGAAAAGCAGAGTACGCTCCTCGGGAGTAAAGCTGCCTTGTCTTGGGCTGACTTGAATCCCTCGCTACACTAAGGATTCTTAACTTAATTCCCTCGTTTCACTCGGGAATTAACACTTGAACCTCCTCGCTGCGCTACGGAGGTTCACCCCAGAATCCTTAGTGTCGTTTCGGGATTCAATACGCCCGTGACGTAAGGCAATGCTTTACTCCCTTGGTGCGTAATCTACTATTAAATCTCTTACCGTTCTTTAACTCTAGGCTCGTTAGGCAGATAGCTGGAAGCCCAGATCTGACAGTGAGGGTGTGGGTTTGAGCAGCCCATGATGGCGCCCTTGTTCTCAAAGATCTGCACCCAGGTGTATTTACGACCTAGCTCCGTTACCTGGTTCACCCACCTGGAAAATATTTGGAAGTTCTGCATCATTAAATTACCAGCTGACCCGGAAAACTTTGTACCACTACCACCTATTTGATTTCAGAACGACTTAAATTTAATTGATTTCTGAACGACGGGTCGAACATCAAATATTTGACAGATAGGAATAGTTTCCAGGATGTAATAGGTATCCAAGGATAGCGAAACTGCAGCTTTTAATAAATTCCTAATATTTGTATCATATTTACTCACCCTTTAAACCTTCCCTGGACTTTCAAAAGTAATTCAAAACTAAAATTAGCTAAATCAATCCAGCGTTTCTCCAGTTTTAGCGAGACTAACGAACAGCAATTGATTTTAGCAATGAGTATTGACGAAGACAAAACGCTTCGAAATTCGGGTTTTGGGGCTTGTGACGTCATAACGCCTGTAAATTGTACAACAGAGTGACGTTTTGTGAGATTTAGAAGCGTTTCTTCGTCAATTTTGGTTTACGTAACAAAAGAATAAATACGTTTAAAGTATTTTTATAATCTATCTTTCAAACTAATTATTTTTTTAAGTAAAATCGCATACTTATTTGGTAACAGGCAGAAAAATAACGATGATGGAACCATTGAGCTATTATTACTACGTCTAGAGACGACACCACGTATCACCACTGTGTCCCATCCAGGATGAGTGCACGCGCACAAGTTCAATCAGTTGTTTGACAGCTCTGTGTCATGCTCTAGGCGCGCGCACTCATCCTGGATAGGACACAGTGGTGATGCGTGGTGTCGTCTAGATACCTAGTAGTAATAGCTCAATAGATGGAACTTACTCGTTTATAACAGCCATGATCTCATCAACAGTCATCAGCGGGATTGTCATCGTGGAGTCTGGATGGAAGCACATTACCCTGAAATATAGAAAAGAACCAAATCAAGAACCCATTATTGCATTTTTTTACTAACTTTGCGACTCTCTAGGAACTTCAAATGAAAATCCTCCTTGCTACTACGATATAATGATGCAATTTGATTGACTTGACCTCATCGTGGCGAGCAAGTTTTCAGCCGGAAAAAACCCATAGAGCTATTATTACTACGTATAGAGACGACACCACGTATCACCACTGTGTCCCATCCAGGATGAGTGCACGCGCACAAGTTCATTCAGTTGTTTGACAACTCTGTGGCGTGCTCTAGGCGTGATGCGTGGTGTCGTCTCTATACGTAGTAATAGCTCAATGAGACAACCGTACATTTTATCTCATATGTCGTAGTGATAAGGATGATTTTCACTTGCAGTTGGAATCGGTCGATTAAGTGCGCCGCATGGCATCATGGGGAAGGTCAAGGTCTCTATAAAAAGCCAACAGCAAGGCTGGACGACAGGAAATATTGTAAGTAATGATAACTAGGTACATACCTGCAAGTCCCCTTAGCAGCTGAAGAACGGAACAGCGGGTTTTCCGACGGCGGAGGATCTGGTACCCGCTCCAGTAGCGCCGGGAAGTCGTTAGGAAACACGTAAGTGGATGTGTAAGCAGGATTGCGCTGAAATCACCAAAGTTGTAATTTTGAAAAGGCGGTATATAGGCAGAGATGGACTGGCCCCATAGAGAAACAGCACGCGTATTAATGAGAAGTTTCTTTTTGAGTATTAAAAAAAAAGTAGTTTCCAAGAACTCAATAGATGGCGTTGAAATGACTGCGTTACTAGGTGCCATAGCAAAAAACATCACGTTTTTTATGTCAATGCGTTTACATCACGCTCGTTGACGATTGAAGTTGCGTTGACTGACACTTTCGTTTGTTTATGCTTCCGAATAAAACCTAGGTTTCAAAAATCAAAAAATGACGTGACGTTCCGTTCATTGCAGTAACATACCAAGTTCAGCGCCATCTATGTATCGACTAGGGAAGTGTTTAAAATAAAATACGTCATTGTCGTTAAAAAAAAATAGAAGTTCCTCTCTTTCTGCTCCTCTTAAGCTCCGATTTGTAAAATATTATGGTGATATATTGAAAAGTTTTATATCTGTCTATCAACTTAAACAGAGAGATATAGAATAGATGCATTAAAATCAAAGAAAACTACAAAAATGGTGAATGCATATTCGCTGTCGGATATATCCGACGTCGTCCGCGTCCGCGGAATGGGCCCGAAAAAATTTGTCGGATATATCCGATATTGGCGGTTTTAAATTCTGTTTTATTCATTCATTCATTTTATTTTATTGTAATCTATGTTGTTAAATTTGCAGCGAAGTGGCAGCCACATTCACTGCACTGCAAGTCAGCGCACGCCGCGTCGACATAAGATTGTATTAGATGGCCGCGGGGCATATCGATCTTAACCTGTCCATTAAGACCCGCGTCCTCCAGGAGTAGAGGGTTCTTAGATCTGGTGGTTGGTCTTCAGGCTCTGCCCTCCGTCGGGCCCACTCAGGGTCGTTGGCAGCGGTGTGGGGAGACAAGGAACCCACTCGTCCCTTTGAGGGGGTTGTTAGCGAACATGCTGGGGTTCCATAAAGAAACGCGATTATTGTATAATAACCTTTTTATTAAAAAAGGACCGACTTTCAAAACGGTAAAAATAACTTATCTTTCGGAAGTCGGTGGCTATGAGTTTTTATTTCATTGACTATGGCACCGACTTCCGAATAAAACCGCATCAAAATCGTTCAGCACAGGCCAAATGCGAGATAATCGCGGACAAACATGCAATCGTCTCTGAAAATCTACAATCCAAGTAAGCAAAAACGGATCCACGTGGGCAACGTCACGGGATATCTATTTGTGTTATATACTAAAACCTTCTCCGGAATATAATGAACACTTTCCTGAAAATCGCGTAAAAATCCGTCCAGCCAAACGCGAGATAATCGCGGACAAGCATACACACATACATACACTACAGGTCGAACTGAGAACCTACTTTTTTTTTGCAGTCGGTTAAAAAATAACAACTATTAAGTAGATATTTCGGAATTTTTAAGTTAAGGTGGAACGACAGTAGTAGCCCGCGAAATTTAAATTTTCATGTATTTTTTGCAATTTGCTCATCAGTGTCAAGTTATAACTTGATCAAAATATGATTCGCGACAATAACAAATTTAGTTTTATATATACAAGAATAATCAAAACAGTCGCTCCATTCACTCTCACAAATATTTGATCAAAATTAGTTAGATTTCGGATTTTTTACCAAATTTGAGCTAATCTTTGTGAGCGGGACTGGAGCGAATGTTTTGATCATTCTGATATGTAAAGTTATGCTTTTTATTGTCGCGAATCATATTTTGATCAAGTTATAACTTGACACTGTTAAGCAAATTGCAAAAAATACATGAAAATTTAAATTTCGCGGGCTACGACTGAGCCTCCACCTTAAGGTGTTGCCCGCGATTTCACCGGCTGCCAGCTCTGCTCCTATTGATCGTGACGTCATGTTTTATACTCGCGAGCAAAACTATGGAATCACTTACTCCGATTCCGCACGATCTTGAGTACTTGGCTTTAAAATTGTTTAGTTTTTAGTTCTTCTTGTTTGTTTCTTTTTGTAATACTGTGTGCATTGTGGCGACCACGGACCGGAAAACGCAGCGTAGGTAGGTCTCCCACTAGGTGGACCGCCGACATCGTGAGAGTCGTGGGCAACCGATAGATGCATGTGGCGAATTGTCGTTCGGCGTGGCGGTATAAGGGGGAGGCCTATGTTCAGCAGTGGACGTCTTCCGGCTGATGATGATGATGATTGTGGCATGTGCCAATAAACGTTCTTTCTTTCTTTCTTACTACACTAAAATATAAAAATGGATCGTAAAATGTGTTGCTAAGCTCATAACTCGAAAACGGCTGACCGATTCGGATAATTCTGTTTTTAACCGACTTCAAAAAAAAAGTAGGTTCTCAGTTCGACCTGTATGTATGTATGTATGTATGTATGTATGTATGTATGTTTGTCCGCGATTATCTCGCGTTTGGCTGGACGGATTTGGATGCGGTTTCCAGGAAAGTGTTTGTTATATTCCGGAGTAGGTTTTAGTATATAACACTAAGTGAATCCCGTGTCGTGGCTCGCGTGAATCCGTCTTTGCTTACTTGGATTGTACATTTTCAGAGACGATCGCATGTTTGTCCGCGATTATCTCGCGTTTGGCTGAACCGATTTTGATGCGGTTTTTAGAAAAGTATTTGTTACATTCTGGAGAAGGTTTGAGTATATAAAAATAATAGATACGTCGTGATGTTGCCCGCATGAATTCGTTTTTTGTTGCCTACTAGGATTGTAGATTTTCAAAGGCGTCGATTATATTATGAAGATTTTTGTTGAATATTTAAACTAAAAAGGGAAATATAAAAACATTTTAAAAAAAAGGGAACCGACTTCAAAACCAAACACAAAAAAACTGTAAAATAACTTTTTAGCTGGAGAGCTGCTGAACTTTCGACTAACGGTCGTCCTGTAAGGCTAAAAATTTGTACACTTATAGTTTATAGCATGTTATGGGCAATAGCGACGACCTGGCAGGCCTCAGCCGAGCACATCATCAAACCATTTAGTTTTCAAAGTGCAAAAAAAAATGAAAAAAAAAACTTGTTCCTGTAAGCTTAAAAATTTAATAGCATGTAGTTTATTTATTGTATATCTTAGAAAAAAAATGACAGGCGATTACAAGGAGCACAAGTGTGTGACAGGCGAATTTAAAAGTGCACAGTTGATGATGAAAAATAAACTTTCTCCTGTAAGGTTAAAATTTAGATATGTTTTTAAGTAAACGTTTTGGAATGAGTATGTAAAATGACAGGCGGTTTGGAAGAGCATAAGACCTTGCCAGGCGAGGGGAAAGTTTTAAGGGCGTGCTAGTAAGAGATGTTACGTGAACGCATATAGTTAATGCAATATGTGTATTTTAATAGTTTAAATGTGTGCCGCGGGTCCAGCGAATTATCGTGACCCCGGAACATAAAGGGCTATTGAAGGACATCGTAAATCTAAGACAGTATAAGCCTGACAGTCTCTGCTGCCCCGCCCTGGGTGAGAGACTCATTTGATGATTATAACAAGATAAAAAAAAAAAAAAAACAGTTTTACTCGTCATCATCCGACACTTCACTACTATTGTTTTCATCATCATCTGACTCTACGATAGTGTTTTCCTTTTCTGTAAATAGAAAAATTAAAAAGAACAATAAGGTTTAATGACATAATCTATATATATATATTTATCTATATAAAAGCAAAAGGTCACTCACTCATAGGAGGTTTTAGGTTTTAAAATTTTGCATAGGGGTTCTTTTTAGGACGTAGGTATAGCTAATACCTACGTTTTTGGATTTTACGCCCCTAAGGGGTTGGGGTTGGGGTTAACAGTTTGTATGAAACTTTGTTGCTATAAGTCCTAGGAGTTTTAAATTTTGCATGCCGGTTCTTTGTACGAAGTAAATGCTACTTACTACAGCAGTTTTTAGAAAATCGACCCCTAAGGGGTTGTTTTTGGTGTTGATAGTTTGTTTGAAATTTTGTTATTTTAAGTGCTAGGAGTCTCAAATTTTACAACGGGGATATGTTTACAAGGTAGATGCTTACTTAGACAGAATGTTGCGTAACTCGACCCCTAAGGGGTTGTTACTGCTGTTGATAGATGGAGGTCTCAAATTTTGCATGCGGATTCTTTTAATGACAAAGATGATCACTAAGAAGTGATGTTGTGGTATGTATGAAAATTTTTTACTAGAAGTACTCAGAGTTCTAAATGTTTCATGATGGTTCTTTTTAGGACGTAGGTGGTACTTAAGACGGAATGTTGGGAAACTCGAACCCTAAGGGGTTGTTTTTAGGGTTGATAGTTAGGGGCTCAAATTTTGTTTCAGTGTTGAAACTTTATTTATAAGTGCTAGGAATCTCAAATGTTGCAACTTTGCACGGTCGTTATTTTTAGGACGTAGATGTAAACTAAGACGGCATTTTACGAAATTCGACCACTTTGTTTTGGGGTTCATAGTTAAAGATCTCAAATTTTGCATGGGGATTCTTTTTAGAATACAGGTTTTTAGAACTAAGAGAGGGTTTTGCGAAATTTGACCCCTGAGTTGTTGTTTTTGAGGTTGACAGTTTGAATGTTCGGTACAAGTACTAGGGAGTCTCAACTTTGCATGGGGGTTATTTTTAAGATGAAGATGCTCACTAAGACGAGATGTTGCGAAATAGCCCCTCTTTGAAGAGTGTCTGATTGAGAGGGATGAAACGCCTGGGTGTCACCTTATCGAGGATCGCCCGGATCGCCTGGAGCATACGGTGTAGGACTGCCACGCTTGGACAGAGCGCCGTCGTGTCCTCACTGAAGTGAAAGGCTATGTTCCACATCAGGTAAGCCAGATCTTCAATTTTTATATGTCAACAGAGAGTGCTCATTAAGCTGAACAACTTTGCTAAGACGTCATTCCTGTATATGTTATAGTGTAGCTGGGCTGTTGGAGTTCCACATCAGGTGTTCCAGATCTTCAAATTTATTCTCTTAGCAGAAAATGATCATCACGTGAAACCTATTTTGCTATGGTACCATTTTTGTATCTCTTATAGTTTAGCTGGTCTGTTGCGGTTCTGCATCAGGTTTCGAAAATTTCGAAGATAAATTATAGCCTATATGCTGCCCAGACTTAATAACTATACAACAAAAAAAACAATCATTCAAATCCGTCCAATACTTCCGAAGATTAGCGTGTAAAAACAAACAGACACACAGACAAACAGACAGATTTTTTTTTTTCGTTTCGTGCTCTATTACTGTTTCTAAATCCCCCTCAATTATTATTTTTTTAATTTATTCAATGTACAGACACAGTTTTTTTACCGTTTTATTATATGTATAGATATTTATATTTATTATATGTATAGATATAGATTTTTATCGTGGTATAATCATCAAATGAGTCTCTCACCCAGGGCGGGGCAGCAGAGACTGTCAGGCTTATACTGTCTTAGATTTACGATGTCCTTCAATAGCCCTTTATGTTCCGGGGTCGCGATAATTCGCTGGACCCGCGGCACACATTTAAACTATTAAAATACACATATTGCATTAACTATATGCGTTCACGTAACATCTCTTACTAGCACGCCCTTAAAACTTTCCCCTCGCCTGGCAAGGTCTTATGCTCTTCCAAACCGCCTGTCATTTTACATACTCATTCCAAAACGTTTACTTAAAAACATATCTAAATTTTAACCTTACAGGAGAAAGTTTATTTTTCATCATCAACTGTGCACTTTTAAATTCGCCTGTCACACACTTGTGCTCCTTGTAATCGCCTGTCATTTTTTTTCTAAGATATACAATAAATAAACTACATGCTATTAAATTTTTAAGCTTACAGGAACAAGTTTTTTTTTTTCAATTTTTTTTGCACTTTGAAAACTAAATGGTTTGATGATGTGCTCGGCTGAGGCCTGCCAGGTCGTCGCTATTGCCCATAACATGCTATAAACTATAAGTGTACAAATTTTTAGCCTTACAGGACGACCGTTAGTCGAAAGTTCAGCAGCTCTTGGGCTATTTCTTTCGGAAGTCGGTGGCAATAGTCAATGAAATATGAAATATGTAAATAAAAAACAAAGCCACCGACTTCCGAAAGAAAAGTTATTTTACAGTTTTTTTGTGTTTGGTTTTTGTTGTGTTTGTAACCATCGGGACCGGGTTTTAGAGGACCGGGTTCCACCCGTGCGAAGCCGGGACGGGCCGTTATTAAATAATATTAATGGTACTATTTTAAAGGTTTAACTGTTAACTTTAAATTGATACCAAATTCATTCAAATCACGACATTATTTAATGAGCTATCCCGGATCAATTCCAAGTAAGTGATTCTTTACTTTTGCTCGTTAGTGTTTAATCAGACATCCGGAACTGGCGTCTTGTTTTGCTCGCATTGAAGCAATGATTGAAGCATATTAGATAATGAGTGCGACCTTCTGATAAACTATAAACAAACGTTGTAAACATAATACATATACTTAAGGGGAATGCTCCAACGAGCCCGCGAAATTCAAAACTTCTTGCGGTTTTTTGCAATTTGCAGGCTATTGTTAAGTTTTATGTTGATTAAAATATTATTCGCGGCTGTAAGACGTATGTAGTTGCAAAATTATAATCATAAAAATCAAAAATACAACCCTCCAAGTTCATAAAGCCCGAAGAACATAAAAAAATCAGAAAAAGTAATTCCTCTGCAGCTTTATGAACTTGAAATTGCAAAAAACGCAAGAAATTTTGAATTTCGCGGGCTGGTTGGAGCATTCCCCTTATGTAGATAGGACTCCAGTGACCAGTCGATATTCCTAACCGACCGGTCTACACACACAGACAGGCCCGTAGATCTAGTGGTTAGCGACGCCGAGACACAGAACATAATTATGATCATGCTCATCACACAAACATTTGTCCTGGGTGGGAATCGAACCCACGACCTCCGGCATAGCAGTCAGGATCACTAACCACTAGACCAACAGGCATACTGTGTTTACCTTACAGTTTTAAGTAAATAGAATGAAATCGCAGACGGACTCGCGAGCTAAATACCTACTAGTTATAAAATAAATAGTATGTAGACAGCAGAATATAAATTCAGCAAAATTCTAACCAATCAGTCTTTCATATTCACAAAACGTAAGGAAATATAACACACAGAATTACTAATTAACAAACTATTAAAACTTCTCTGAAAAATTTGAAAAAAATATAGCAATGTGAACTCCCAAAACATTTTAAAACGTAATACCTTTTAATAAAGCCCAAATCAACTTACCAGTGGGTTTAAATTCTTGCATTTTTTAGTTGAATAAAACAACAATTTTCAGGAAATAACACAGCACGAGTATGCGCGGACAAGTCAAGGGCAATACTGGTTCACGTGCTGGATTATTATTGAAATGATAACAGTCGACGGTTTACGTCAGTGAGTCAGCAAACAGACTGGTAGTTAGGTAGAATATGATCGATAATTTGATGTCTGTTTTAATGGAAACCATAAATTACTACAGATTATTAGCTGGCTAGTAGATTTGTAACGTTAAATTTACCTCTATGACCAGGAAACACCCGGGTTCAGCCGCGATTGCCGAAGTTGGTCTGTGGATGGGTGACCATCTGTTATAGCGAGTTTCCTCCGTGCCTCGGAAAGCACGTAAAGCCGTTGGTCCCGGCTGTCATTTCTAGATCTTAGACAGTCGTTACTGTTAGACAGAAGCTCTAAAAGTCTGACAACCAGTCTTACCATGGGGTATGGTATTGCCCAGTTACTGGGTTGTGGAGGTCCGACAGGCAGTCGCTCCATGTAAAATATTGATATCCAGCTGAATCTGGTTTGACTGGAAGCCGACCCAATATATTTGGGAAAAGGCTAGGCAGATGATGATGACCAAGAAACACCCGGGTCGATGGCGCGTCGTGTTCCTTGCGCGCCTCAAAAAGCGTCAGCACAATGACAGGGGGCTCTCAGAGGGCCAAAGCCTGCCGGGGTCGCGGGACTCATTTGATGATTTTACAAGGCGTTTATGGCGTGGAAAAAGACGCGCCGCCCATCGCCCTCTCTACACTAATTCCTAATCTATGCCGTCCTCATATAAAATCGCAGTGTTAACTTTAACAGGTCATAAAACACTCAAGTATTATCTGTTACATATCGGACGATATTTTCTGATCAATTGACTTAATAGCAGTTTTTGTTTAACTTAGTAACATATACATCACGCCTCATAACCGTGAAAAAATAGGCAAATCAATTCTTTTATTTCAATTAGGCCAGTTGCGGGCACTTTAGAATTGTCAAAAGACATAAAATAAGTACAAAAATAGTTATGGTGCTACAGGCCCAGTCACACGACATAAAAACTGTGAAAGTACCTACCTCGTCAGGATACCGTGGCTGTAAAACGTAAAGGCTATTGAAGGACACCGTGGATTTTAGTAAGTACAAGTCTAACAGTGAGGACTCATTTGATGATTACGAAACGATAAAAGAATAACTCAGCTGAAAAGTTTGTTTGTTTGGTTGAACGAACTCATCTCAGGAACTATTGGTTTGTGCCGTCTATTTATCCATTATTCTAAAATCCAATGATGCAGTTTAAGTTTTCGTCAATATCGGCTTCGAGACTTCTTTCAACGTTTTTTCGTATTCCTCATAGTTTCGGATATAGCCATCGTGTCATCTACGCCCAGTTGAAAAATTCGGCCTGTATAACACACGACCAATAAGCCGAGTACCGGGAAAAACCACGGGTAATGCGTGATATAAAAATAATCTATTAAGTTTAAGATGTTATTTCGTAGATGAGAATTACAATAAAATAAGATAATTAATGTTTGATAAAATAATTTATTCAATATAAAGTAGGTATTACATTTTAATGACTGTCGTTATCTGCTCACATTTTCTTCATAGATTACACTGCACGTTTTTCAAGTCATCCGGTCCTGTCATCAAAAAATTGTTTAAATCATAAGGGATGCGACGCGATTCCAACTACAAGTGAAAAACAACCTTACCACTACGACATACGACATAAAGTGCGCGGTTATCTATAGGTAGGTGAAAAACAAAACACGCCCGCCACGACGCGACGACGTTAAAGTCAGTCGAATTGCATTATTATATCGTAGTAGCAAGGACGATTTTCATATTTAGTTAGTAGAAATTGCAAATCGCACGAGTCGCGTGATGGGCACCCAACAAACAAAAACGTCATATAAGTCTTGACTTATACGACCTAAAGTTGGATAGCAGTTTTATAATTATAGTGAGATGACTAGTGGATCCTTTAGACGTCTTTAATTTAACTTATTAGTTGTGCGACAAATATGTCATAATAAGCTGGTCTTAGCAACGTTGGTAAGACTAAACGAAACGACGTTATATTACAGTCTTAGCCAAAACGTTTGTACGACAACGCAATACGCTAATAACGCTGAGAAGGGGCCCCGTCATTATGCTGACGCTCTTTGAGACGCGCGTGGAACACGACGCGCCGGCGACCCACAATACAGAGCCTTATTTCTCATTTCCATACAGTAACATTGCAAAATTAATTAAAACTTGTAAATATTTGACAGTTATTAGCGACGTTGCCAACTTTCTGATTAGGCGCCCTTAAAGACTCGGATATACAAATTCGTTGATTTGTTACAGACAAAGATCTAACCGAAGATAGCAATTGAGATAGTTTATTAATATCTAGGGTAAAAAGTTATCTTATAAAATCAACGACGATATATTTCTAGACTCCGCATGCACGATCTAAGGAACAAAAACTATTCTGTCAACTCGCTGAGGTACTACGTAAGCGAGGGGGGCGGGGTACTGCGTTGTGATTGGCTAATTCAAGGTCTGTTCTGTCTCAAGGTATGTTTACGGCTCACAAGAGTGGTCGAAATAAGACGGATATAAGACTTTTTTGCCTAATGTGTTGACAAACATCGGTCGCCTGTTATTAGGAGTCTAGTAATATATCGTCGTTGTATAAAATAAACCTTACGCTGTTGGTGATAATTTAGCTCGCTTCGCTTTTGATGGCGCCTCTGTTGTGTTTCTGTTAACAAAATAAGTTATTGGTAAAATACTAGTCGGTCGCCCCGTGCTTCGCTACGTGTTACAAAACATGTGATAAACAATAATAATAATATTCCACAACTATCACACAACGCCATCTAGTCTCAAGCTAAGCAGAGCTTGTGTTATGGGTACTACACAACTGATAAACATACTTATATATTTCTAAATATATACATATTATAGATAAATTACACCCAGACACAGAACAAATGATCATACTCATCACACAAACATTTGTCCTGGGTGGGAATCGAACCCACGACTACCGGCATAGCAGTCAGGGTCAATAACCACTAGACCAAAAGGCCAGTCAATAGTTTTAATTGTTTGTCTATACTTACGTTAGACTTGTGTCTATTGTGACGTCTGTCGAAACTGGTGTACATCCAGACATATGATGCTTCAACAGGCGACGTCGGCTGAAAAATAATTTCAATTAGTGATGTTTATTTCATGTAGATTTAAAAAATACGACCCAACATTATATTTAATCGTGTTAAAATCATGAAATGAATCCTCCCACCCAGTGTGAGAAACCTTGGCAAATGTTACTTTATCTTGAAATAACCTTGGTAAAACCTACTTAATGTTGAATTGACCTTGACAAAACTTGCTTAAACTTGAATTGACCTTGGTAAAACTTGCTTAACCTTGAATTTACCTTGGCAAACGTCGCTTTATCTTTAATTGCCCTTGGCAAAACTTGCTTCAGCTTTAATAGACCATGGCAAACGTTGCTTGATCTTGCATTGACCTTGGCAAATGTTGCTTGACCTTGAACAGAATTTTCTTTATGAAAATACTACTTACCTAGTCTTGAAAGTACATCGCGGACATCTGAACACGACGGGTGATTTAACGTTGTGATGTTTTCTCTTAACATGTTGCTTCCTGTAATGGAAGACGGCTCTGTCATATGAGGTGAACAGACGTTCACAAGCCATGCATTGGTACCTGAGAAAAAAAAAAATCATTTTGTAATGAACATTTTTATAAATATTTCAGGCAAATCTACCATCTTACTAATTATTTTTTAAACGCATTAACGTATGCGACGCGCATCGTAAAGAAATTTTTTTAAGAAAAGAAAAATTTCAGATTGCAAGTGGGATTCCACGCTACCGAAAAGCGTTCAAACGAGGAATAGAGAATTTCAGCTAGCCAGTGTGGATTTGCAATAGCCTAATTGGTTAAGGCGTCTGGAGTACCTATCCAGAAGACGCGGGTTCGAATCCCACTTGCAATCTGAATTTTTTTTTCCTCAAAAAAACATCTTTGAGATTGGATGATTTTACCACTTAAATTCGCGCAGCTCAATACCTCCTGAGCTGCGCGAATTTCTTAAAGAGTTACCGCGGCCCTGGAAAAAGGTGGGCTTGGTCATTTGATGGTTATATTACCTGGTATGATGCCAAAACGTGTGCATTTCGAAGCTGGAGCCATGATCCACTAACTGATGGCATATGTCACACTCAACACATTGACGTTTCTGGAACAAGATATAATAATAATATTCCACAACTATCACACAATGCCATCTAGTCCCAAGCTAAGAAGAGCTTGTGTTATGGGTACTAGACAACTGATAAACATACTTATATATTTCTAAATACATACATATTATAGACTAGCTGTGCCCGCGACTTCGTTCGCGTGGATGTCGTAATTGAACAATGTATTTTTTAGTTCTAAGCGCTTAATTCAGGCCACGTTTTTCATAATTAAACCCTGTATTTAGAATTGTCGTAGAATTATCAAAAATATTTGACACTTCTATTCCAGGTTTATGTAGGAGTGTTTTCCTAATGCCCGCTCTATGCACTCTACTCCACTGCACTCCCCTCCGCTCCATTCCAGTCCATTCCAGTCCATTCCAGTCCATTCCAGTCCATTCCAGTCCATTCCAGTCCATTCCAGTCCATTCCAGTCCATTCCAGTCCATTCCAGTCCATTCCAGTCCATTCCAGTCCATTCCAGTCCATTCCAGTCCATTCCAGTCCATTCCAGTCCATTCCAGTCCATTCCAGTCCATTCCAGTCCATTCCAGTCCATTCCAGTCCATTCCAGTCCATTCCAGTCCATTCCAGTCCATTCCAGTCCATTCCAGTCCATTCCAGTCCATTCCAGTCCATTCCAGTCCATTCCAGTCCATTCCAGTCCATTCCAGTCCATTCCAGTCCATTCCAGTCCATTCCAGTCCATTCCAGTCCATTCCAGTCCATTCCAGTCCATTCCAGTCCATTCCAGTCCATTCCAGTCCATTCCAGTCCATTCCAGTCCATTCCAGTCCATTCCAGTCCATTCCAGTCCATTCCAGTCCATTCCAGTCCATTCCAGTCCATTCCAGTCCATTCCAGTCCATTCCAGTCCATTCCAGTCCATTCCAGTCCATTCCAGTCCATTCCAGTCCATTCCAGTCCATTCCAGTCCATTCCAGTCCATTCCAGTCCATTCCAGTTATTTGAATAATGTAGTTTTTCTATTCGAAGTTAAATCGGGCGACTGACGTACGAAATCAATGTGTGAGACCAATGTGCACCCGTAATTTTACTTCTGAAACACTTTAAATTCAAATATCTTTTGATAGACTGAACCGATTCCAATGAAACAAAAACTAAATTCCTCTTCAAGTTACGCTTAATCGTTGTGTATAAAAGTTATCTACATTAATTTCGTACATTTTACGTGATACCTGGACAAATACACAGACAAACAGACAAACAGATAAACAGACAAACAGACAAAAATTCTAAAAATGCTAGAAATGGGTTCTATTGGTTGTCCTTTAATACCCTGGCTATATTTTTTGAGTTTTTATTTAATGTACAAAAATAAAATTTCTACAGTTTTATTATATGTATAGATATAGATAGATTGTCCTTTAATACCCTGGCTATATTTTTTGAGTTTTTTTTAATGTACAAAAATAACTTTTCTACAGTTTTATTATATGTATAGATAAATTACACCCAGACACAGAACAAATGATCGTGCTCATCACACAAACATTTCTCCTGGGTGGGAATCGAACCCACGAACCCAAGCAGTCAAGGTCACAACTACTAGACCAACAGGCCAGTCATATTGCATACCCTAAGCCAGTGTGGGCTGTAATCCACTATGCGGGCAGATACTAAATAGGACATTCGAATAAAATAAATTTGGGAGGGCTCATTTTTCATGATTTTACCACGTAAAAAAAAAGGTAGTCAGGTTATGTTGAGTTTTTTTTCTTGTGAAGATACAGAATCCTAAAAAAACAAACACTATTGGCAACGACGATATATTACTAGACTCCTAATAACAGGCCACCGATGTCTGTCAACACATTAGGCAAAAAAGTCTTACATTCGTTTTATTTCGACCACTCCTGTGAGCCGTAAACATACCATACATTAAGACAGAACAGACCTTGAGTTAACCAATCACAACGCAGTACCCCGTCCCCCTCGCTTACGTAGTACCTCAGCGAGTTGACAGAATATTTTTTGTTCCTAAGATAGTGCATGCGGAGTCTAATAATATATCGTCGTTGACTATTGGTCACTCACCCCCCTAGTATGTTTCCTCTTAACATGATCCTCCAGGTTCTCCTGAAACTGGAAACTAATGAGACAGGAGCTACACCTATGAGGGGCTCGCAGGTAAACCTTGGAGGTAGCTGTCTTAGACCTTTCATCCATTACCTCTCCTCTTGTTAAGGTCAACTGTTTTATGTTGGAGCCAAGGCATGGTTGTGTGCCCAGTACTGGAAAGGTAAGAAATCGTTGTTGAAAGATAACCTTGACCTTGAAACGGCGTGACCTTGAAATTTAGCTAACGAAAGCAGTGCATAGGTGTCCTAAAACCTGGCGTTTTTGTAAAGTAAACCTTGACCTAGAAACGGCGTGACCTTGAAATTTAGCTAAAGAAAGCAGTGCATATGTATCCTAAAACCTGGCTATTTCTTCAAAAGTTAACCTTTACCTTGAAATGGCGTGACCTTGAAATTTAACTAACGCAGTGCATAAGTGTCCTAAAACCTGGCTATTTTTTGTACAGTTAACCTTGACTTAGAAACGTCTTGACCTTGAAATTTTATAATTTACTATAAAATATTTAATATTACCTGATATTTTTTTTATAATTTGGCAACATTGACCTTGATACTTCGCAAACGAAGGCAGCATGAGTCTCTACTCTAGCTATTTTTTACCAATTTGTACTTGACCTTCAAAATTTGAAGACATAGGGTAGAAAACTTTGTAAGTTATTTTATACTGATTTTACCCTTTTTTGTGGTTGTTTTTAAAGGCGATTATTTTTTTTTAAGTTTTTTTAATTTAGGTACTTTTTTAGTTCAAATATTCAATCGAAATTCTTGTCAAATACATCCTTTTCTTACACTTGCACTAGAATTTTGTTATTCGTAGCACCGGTATTAATATCGCTCATGTACACAATAAGCTAATAAAATTCCCTATCACAAAAACTGCTGAACAGATTTTGATGAAACTTGCAGTACATAAAAAAAAAAGAATTTTGAAAATCGGTCCACAATTGGCGAAGTAATCGCGTATCAAACACGCAAAAAGTAAAGATCATCATATCATCCAAAAGTACTGAATCAAATTGGATGAAATTTTTATGGGACCAAATGGCAAGTATACTGCATCGAACAAAAAAAGAAGTTGATTTTACTTCTAGTTCGTTGGCGACGCAAGTCAATTGAATTACATAACATCACGTCAACGTCAACCCGATTCAGACGATGCATGACATTAATGCGATTTAAATATGAATACGAACTATAGACGGACTATGAATTCAGTTGATCAAACAAATAAAGCAATGTAGTCTTGCATGCAAGCTCTTGCAGAGTATAAATATGGGGCATGGGGCAGGGCATGTTTATACAAACATCTATGTTTGAGCCGGATAAGTGTGGAATAAAATTCGTTGACCCCCGTGTACCAATGTATTCCAATATTTCAAAACTATTCGAAAAAATTTAAAGAAAGTGTCGTAACACGATCAAAATAAACGAATCGTGGTAAGAGGCGACCGTGACCTTTCATTTTATTTTGAAATTCGAACGATGGTATTATGAAATTCTAACCATGCGTTATTAGGATCAATGACCTTTTTTCCAGACTTATCTGGCGGGGACTATAGATAAATACTTACCTTTAGTTGATTCAACAGCTTGGACAAAATCTCCTCCTCCTACCTCCTTCCTCTCAACTCCTAGAGACTCTTTCTCAGTAACTGGTTGATCTGAATCTCCACCCGAATAATTTTCAACAAAAGAATAATGCTGTGTTAAATTCCTACCGATATTTTCATCTCTTATACTGACAGGATCGTTTTTAACAAGTTCTTCAGTTATTTTTTCAGCTAATTTTGGGTTTAGTTTAGGTAAAAATAAATCTTTGCCTATGTCTTCTAGAGTTAAGTGTTTCTTTTTTAAATAATTATTAGTAGAATCTTCTTCTGTGTCATTAGCAAGATTTTCTTTAGATATAACTGTGCTTGTTGTGTTATTAATCGTATTTTTGAAATTTGTTACTGAATTTTTTGGTATTTTTATCGAATCATCCTTTAGTATTTCTGCTATGTTAGTTGTAAGATTAACTTTAGCTACATTTTTAGCTATATTTGAAGTGTCTGCTTTAGATGAATTTTCTCCTAATTTAGCAAGATTTTCCGTATTAATAGCTAACCCCGAAGCTGCACTTTGATAAGTATTTTTTTCTTTGGCATCTATATTGTTTTCTTTCAAAGACGCATTAACATTGTCTTCCTTGATAGAATCTTCAGGTATTATAGTTTTATCAACATGGCTGCCTAAATCAAAATTAATAAAAAAATCTCTTATTAGTGTTGAAGATATATTTTTCAAAGAATTAGTCAGTATGTTAATGCAGTCACTATTCTGATTATTATTAATTATTTTTAGTGATTCTTCAATATTTTTCGACTTTTTAGTTTGCTTGTCGGGACTTCTTGGTTTTGGCCTCTTTTGTCTTGTGTCTATGGATTCAATTACTTCTTCTTTTATGTTGTCATCATTGTCTTTGGTAGATTTTATTCGAACTTGTGGGACTTCTGAACAAACTCTTACTGGTTCCATATTTTTGGTTTTTTGTGGAATATTTATGTTAAAGTTTTGGCTTATTTTAAAATTGTGTATTTGGTTAGTGCGTTTTGGTACGGTTTCCTGAAAAGACAATCATTCGTTGTAATCATAACTTTTGTGTGTAGAAATCCCTAACCTACAGTGGCCGTAGGGCAAATACTCTTGGCAGTTGAACCCCGGCGCCAAAAAATGTTCATTCCCAACAGATATACCTACTCTAAATTATAGAAGCTTTGAAATATCTAAGAAAAAAATTGTTAAACACTCAGTTGTCCTAAGATTTTGAAAAGTTCCGCTTGATTTCTCTGGTCTTCCGACCATCAAAACCATGATTATTTTACTATTCTTTCACAACAAAAAGAATCATCAAAAATCGGTTCATTAACGACGCAAGTGCACGAATAACAGAAGAAGCAAACACTAAAAAACACCCATTTGAATTTTGAAATTAACGATTACTAATTGATTAAACCACTTAACCTCCTGTTTAGTAGTCGGTTAACAAATTATGAATTTAGATTTTTTTGATGTTCACAATACCCAACGAAAAATGAATATTTTCTTCTAGTATGGCATTCGCAGGTCAAAATTGTCTTGTGCTCGTGCACTGCTCGAAGTGCTTTCGCAAAAAAAATACATGCGTTCTTCAACTTATACTAATGCCTACAGCTGTTAACACCGCGATTCAGGCTCGTGACGTAATTGAACAACGCATCTAGTTGAAACTTCGAAACTAACATGACTGTTTTAAGGTGAATATTTACCAAACAATACAATTGAAACTGACAGACGAACCTTGTTTTACGCACTCACTACGAAAACCTTATCAATTTCAATCATACCAAAATCAAATCCCAATTGATAAGTTAAATTAAACCCACAATAAAAAAACACTACAAAATAAGCGCGAACCAAAACTAATGTGACATCTGCATCACGTAAAATTATCATACGCCTTACGAAGTCTAGTATATTCCACTGTTCTGGCGTCGCATTACATTTCTCGTGTCTTGTCGGACAGCCGAAAATTCTCGGGTTATAACTACTTTTAAATAGCCGCGTTAGTTAGGTGCATAAGGTCCGGTCGTCGAGAGAGATTTCTAGAAATTCATAAGTACTAAATTCTGATTCGCCTTAAGGCTTACCTTGCTTGTTTTGGCTGAGTTGAAATTGCGCGGAAGACAGTTGTCCGGCGTTTATTATTTATTCTTTGTTTATTTCTATGTAACTGTTATTATTTCTATGTTGTTTCACCTTTTAGTTTGAGCTGTTTTTCTTTGATTGATTAGTTTTACAAAGCAAGTAACTCGTAATTTTTTTTAATTGATAAATGAAAATCTAAATTAACAATAGTATGTGCTATATTTCGAAAGTTTACCTCGATAGGACTCGGATTGTTCGGTGGCTTCGGGCCTGTATCCTACTAATATTATTCAACGTTAAACTTTGTATGTGTGGATGGATTGTTTGTCTTATCTTTTCACGCGAAAATTACCTACAAGGATTTGGCTGAAAATGGGTACACAGATTAGTTATAACTGGATTAACACATAGGTAGTATAGTTTTGATCCCGATGTTATTCCCTGGGGATAATGTTGGAGGTGTAGCGGGTGAAGCCGCTGGTCAACACTAGTATAGGAATAGTTCGTTTATTTGTCTATACAAACGCTGTTATTAAATCGCAATATTTTTAGTCTGGTTTACACCATAAATGAGTATACCGTAAGCATTTTTTGACCTTTGAGAAATTTTTCGCTCGACTCTTTGTTGGTGAGAAACTCAGGCAAGCAGGTTTTCCTCTTACGAAGTTAAAACAAGTCGTTAATTTTTCCGCTCCGCCCCCGACGGAAACGGGCTTTAGAGTGCATATTTGAACTTTCGGATCTGTGTCTAGAAACATGTATGCACCTAAGGGGGATGACTTGTTCTGTTTTTTTTTGTTCCTAGGTGTTGTTGAACTTGGGGGTGTATGGTTGATTTTGAGGATTATAAATTCTGTACTACACATACGTCTTACAACCGTGAATATGGGTTGGCGGGACTTATTGCCAGCACCGGACCCGGAAAGAAAGCTAAAGAAAGGACACAGTGGAGTTTAGTAAGTCAGGACAAGTCGTAACAGTCCCGCCCGCCCTGGCCCGGGGTGGGAGGGACTCTTTGATTATATTAGTAGTATAGGCTATTCGCTTTATTTAGATATGAGGGACGTGCTTTTGAGACCGTTTGATGATTTATAACCAGCGACTAAAAAAAAAGACGGTGGGTCTTACCCCAAGCTATCTGATAGCACTTGAAGCTCTCTTCACCTGTTAGCCTGACAGCTATCTGTTCGTTAGACATTTGATGACACTGATAGCATATCACTGCACTTGATTTTTTGGTTTTACTTAAACACAAAAGTTACAAAGAGATAAGAAAGAAATGCGATAGCTGTAGGTAATTAGTGAACAAAACTGTGAAGGTTATGGAAAATGTCGATGTCCTAAATACAATAAAACATAAAACAAATGTATGAAACACAGTTTAAAAGATGTTTACTGTTAAATTCATCATCTGCCTATCCAGTTTCCCAATTACTTTGGTCCGGCTTCCAGTCAAACAATGATCTCGATATCATATTTGACATGGAGGGACTGCTTGTCGGAGAAACCTCCCAACGCCAGTAACGAACTGGGTAATACCATACCCCATGGTAAGGCTGGTTGTCCAGACTAAGAGCGTCTAACTAACAGTAACGAACTGTCAAAGATGTACAATAACAGCCTGTACCAACGGCTTTACGTGGTTTCCGAGGCACGGAAAACTCGCTATGACAGAGGTCACCATCCACGCCCAACCTTGGATAGCGCGCTTAACCTGGAAATCGGCCCGGGCGTCGTAAGGTATTTTACCACGAGCTCTTTTTAATGTTAAAGTACGGAAGATAAATTTTTTTGCTTTTCCCGTTAAGGGCGGACTGGGATCTTTATTATTCTAGCTTCTCTTTCCATACGCATTCGTCGCATTGCAATTCCTCTCAGCTTCGAAGAGATAGTGTAACTAAACGTAGTTTAAAACAAATCAAAAGCGGATGATAAGCAAAAGTTTCTGCGATTTTTTAAGTGTGTTACCAACGAACAAGCCAAATGAAAATCAAAGTGTTGTATAAACATGTTGCAAGAACACAGCAAAGAAAAACATGTTGTTATAAACAGAAAAAAAAATACCATAAAACGGAAAAAAACTGGCTTTAAACAAAAAAAAAGTACACAACAAAAAAATTGGTGATAAAACAGAAAAACAGGTGGCTAAAGCACAGAAAAACCGTTGCTAAATACAAGAAAAATGTTACTAAAACACCTGATTTTTTTTGCTTGAAACACAGAAAAACATTTACTTATCACTAAATCATGATCAAAACAAAAAAAACAAGTATATCAAGGGGTTTGGGACCTCTCAACCACAGGCCAGATTGTGTCCCTTTTTGAAATTGGTTTGATTCGCCCGGATTCGTTTAGTGGAAGGACCCCAAAAAGGGGTTTAGCCAGTTGAAAATCGATTAAAAAACTGCTAATCGATAACGAATCGAAAACAAAAAAAAACGATCTGTCAACTTCAATAAATTTTCAACTTTACCGCTGGATATAAAGTTGAAAATGTATTTGGTGACTGAGAACGATAACGATTGTCGTTACTGTCGTATGGCTGTTGAGTAAGGCCCTGATTTCTCCTAATAAATAGTGAAGGGATTACACGATACCTTAGGCATCACCATACTATATAGAAATTCAGCATTGTCACAGTCACCAGTCTTACATTACGTCACATTCTTCTTCAAGACAACAAATACAGAGGACTGTGGCCGAATTTTGTTGTCTATACATCTGTTTTAAGACAAGTGTTATCATCTTAGTAAGGTTGTATTCATCTTTATAAGTATGGTTGTTTGTAGATTGTGGAAACACTGGTTGTGATGGCTGAATGAAAAAGTAGTTAAGTTATAGATTGTTTTAACATAGTAGAATCATCAAAGTGGCCTCCCACCCAGGCAGGAACGACGGGTTTTGACTCACGGACACTTTCATCTGACACCGTGACACTCTCATCTGACACTCGTGACACTTCTCACTGACAATATCGTGAACACTCTCATCTACACTCGTTGAACACTCTCACTGGACACTCGTGGACACCTCATCTGGACACTCGTGATACTCTCATCTGACACTCGTGACCACTCTATCTGACAATCGTGACACTCTCATCTGACACTAGTGATACCTCATCTGACACTCGTGACACTCTCATCTGACACTCGTGACACTCTATCTGACACTCGTGATACTCTATCTGGCCCACTCGTGACACTTCATCTGACAATCGTTGACACTCTATATGACACTCGTGGTGATACCTCATCTGACATCGTGACACTCTCATCTGACACTCGTGATACTATATCTGACAATCGTGACACTCTCATCTGACACTCGTGAACACTCTCACTGACACTCGGACACTCTCATCTGACACTCTCGGACAATTTCATCTGACTATTCGTTGACAATCTATATGACCTTTCGGAACCCTGTCAGCTGATACTCGTGACACTCACGACCGCTATCAAAACACTCGTGACACTCTCATCTGAAACTCTCAACACTCTCATCTGACATTCGTGACACTCACGACACGCTCATCTGACACTCGTGGACACCTCACATCTGACACTCTCATGTGACATTCGTGACACTCACGACACGCTTATCTAACACTCTCGACACTCTCATCTGACACTCGTGACACTCTCGAGATGGCCGGAGGGTTGAGCGGGCAAAACTGCTGGCAAAATCTATTATCTTTTACTATTAAATAAAAAGAAAATAAAATACCATTTTACAATAAATACTTACTGTGTAGACTTCATACTTAGAATGTCTAACTTCACTCCCCACGGTTTTTTTTCCACTTGTTTGGCAATCAAATCTGGGTGAGTTTGGCACCATACTCTCTTGTTTTACTAAACCTTCTGTCTTGTACTCTTTAAAATTCTCCATGTCGTTTTCTAGCTAAAATGGGAGATGAGATATGATATTTTAGAAATACATAAGTTAATAAATTTTAAATTTAAAAATAAACTAAATATTAACTTATTAAAACTACAAAAACTATAGGGCCATGGGGTCCGAGTGCTCACAGCCTCTTCAGAGACCTTTCAAAAAGACTTGTTGATGCTTCCCGTGACCCAAGAGCTGGCTTTTATCTTTGTCAGAGGCTTAGCTTAGCCATTCAAAGGGGTAACGCCGCCAGTCTCTTGGGCCACATTACCCGCTGACAGCGTTGAGTATGAATTTTTCGATGTCATGTATATTTTATTTAGCTTTTCGTATATGTACAGTTTTTTTTTTTGTGTTGTTAATTACATAATATATTCAAAATCTAAGGCTATCCATACAATGAACAAGCCAGTCAACAGCCCAGTTGTGTTCCAAACGCACCTCAGAGAGCTGTAAGCAATATGACGGGTATTCTTCAGAAGGCCAAAGCCTGGAGAAGTCATAGGACTATCTGGTAATGGTGGCCCCAGAATGTAAAGGGCTTTTGAAGGACACCATGGATTTTTTTTATTTTTTATTTTTTTTATTTTATCCTTTGATGCCTGAAATAGGCATCTCAAGGCCCATAAAACCAACTACACATATAGATATAAAAACAATAAACATAAAGTAACACATATTCTAAACAATATATTTAAAACTACTGCACACAAAGTCAGTACAAGTCTGACCAGTCCTCTCGTCCTGCCATTGTGGGAGGAATCATTTGAATATGTGCTTACGGGTTTTCTTTAAAAAAAATGGTTTAAATTCTACCATAGATGTATTGAAAAAAATATTATTTATCATTTTTACATTTGTGTCCTCTTAGGCATAATCTTTGATTCAGCTATCTCATAGATATCATGTAATGTATTTATAAATAAGTGCATTACATTATCTTACACTTAGATTATTCAGGGATTTCCACTTAGTACTATCTTTTGACAATGTAATCCTTTTTTTTTTCATTCTGTAATAAAACCATTGGGCCTTGGTATTGGGGTGGGACTGTCAGACTTGTACTGACTAACATTCAAAGTGATCTTCAATAGGGCTTTATGTTCCAGGGTCACGGTTTACTTGATGAGATAATGATTGATTAAGGTCGCGCAACACTGGCAGGCTTTGGCCCCTAAAAGGGAGCACAACCAGCTTTGGCTCTCTAAGGTAGGGGTTACAAGGTAGAAGGTAGCAAAATAATAGATGAATTAAAAAAAAAAACTTCTAAAAATTGAATAAGTCTCAAAAGATTTTTTTTATATATTTTTTTCTTTGCTGTGCAGGACATAAAGGTATATTTTAGGGAGGGAATTGTGTCCTAAAAAAAATACACGTTTGTGTCTGCATAGCTCATAACCAGTACAGTGACAATGAAACTTCTTAGAAATCTATCTAAACAAACTTTTCAGCTTTTACTGTATGAACAGATTGTTTAGTTAAATGCGTTTTATCTCAGAAACTACTGGTTTGAATTGAAAAAAATATTTTTGTTTTGCATATTATAGCCCATTTATCGAGGAATACTATATGCTATATTATTATAACATTATGCTGCGACCAAAGGAGCGGACCGCGGCGAACAGGAACAGCTTTTTACCGCTCAACCTATCATTTTTTGTGTTTTTTATATGAGAGAATGTCGGTGCAGTCACATTACGATTTATAAATAAATGTATTGTTACTTTTAATAAATATATATAATAATAAAATTACGTACAGTGTACAGCTGCAGGGAGGGACTTTTTTGTTTATTTTTTTTTCATTATTTTGTGACGTTTACTCACTGTCACTTTCTTAGTTCACCATTCACTCATGAATGACACCATCAATGACATTTTACATTATCTATGGGCAATAACATAGTTATAAAGCATGGACTTTTAGTCGTTTCATCCCAGCCTTCCTTCTCCAATAATAAAGAAGGGTAGGGGTCTACGTCACGACTAGAGTTCATTCATTAGGTGCTAGTGTCTATATCGTTATACCAAATTGCAGTAAAAAATGACGCAGACTCTAACGCTAACTGTGCAGTAGTCCGAGAAAAAAAAGTTAGAACACATAGATAAAGAGCATGAACTAGACAAATGTAAAATTTTCGATCGACCGTCCAATACGTTTGGGGACCGTCTACTTCTTTTCCTGTACTCCAAAGCTTAGTAGTATTTCAATCGTATCTCAATAATATGTGACTGGAAATAAAACGTGAACCGTTTGTTTTCTTTCTAGGGTGCCTTTCATTGCTTTCATTCATACGTCAACAAAAAAAGCAAGCTTTCAAAAGAATGAATGGAATGAACGAATGAACGAAAGCGAAACGTCAAATCGTCAAATATCAATTTCCACGCTATTTCGTCAACGTTGTTGTATTTTCTAAAAAAATAATATTTTTCTCTAACTTCTACGGTACAAACTGAAGTGTACGTTTTCCAAGTTAGTGATTGCTCAATTTTTGTAAACAAATTACGGTGCTTCAATCATTTAAACATGGTTTAATACAAGTATTGGTTGTGCACGAAATGGTAAACGGGAGTAAATTCACGTAGAGCGCAGTAAGTATTGGTCGTATTGTATTCTAATTGGCTGAAGGTTGTCTCCAGCTAATTCTGTCAGCCTAGTACTTGCGATGGGACTAATCTTTATCCATTTAGAGCTTTAGATTTGCCAAAAAAGAAGTTTATTGAACTTAAATTGTTTTGCAAAACAAGAAACTTTGGAAGTTTGTTTACAAGTTTTGAATTTGGAATCTTTTCGTTTCTGGTGAACGGGACATTACCAAAAAAAAAGAAAATTGTAACATCTTGTCTTTGATTTAAAAGTTAATGCAAAAGAAAGTACTAATTAAATAAACTTAACTTTTACAAAATGAGCAAGCAAAAGAAAGACTTATTTCTTTCTTTGTTTTTTTATGAATGCAATATCCGCCTGTTCAAATACCAATATTTTATTAATATCTGCTTTAATCAAAAACTAAAGATAGCAATACAGTATTAATAAAGATAAGATTGCATGAAATAAAATGCAATTAGATTCATACTTTATGTTGCACAAGAACAAGATATCCTGCCTCTAATTTTTTACAAATTAAAAAAAAAATACTTAGTCTTTTCTTAAGACATGGTATGAAGATTTATGAATGTGATGAGGCAATAGGAATTCATTAGGATTGTAGTAGGTGGCATTCTGTAGTTTCTACCTATCTCCATGTTTCAAAAGAGGTGTGAACTTATTTAAAAAAAATTCAGACTCCTATTTTTTTTTTTCATGAATTTGTGATGAGAGTGGCACACTACAGTTAAATGTTATTCCTTAGTGTGTGGTGTAGGGATTGAATATTATTATAGGAGGAAAATTTTATTCCTTCTTTGGCTTCAATTTTTAGTGCCTACTAAGAATCTGGACGTTCTATAATCTTTGGTGTGAGCTCATAGGTGAGGTGCTATAAATAAATTGCTTACAATAAGCAATTCAAATAATAATGTAAGAAAATATTAACTGTAATTATTTATTTTATTACTATTGTTATGACTACTAAACCTTGGGAGGTAATCAAATAAAGATAAAAAATTACTGTGTTACCACAAAAAAAATCAGAATGTGTTGAACACTTGTCTAAAAAAATGCAGCCTTCCTCAATAAATGGACCATCCAACACAAAAATAATCATTCAATTCCAACCAGTAGTTCCTGAGATTAGAGCGTTCAAACAAGCACACTCTTCAGCTTTATAATATTAGTATAGATTACACCCAGAGACAGAACAAATGATCATGCTCATCACATAAACACAACAACGATATATTACTAGACTCCGCATGCACAATCTAGGAAGAAAAACTATTCTGTCAACTCGCTGAGGTAGTACGTAAGGCGACGGGGGGAGGCGGGTACTGCGTTGTGATGGCTACTCAAGGTCTGTTCTGTCCCCAAGGGTATGTTTACAGCTCACAGGAGTTGGTCGAAATAAGACATATCTAGTCTTTTTTGCCTAATGTGTTGACAACCATCGGTCGCCTGTTATAAGAGTCTAGGTAATATATCGTCGTTGCATAACATAGACACAGATATTATAGTGTAGCGCGTGTTGTGCGCATTACATTCTGTGTTTGTTTACCCCTTCGTACACTAGGCAACGCAAGTATCCGATACCTTACGACTTAGTATCCATTGACGCGCGCTGTGTACGAACTCTATGCTCTTTGTATTGCGATAGTGACTAGGACCAGAAGTCTTAAGGTATCGGTACGGAGGATTGCGTCGCCTTGTGTAACGAAGGGACTGAACTCTCATAGTCCGATGGAATGGCAATCCAAACGACCGAAGAGAGAACAGGCGCAGGGGAGCAATGGCTAACGAGCTTTGTAAAGCACGAGGGTACATCCCGCTAACTTCGTAACTCTGGGCTGAAATAAACGATTCAGTATGGAACAGTGTATTATAAGACAGGGACGAGCGATACTTACGCAACACTAACGTGAGCGCAAGCGCCATCAGGGACGTCATTTGCAAGCGGCCATTAACAAGGCGCCCTGTTGGTGCTTGCGCTACGTTAGTATTGTTGCGTCCCGTCTTATACCTGTTCCCCTAATGATATTGATGGATAAATTCTTATCAGAAAAACCCAATAGCTCTTTTTGAATTGAATCGCTAAATCCAGGACCTCTCGCCCGCATTGAAGCGGCCACGGAACCAAAGAAGCCGAAAAAAAAACAAAAGTTCCATTCACTTGACGACACGGCAAATATGTGGTTTTATAACAAAAACAATTTTCCAACTATGTCAGTAGTCTAGTGTACCTTTGACATTCAATAAGTTATCGTATCTATTCCTCATTTAAATAAATTATCTTGGTTGTTGATATTTCTAGTTTAAAACTAATGCATTATTAATGTACATATTAGATAACTTTGTTACGTTTATAACTGATGTTGGCAATGTAATACCAGATACACGATAATATGAATCTTCAGACTAATTTTTGCACATGTTTTTTTTTTAAAAACTTTGCCCCCACATTAGGGAATTTCTCCAGTATCGTAGGTGCCTTTTACAAACATAGAAACTCACTTATACAGACATTCAGACTCCCAACTACAACTTTGTAGTACGTACAAAAAATTGCACCGTGCGGGAATGAAACCGCTACACGTAGCGCAGCAGGTGCAATCGCTCAGCCACTGCGCCAATCGTGTCGACAATTAACTGATGACGTTTTAAAATTAATCAAACGTCAAAAAGAGAACATTCGCAATACCGATAAGTTTTGCCACATTTGACCATTGTGGCATTTAACCCACGAAATTTCCGACTGCTGAATTAGAGTATGTATTGACGGTCCACGGTTTCTCTTTTGTCAAGGGGAATGGGCTGTTTGTAGGTCGTTGGAATAGTTTGGTTTCTAGGACATGGTCGGTTTCCCTCACGATTTTCCGTTTACCGTTTAGAGAGCATGATGAATGATGGAATAATATACAGAGTAATACGCTTGGCAGGAAAGACAAAAGCAACAATAAATTGAAGCTTAATTAAAATTAATGAACGTAACTAAAATATGCAAATTATATGTTTATTTACGTTTTCAGTAATTACTGCTCAAATTCCACTTTAGACTTTCTTAGAGAAGTTATTTTACGTTTTTTTAATACTTTTTTACGTTAACAATGTAGGTTATTATATGAAGAAATAAGTATATAATATTTTTATTGTTTATTAGCGTATCGTGTGTTACTAATTACGTTATGTAAAAATTCAAATTGGATCGTGGTCAAAACAACTTTAAACGTGAGGCTTCCGATTTTCTTACTATATGAAAGCTCAAGAGTTTTCACTTGCGAAGTTTTTGGAGTTATTCCACTTAGGTGCACCCCGGTGACCAATTGTACCTGAGCTACTTGCACCTTTTATTCGACATAAGGCCTCCCTGTCAAAATTTTTTCGCACGAGCTAGGTGAATCCTCAGTTTAGGGAGTACTATCTCGTGAGGCACGGTTGGTGACTGTTGGTTTGAGTGATTGCTGCGGGCGGCATGCCGAGCGTTTTCGATTCCCAGACACGTTTAATTACGAGAAATCACAACGCTTAAACTTACGCTCGGTGTTGGCTTCAGCCATGGAGGACGTAAAAACACTTAAAAAGTTGAGTACCTGAATTTTCGGTGGCCGTACGTCCGCAGAGTAGGAGTGTGGTCGCATCCTAAGAGAGCTTGCTCCTGCGCCATTTTTTTTTTACTGGTAAAATCATCAAATGAGTCCTTCCATCCCGACAGGCGGGAGAGATTTGTCAGACTTTTACTGACCAAAATCCAACCGCGACCCTAGTGCTCCATGACGGCCATTGCGGTGCGATTGCAATTTTTTGTACTAACTGAAACATCCCTCTTGTTCCGTCGGAGGTCAAAAATGGAAATCGTCCTTGCCATGGCGTGTTTGTCCTGAGACAAAGGTGCAATTCGAACTGATTTAGTCGCCCCATTAGATGGTCAATGATGTCCAGCAATAATGAATGATGGTTTTTTATCACCGTATATACATATTCGTTAATGCACACGTCAATCACTCGCATTAGACCGATAGGTCCGTCCAATCAAAATCTCGGCCATGGTTTTTGCCATGGCAAAACCTACCGTCGAATGGGCGCCTTACGTCGTCGTGGCAAAGCGTGTTTTGTTTTTTGCCATCTACCCGTAGAAAACCGCATTTAATGTCATATGTCGTAGAAGTAAGGAGATTTTCATGTCCGTAGATCGCGCATGCGGAGTCTAGTAAAATATCGTCGTTGGTCTCACGGCTGCGCTAAAAAGTAACTCGCGGTTTACGCAACTTCTATCCGTCCACAAGTCTACTTTTTCAATTCTCACTAACCCAATTTTTTTCCTTTTTCCAGAAAAAAACCACAGTACAAAATGGACATGGTACAAACTACAAATCTAAACCGCGACGGTATGAATAACGAGGTATCTTCAACATCCAGCGAAGACAACCACGAACCAGTTAAAAGATACACCACAAAACTGTACAAAAAACATTATAATAATGAAACAGCGATGTCTGATAACGAGGTTGAGGCCCGCCACCGAAATATACCCACCAGAAACCATTACAAAAGCATGGGGAACCTAAATGAGGGGTATAGGGACTTCAGAACCGTTCAAAACAGTATTAGTAACATAGATTTGAGCTTACACCGAGATGATATCAAGAAATTTGAGTCCCTACAGGTTCCTATAGTCGGGTATGAAATTATGGAAGAACGGGCGAGGTTTACGATATACAAGTTGAAAGTTGAAGATGATAACAGTGATCAGTCCTGGCTGGTATTCCGGAGATATACCGACTTTGTAAGACTGTACTCGAGGATAAAAGCCGAACAGCCTAATATAAACCTTCCATTGCCTGGAAAACGATGGTTCAGGGATAACTTTGAGCCTGCATTCCTAGAAGACCGGGTGAGAGGTCTTCAGATTTTTGTAAATGCCATCCTGAATAAGTTGCCAAACCATCCGGTGGTAAGAGAATTCTTCTGCCTGGACGAACCCCCGCAAGTCTTTAGCTACCAGCCGGAAGTCCAAGCGGTTTATGGAGCCCTAGAAGACTCAATAACGACCTTGAAAATGCAGCTTAAGCAAAAAGATGCGACTATAATGCATTTGCAGAAGAGATTGGCGCAGTTAGAAGCGCAAGTTAAAACGTGTGACAATTGCAGTACAAAGTTATCGTAAGTGTAACATTTTGGGTAGATTTTTTGTACTAATATTAGTTTTTTCGGCTGGGGTTAATCTGATAGAAGATAGGTCGATATTAGAGCAATTTTGAGTTAAGTAAGTCGGGTAAATAATTATTTAAATAGGGTATTTGGCGTTTGATTTCAACGGAGGAACCTCGTGGCTAAATATTAACATTCGCAAAGGCCGCTCTTCCAGGTTAAACCGCGCTTGCCAAAGTTGGTATATACGGGTGACCATCTCATCATAGCGAGTTGCCTCCGTACCTCGGAAAGCACGTAAAGCTGTTAGCGCCGGCTAACATTTGTACATCTTTGACAGTCGTTACTGTTCGTCAGAAGCTTGAAAGTCTGACCACCAGTCTAACCGTGGGGTATCGTGTTACCCAGTTAATGGGTTGTGGAGGTCAGATAGGCAGTCGCGACATATAAAATATTGATATTCAGCTGCATCTGGTTCGACTGGAAGCCGATCGCAAAATAGTTGGGAAAAGGTAGGCAGATGATGATATTAGCCAGCAATGTTTTGTGTTTACTTCTTAAATATATATTTCCACCGAATTTATTTATTTTTTCACCAATTATTTTTTCTGTAAATAAGTTTCAATTCATGAGGTCCTTTTTTCATAGAAGTCAAATACCCTATCTTAGAATTAGCAGCTATAGTTTGAGCCAGATAAGTGTGGAATAAAATTCGTTGACCCCGTGTACCAATGCATTCCAATATTTCAAAACCATTCGAAAAAATGTAAAGAAAGTGTCGTAACACGATCAAAATAAACGTATCGTGGTAAGAGGCGACCGTGACCTTACATTTCATTTTGAAATTCGAACGATGGTATTGTGGAATTCTAACGATGCGTTATTAGGATCAATGACCTTTATTCCAGACGTATATGGCGGGGACTTATAAATACCCTATTTATTATTACACTATAATGTTTGTATTTTTCGCCAACGGGTAGAACTTTTAACAAATGATACGGGATATTGTTTCTCCTATTAATAAACCGTTTTATGTTAAACCCCAGCTGTTCACAAGTTGCCTAAATAAACAATTAAATTAATTATTATGTACCGGTTCAAATTAATTTATTTAGCGAAACGCCACAGATCAAAATTGATCTTTCAAGACAACTTTTGTATGTACACACGGCTACACATCAAGCTTTACAAAACTAATTTGTCTTGGTCTCGCTTTGTACGATTTATACACACAATAAACGGTCAGCTAATACTGGTTTTGTATAGCTTGATGTGTATGTAGCCGTGTGTAATGAAAATCGTCCTTGCTACTAAGAAATAATGATGCAATTCGATTGACTTGACGTCGTCGTGGCGAGCGTATTTTGTTTTTCATGGAGTAGATAATCGCACGTTTTATGTCCTATGTCGTGGTGGTAAGGATGATTTTCACTTGTAGTTGTAATCGATTGAATTGCGTCGCGTCGTGTCATGGGGAAGCTCCTTTAGAGGAAGAAACTATACTGTATGTAGTTTACGGTATACCAAAATGATTTGATAATTTTAGGATACCATAAATTGGAGTTTTGCTAACTATTTTTAATTGAACCCATAGACAAGATATATTTGTAAAATGAACTGAGTTACACCTGCATGAAATTATCACTTTCTAGAAAATGACAAAGCGATTCGACGGCATATACCTATCTCTTTCCCGTAAGACATAGAATAATACAATGTGACTTGTGATCGCTTGTCTTTCTTGCAATCTTTCCTTATAGTTGACTTAATATGTAGTGGTATTCTCTAAAACTTCAGCGTCGCGACGGAACGAAACTACGGTTTGTCTTCAGTCGATTTTCTACTTTATTCTCCATAGCATAAAGTTGGAAATCTATTACAAGCTCGTTAGCTTAGAGAATAGTATAGCTGAATACAGAACACTCAGTTAATTCTTCTGTTAACGAAATTGATATTCTATCGCAATGCAAATACCGATCTTTTTACTTTGACGGCTGGTTCTTATTGGGTATCTTAAAGAGTCGGATAGGCAAATTGGATCGTTGATTGGCAACGACGATATATAATAAGACTCCGCATGCACGATCTAAGAAACAAAAACTATTCTGTCAACTCGCTGAGGTACTACGTAAGCGAGGGGGACGGGGTACTGCGTTGTGATTGGCTAACTCAAGGTCTGTTCTGTATCAAGGTATGTTTACGGCTCACAGGAGTGCTCGAAATAAGACGGATATAAGACTTTTTTGCCAAATGTGTTGACAGACATCGGCCGCCTGTTATTAGGAGTCTAGTAATATATCGTCGTTGTTGATTGGTTACAAAAACCGAGATCAAGATTGCAACTGAGATAGATTATTTAATTTCAAGTCTATGTTTGAACTCAATAGATTATAAACACCAAAAATAATGTGTTCTTAGAAAAACAGAAGCGGAAATCCGTGCATGACGTAACAAATGACGTCACCACAGTTTTGTTTCCATTGTGGTCGTAAATTATATATTTTTTATATAAATAACTACATAATAAATCTAGGTGCTTAGTGTGTCACTATTATTGCATTTAAAATGAGTAAGGTACAAAGATTTCGCGTTATTTTAGTTATTTTTTTATGTTAGTAACACTCTCACGAGAAATACCGTTAATTTATTATAGCGATGGTGGACGTTCTCCCGTTTATCTATCTATCTATCTTTCTATAATATAAAAATGGATCGCAAAATGTGTTGCTAAGCTCATAACTCAAAAACGGCTGGACCGATTCGGATAATTATTTTTTTGTTGTGTTTGTAACCATCGGGACCGGGTTTTAGAGGACTTCCACCCGTGCGAAGCAGGATCGGGCCGCTAGTTATCTATGAAAATAAACGGCATTTTTCGTTAGTGTTACCTCCATATTATATAATGTGTATATTTGTAAGGATATTAAATTAATTTTAAGACTCATTTTAACCCTTGGTCTGCTACTCAAACAATAATCCTAACTATAACGTTATAAATGGGAAAGTTTGTTACGCCTAAACCAATATTGGTGAATTTTCGTGTGTGTCTGGTAAGAAAGAAAACAAGGAAACTGTGTTTATTGGCATTAAAACATATAATAAAACAAATCTTTTAATCCCAAAAGGGCCTCAGCTCAGCATAATGTCAAGTGGCAACACAAAGTCTGCCACCAGACGCTGATTTTCAGCTGCAGCCCATGAAAGAAATACAGTTATATGCTACTTTCATTTTGCATAAAACTTTAAAAGGTAAAAATAAATAAGTGCGAGCGTAGGCGAGGGCGTAACTATGTAGTTTAACATAAAATGGCAAGCTATAAAATTAAATACTGACTCGAAACATTTTTTATAAACCTTTTACGGTTGGGCAGGATTTTCTAAAGTAGATACCCTAAATAGATGAAATTAGGGTCATTACGTAATCTATACTTATTAAATTATTTTTACATTAGTAGGTAGGTATATGTTGTTTGAAAAATGGGGTTGAATACGACTATACTTTAAAAAGTTGAAAATAGATGAAGTAGCAGCCAAGGGTTTAAAATTGTATAAATAATATAAATTTTGTGGGATAGTTGAACTATTTTGAAACATATACCAACTTTAACTGCTCAGATTTAAAAATTTGTAGCTCAATTTATATGAAAATTAACATACGAAATTCAGTCGCAAATCGTTGCTGTATTATAGTAGTGCTATTTTCTAATTTTGGATATAAGTATGACTGCAGCGCTGCCAGTGTCAAAACCAAAGTTTAGTATTCGCTAAGTTAATTAACCTCTGTCTCTGCTACGACGACCTATCTGTGACGTAGTCTAGAAATTGTCAATTTAAATTTTTATTTTAATACCTTACTACACACACCGGCAAAATTAGGGGAACACAAAAGGTAGCAGTTTTGTCAAAGCTTTCGTTGATTCAATCAGTGTTTTCATTTTTTAGGTTTCTACCCTATTAATATACGGCATTAGACCACTTTATTGACAGGTTTTAACAAAAACGCAGGTTTAAACGCTGGGGCAGCGCTGCTCACAAGGCTGTCTGCTTAGAGAATAGCAATGCTGTTTGATTATCACCTCATATTGTTCAGCTTTAAAAAATACAGACTGCATTGAAAATCTCTCAAAGCTTGGGTAAAATATTTTTACGGAGCAATTTATTTAAATACCGAAGTTGATAATATATTGTAACCCCTCGTTTACACCAAGAAACAAGTTAGATACTAGTTTCATACAAAACTTGTAGAATACTTGTCAAAACATAATTTGTTTGTTTTCTACATGTATTGAGAGTGTCTCAAACCATAATCTCAAATATTCTTTCGTTCACACTGTGTAGCCAAAAACTATTTATACAAGTATAAACCACATTTGCGTTTACACTGAAGTCTATCCCCTCGTTTACACCAAGAAACAAGTTAATGTCATAACTTGTCAAATACATGTATCCTTGGTGTAGACGAGGGGTCAATCTACTAAGTTTTCAACAACATATTCAATAAAAAACAATAAAAAAAACATTTTGCAACAAAATGTTTCAACGGCAGGTCATTTAACATTTACTGTGATAAACAAATAAAGCATTGATTTGTTATAATAATAGAAATTAATACCTAGTAATAATTATTAAGCAATAATAGTGCCTTAGTTATTGGCATGTGGACCATGTTTAGAATATTATATGTTTGACGATATTATGTATAAACTGTGGATTATAAAACACAAACGGTTACAACTCTTGATTTTTTGGATTTTAATGGCGCGTAACCAGAAAGCTGGCAACGTCGCTAATAACTGTTAAATATTGACAAGTTTAAATTAATTTGGCAATGTTAATGTATGGAAATAAGAAATGAGGCTCTGTAGTGCACTAGAAAATTGATATAGGAATGTAATTAAAACACTGAATTTAATGTTGTAACCGTTGCGTGCCACGCCTGTTTTTCCCTCAAAGGGGGTTGTCAAAGATGTAAAATGAACCGTCCAATACATAACCATAATTTATACATAATGTAATACGTATATAAATACTAATTTGTTGTAAATAGTAAGTATTAACAATGTATTGTTCAATTTTGATTAGTAACAATTTTGCATGTTTCTATAATATGTAACTGTTTAAATTTTCAATAAATTTTTACACTATTTTTTTTTGTTATTTGAATTTACCATCCAATTTTTATCCTAAAAGAATTCATTGCCAACTAGACCGCGAATTGGACAATTTCTTAAAGATTAGATTAATCGCGCACAAATCAAAATAAAGGAAAGATTTTATTTTATAACGACCCGTTCATGACTTTAGTCAAAGAGTACAATAATTATAGAGGAGTACTTTAGTCTAACGCTGTGTACGGTAAATTCATCAAAGGAGTCCTTCAACCCAGGGCAGAGCGGGAGAGACTGTCAGACTCGTACTGACTAAAATGCAAGGTGACCTTCAATAGCCCTCATTCCGGGGTCACGGTAATTCGTGAGTCTCGCGACCCCGTGTCGTGTTTCAAATATTTCTATACATTCCCCACTCATGCCCCGCGCTAAGTCACCGCTCACAGAGGGCCGTAAGAATCTGACACTGACTTCCGCTCCATAGAAGTCATTTGAGGATTTCCCGTCCTTCGAAACCAAAGAATCGATAAAGTTACTGGGCCTACCACACGCTCAACACAGTTTTGCCTGCGCAAGCCCGGCCTGCGCGTACTAGCCTGTGTGTGTGGTTGGGCGTCCAGTGTTGCCAACCGTGTATTGCTTTTTCATACAAGAAGCTTGCGTAGGCAGAACTGTGGTGAAACTTGTGCGTATGGTAGGCCCATTAGGGAAAAAAATGATTGTATGATCCTTGAGCTATTATTACAACGTATAGAGACGACACCACGTATCACCACTGTGTGTAGGCGCGTGCACTCATCCTGGATGGAACACAGTGGTGATGCGTGGTGTCTCTATACGTAGTAGTAATGGCTCAATGATTATGATAAATAAAACACTAAAAAGAATTTTCAATTAATTTATTTGTAAATAAAATATATCTTTTAACATCATAAGTTGCACTTGATTTATTAAATATTATTATAATACTCCTTAGAGCAACGATTATATTATTACTAAATACTTTTTCGAGATATTTAATGTGGTGAATTTAGTCAGCAATATTTTTTTTATTGTGGAAATTGTCATGGATATAAACAGCCTGGCCTTACTACAGAAATTTAACCTCGTAAGGCCCAATGTACAATATCTATATATATAAAAATGAAACCCGTTTTCCGTTGTCACGACATAACATGAAAACGGCTTGACCGATTCGGATAATTATTTTTTTGTTGTGTTTGTAACCATCGGGACCGGGTTTTAGACCGGGTCCTACACCCGTGCGAAGCCGGGACGGGCCGCTAGTATTAAATAAAGAATTTGATCCTTATTAGCTACACTATCGAATGGTGAAATAATACAAGGTGTGATTATTTTTCCAAAATCAGCGTGTTCGATTCCTGGCCAGGCTTATTATTTTTTCTAAAACCCAATGATGCAGTTTTAGTTTCCGTCAAAATCGGCCTCGAGACTCCTTTCAACGTTTTTCGATATTCCTTATAGTTTCGAAGATACCCATCCGCGCCCATTAGAAAACAGAATTGGTAATCATTTACAATGCTGACTAATTCCACACCATAATATATCAACGACGATATATTACTAGACTCCTAATAACAGGCGACCGATGTCTGTCAACACATTAGGCAAAAAAGTTTTACATCCGTCTTATTTCGAGCACTACTGTGAGCCGTAAACATACCTTGAGACAGAACAGACCTTGAGTTAGCCAATCACAACGCAGTACCCCGTCCCCCTCGCTTACGTAGTACCTCAGCGAGTTGACAGAATAGTTTTTGTTCCTTAGATCGTGCATGCGGAGTCTAGTAATATATCGTCGTTGCCATATATCTATTATTTTGGTTAACAATACAAACAGTTATATCGACCTTATTTTATGAGACTTTTTATAAGCTCAAAATGAAATTTATTGCCTCTATATAAATTGTTATTAAAAATGGTTGAGACGTAAAAAGCCTAATTGGCAAAATGACAACCGAGACGATACGCAAAAAGCGTAATTCTCAAATAGCCTAGTTCTCTAAATGGCGAATGATCCAAATGGAAAATTTTCTATAATTGAAATATGTATAATTCTTGTAAATATAAGATTTTTGCATGGCATGAAACAAATTAATTAAAATGTTGTATTTGATTATACTTCCAATTGTAGAAAACCATTTAAGGCCGTCCATTAATCACGTGATGTTCTTTTTTGGCTTTTTTATAGCCCCCCGCCCCCTTGGTGATACATGGTGAGGTTTAAGACTACCTCACCCCCCTTCCTATATCAAGTGTATTATTTAGTTCCTAAAATTTTTTAAATATTCATAAAATACAGGTTTGGGTATAATCTAATTTTATTAAAGGATACTACAGTGACTTGTGAACAAGAAAAGTGTATTGTCCGCGTAACGCCGCTTTTAGGTTAATTATCCCGAAAAATAAATGCACGTGATATATTACTACAACCCCTCGCCCCCCTTGTGATATTTCGTGATTTTATATACACCCCCACCCCCTATTTCGAACCTCACGTGATTAATGGACGGTCCCTTTGATCATTTGCCATTTTAAGAATTAAGCTTTTCGAGAATTGTCCAGTTTGAGAACTCGGCGTTTCGAGAATTAGCCAGTTTGAGTAAATTTTATCCTTATACGACACGCTCGCCATTTTGCGAATCAGTCTTTTTACGCCTAAATCTTAAAAACACGTTTAGTATCTTTATAAAATTATTTACAATCGTCTCATTCTAGCTAATAATTCAGTACATAATTTAAAAACGCAATTTTAAGACTGATACGATACAACGTAACCATATTTTAATTTCTCCCTAAATGCAAGAGGCCAAATAAAATTACTTAGAGGGACCATTGAGCTATTATTACTACGTATAGAGACGACACCACGCATCACCACTGTGTCCCATCCAGGATGAGTGCGCGCGTCTAGAGCACGACACAGAGCTGTCAAACAACTGAATGAACTTGTGCGCGTGCACTCATCCTGGATGGGACACAGTGGTGATATGTGGTGTCGTCTCTATACGTAGTAGTAATAGCTCAATGAGAGGGACTCTCAAATTATTTTTCTTTAAATTCTAACTCTGTTTTTCAAACAATGAACCTTTCAATTTTACAATGTTGGATAGTATCGTCCATATACTCGACGTGTCGTTTCTGTGGAAACACTTTATGAACTCTTTTCCTATGTGTGTATAAGGACGCTTTTTGCTTGAAAGTCTGTCCACAAATGTCGCAGGATAGTGGGCGTTCCCCGGAATGGATCACTTCGTGTTGTGTTAAGGCTTTTTTGTCCTGAAAAATAAAGATGAAAAAGTGATGAGATTTTCAGGTTATTTTAATAGTAGATTTTACAACAAGTGCACAAAAATGGTTTTGTGGACGAGTTATAAACTCTGCTTTTCACTTCGATTGCGAGGAAATAAAACAGAAGTATAACATAACATTTCTTTAATTAAAATTCAAAAAGCACATAGTTTAAACGTATGATAAAAAACACGGATAAATTAAAACTGTTTTAAACGTGCGTTTAACAATTTGTTTGAATCATGCCAACACTGGTAAAAAAATCCCTTTTACCAATGAGGGATTTTATTTTTTCCCTAGTCGATGGATAAATGGCGCTGAATTGGTATGTTACTGCAATGAACGGAACGTCGTCATTTTTTGATTTTTTTCACTTGGTTGTAATTTTGAGATCTTAAAACGTAACGTACATGTGATGTCATTGTCAGTCACATCACATCACACCATTGGCATTTGGAAATAAATAACAACAAGGAAAAATAAAAAATATTCACTGACCAGTCTTTTTAATTTATGGGTTTTCCACGCCATAAAGAAAATGACCCAAGAGAAAAAGATAGAATAGATAGATAGAATACACTTTATTCGCACCAAAATTGTTACAAAACACGGTTTACTGAACTACAAAAAGAAGAGAAGTCTGTGCCTCATGGATTTGTGCAAGAATGAAGGCAGTAACAGTATACATCTAGTAACGTAGTCAGTTCAACGCCAACTACAGAGTTGTTGGAAACTACTTTTTTTTTAATACTAAAAAAAGAAACTTCTCATTAGGGACGGAACCCTAAAAAATACCATTAATGAACTAAAAAACCTTCTAAAAAAATATAAATAAGTCAAATCAAATTGTTTATTTCAACTAAGCCAAATATAGGCACTTTTGAATTGTCAAGACATAAAATAAAACTAGTACTAAACATAGTTATGGTGCTACAGTCCCAGTCACAAGACATAAAAACTGTGAAAGTACCGTAGATGCTCATTACAAAGCGTAGATCTCTATAAAGAAGAATGAGCAAGAAACTCCATGGACACTCTTTTGCAATCGCCAAAATTATTACAGAACTTTTGTAAGTAACTCACAGTAAATCCCTTCCCGCATTCTTGACAGACATGATTCCTCGGCTTCTCCTTCTTCTGTCCGTGCACTCGCATCATATGCTTATCCACGTTCGCTCTCGAAGCTATGGGCTGCAAGTTAAAATAATTGTGTTAAGGTGATTGCATCAACCAGCCAGTTTTTTGTAAAAAATAAAAATATTATTCGCAGCGAATAAAAATATTATTCGCGGCTGTAAGACGTATGTAGTTACAGAATTATTATAATCATCAAAATCAACAATACAACCCTCCAAGTTCATAAAGGCCTAGAAATGAAAAAAAAAACTAAGTCATTCAAAAAACGCAAGAAATTTCGAATTTCTGCTGTGAGCTGGTGTGAGTTTTCCCCTTAATATAAAGGTTTTTTTCTTTAGCACCAACAGAAATACATCATCTGTGACTTCAGTTGTCTATCAAGGTTTATGAGATGTAGCCCGGTGACAGACAGACATAGCCTTTCTTCATAAATTAATGACAAATATTTATTTTGTAAGTTAAAAAACAACTTACACATCACAGCCAATGTTTTTATAACTAGATGAGTCCGGTGTTTCGTACCTGACTACTCTGAGAAGAAACAGCCGAAACAAACTCAGAGGTCTCTTTTAAAGTCCAGACAATTTTAAATTGATCAAGTTATATGGGAATCATGAGGTCTGAGGTGGTCTTTTAAGGAAAGAACCGCACAGATTTGAGTGGACCTGTCCAGTTAGTGCAAACATCTGTCGGTTATCGTGTAGCTCAACTCATAACTCAAGGAGCTCAAAAACACAAAGGACATTTGAGTAGGCCGCTTAAAGTACTTTACTTCAAAACGTTCTTGAAATACATACCTTTTCACAGACTGGACATTTGTGTACAGTCTTTCCAAGATGTTGATAATTGAAATGATCCTGCATCGCTTCCTTAGTGGGGTACCCTTTATTGCACATTGGACACGGGAATCTGAAAAATAATAATTATTCAGAGTTAGATTATCAAAATATATTTGACCTATATTTTTTCTTTTATACATAAACCAAAATTTACAAAGATATAACACTGACAGATAGATGTGGGAGAGGACAGCATCTACGTCACGACCCAGCCGCCGCAAGAGATCCCCGTAAGAAAGGGTCACCATTACCTCATGAGACGGTTCTGCGACCACACACTGGGCCTGCGAAGCGGTTGATAGCCCACTCCCTCTCACAGAGACGAGGCATATATCCCAGCAGTGGGAATGTCTACTTACTTGAACACCTGATCGGACGCATGCGCCCTGGAGTACTTCAAATGCGCCTGGTACGTGGTGAGATGTGAGAACGTCTTGTTACACTCCTCACAATCGTATCTGCTCTTATTCTGATGTCGTTGTATGTGGTACTTGAGTTGTATGACGCGGACCATCTTGTGACAGATGTGACACTCCGCGCGCGGGAGAGGACCCTCGTGGAGTCTGTGGAGGGAGGACAATGGTAGATTAATGAGAATTTTTAATTATTTTTTTTTATTATGACTCCGTTTATAATTACCAACCGCTTATTATGACGTATTACACAGCGAAGTTTGGTTCTCATAGAAAATTCTTTCAACACCTTCAACAAGTGTTCGCAAGCGTCACGTGATACCCGATGATGTTCGGCGCATGCGCATGGTTGTTTTGAGTCTCAGTGGGTAATACAATTAATATTATTGACTTAGTTCTATACTGTCTCTCTGTTAAAATAAATACATACTGACAAAAACAGGAGGTTGTTTATTTTGTACAAAATGCTTTGTATGACGTCCGCTTAGAATGACCGTCCCTTCAATGTCATAATAAACGGATTCAACTGTATTATGTTGAGACTTTGCATCAACGACGATATATGTATTACTAAAACTATGTATTCGGCGTTACAATATTAATGATTGCATTCCCTTATATTTTTTTTAGTGCACTACAGAGCGATATTTCTTACTTTCAACCAGTAAAATTGCAAAATTAATTAAAAATTTGACAGCTTGTAAATATTTGACAGCTATTTGCGACGTTGTCAGCTTTCAGAATACGCGCTTTTAAGATGTCCAATCAGAGCAACGACGATATATTACTAGACTCCGCATGCACGATCTAAACAACAAAAACTATTCTGTCAACTCGCTGAGATACTACGTAAGCGAGGGGGACGGGGTACTGCGTTGTGATTGGCTAACTCAAGGTCTGTTCTGTCTCAAGGTATGTTTACGGCTCACAGGAGTGAGAGAAATAAGACGGATATAAGACTTTATTGCCTAATGTGTTGACAGACATCGGTCGCCTGTTATTAGGAGTCTAGTAATATATCGTCGTTGCCCACTGCTGAGTGAAGGTCTCTCCCAAATCTTTTTTCTTCTAGCGTTTTGTGTTATGGTTATTCATTTTCTTCCAGACGCATTAACAAGATTAATAAATATTGAGGACTTACTTGAGATGTGTGGCTAGTGTAGTTCTGTTCACGAATCGTTTTTTACAATGATCACATTGTAGACCTTCTCTGTGGAAGCGAGCAACGTGGTTCTTGCGGGCGCGCGAGTTCCTGAAAGAATATAAAATTTCATTAGTTTATTCGCTGTGTCCGAACTCGATAGTTGACTGGCCTGTTGGTCTAGTGGTTAGTGACCCTGACTACTATGCCGGGGGTCGTGGATTCGATTCTCCCACCTTTGGAGAACAAGCAAGAAAATCCATGGACACTCTTTTTTATCGTAGATGATCTCTGTCACATCGCGTGTTGCAATCGATTTGATAATCCCCACTTTAATATATATATAATACTAGCGGCCCGTCCCGGCTTCGCACGGGTGGAGGACCCGGTCTAAAATTTGAGATTTAAACTATCCTATCTCTCAAGTTGGATCGAACTGCACATGGTGTGCGAATTTTATTATAATCGGTTAAGTGGTTTAGGAGTCCATTGAGGACAAACATTGTGACACGATATTTATATATATTAAGATTCCACAACTATCACACAACGCCATCTAGTCCCAAGCTAAGCAGAGCTTGTGTTATGGGTACTAGACAACTGATAAACATACTTGTATATTTCTAAATACATACATATTATAGTCTAGATAAATTACACCCAGACACAGTACAAATGATCGTGCTCATCACACAAACATTTGTCCTGGGTGGGAATCGAACCCACGACCTCCGGCATAGCAGTCAGGGTCACTAACCACTAGACCAACAGATAAATGATGACTTACTTGAAGAACATGTCACATTCCAAACATTGGTACACGTCTATCGAAGTCTTAGCTAGCAGCTTCCGAAGATCACCAGGCTTAGGAGGAGTTGGGGTGGCTTCCTTCTCCTTATCTTTCTTTTTCTTGGTCTGAAACAAAGATGGCTCATTTTAGAAGATAAATTATTTGATTACTAGCGGCCTGTCCCGGCTTCGCACGGGTGGAAGTCCTTTAAAACCCGGTCCCGATGGTTATAAATACAACAAAAAAAGAATTATCCGAATCGGTCCAGCCGTTTTCGAGTTATGAGCTTAGCAACACATTTTGCGATGCATTTTTATATTATAGAAGAAGAAGACTAGCTTTTGCCCGCGACTTCGTAAGCGCAAAACGTTTTTTATCGTTCCTGTAGGAATTTCTGGATAAAAACTATCCTGTGTCCATTCTCGGCACTCAAACTAACTTGGTACTAAATTTCATCAAAATCGGTTCAGTGGTTTAAGCGTGAAAAAGTAACAGACAGACAGAGTTACTTTCGCATTTATAATATTACTTGGGATTAATGGTTAAGATTAACCATTATAGTCTATCATTGAAGAATAAAAAAAGTAATTTCCAAAATCAAGATTTTAAAGTTCCGTACTCAAACGAGAAGACCCTATTACAAAACTTCGCTGTCCGTCTGTCACCATGCTGTAATCTCATGAACCCTTATAGTTAGACAGTTTAAATTTTCACTAATGATGTGTCAGTTTTAATTCTCATCAAAATTGACCTCGAGAATCCTTTTCAATATTTTTCACTATTCCCCATATCGTCGTGCCGAGTGTGTTTTGTTTTTCATCTACTCGTATAGTTGGTGCCAGTTAAGATGTCAATAGCGGTCATTGACCTTTACCTAATAAGTCCTCGTATAATGACGTAAGATCAGAATTAGTGTTTGCTCATTGTTTTTACTCTTTGTTCCGATTACTCTTTTTTTTTACTCACTGTTTTAAAATGGGAATGGTATAATTAATAATGTCTTATTTACCTTGTTAGTCCTGACGGCGTCCACCTGCACGCTGGTACTGCTCGGTTGCCTGTGCATGTGTGTGGCCACATGCTGCAGTATCAGCTTGTTACTGAGCTCACAGTGTGCACACAACTTACACTTGTAGCGCAGGTAGTGGGAGTCTGTGTGAGTTGGTAACTTGCTCTCTTCTGTATAGATGTAGCATACTTTGCAGGCTACTTGGCCGGGTTTCTGTGAAAGATTTTGTTTAAACATTTCAAAAACCTTCAAAAACCATCACCACCTTTCCACCGTCTTCTACCTTCGTTGATAAATGATAATTCATCAGATCCAATTCCATCAACTAGCAAACGCCATTGTGTGACAAATATTCATCAACAATCATACGAAATGAATAATAGTTTGTCTCAAACAGTAAATATGCAACCCAAAACTTCCGCAGTTAGTATAAAAAACTGTACCAATTTCAATGTACATGTGTACTATAACTTTTATAAGAAACTAGCGGCCCGCCCCGCCTCGTATTTCGAAAGCTTACTAGTTCAGTCACAAACAAGACGACAGCACCGACCAATCGTGTTCAAGATAAAAAATATGGCCGTTGGCCTCTACTCGACTAGGTTTTGTTCGTAAGTAAACGAGTTTACAAAGGCTATACTATTTTGATCATAACAAAAGTGAACACTACTACTTTGACAATATCAAAACAAAAGCTAATCTATTTGAGTCAATTTTATTACTGAGCTAGATTAGGTATTGTTGAGTAATATGCATAAACAAAAGCTCATCTATTAGAGTCTGCCTCGTGACTGAACTAGTATAGGCTTTGGAAATACGCGCCCCGGCTTCGCACGGGTGAAAGTCCTCCTCTAAAACCCGGTGCCGGCGGTTACAAACACAATAAAAAAAGAATTATCCAAATCGGTCAAGCCGTTTTCGAGTTATGAGCTTAGCAACACATTTTGCGATCCATTTTTATATTATAGAAGAAGATAGAATATAAATGGTTAGTTAGTTGAGTTTATTGCGTTTTTGTTTTATTAAATTGCTTCAGTTTTTCGCCACTGTATTAATAAAAATTAAATTAAAAATTTAAAAAACCCCCGACACAAAAACCAAGTTCCCTTTAAAAAGTAAAAAATAATAAAAATACGTCGCGTTGGGGGACTGCTCCAAATTATTTATCATCTCCTGTTTTTCTGCAGTCCCCCAACGCGACGTATTTTTATTATTTTTTACTTTTTAAAGGGAACTTGGTTTTTGTGTCGGGTGTTTTTTAAATTTTTAATTTAATTTTTATTTTATACTTTTTATAGGAACATAATTATATAATTTTATGTTGCTAAGAGTACTCCCGATTAAGTCATCAATATTCCCTTTCAGTACGCTTTCATTTGATACCCAACTCAAGTATATTTGCAGACCCTCGGTTACCATTCCCCGCTTTCACCCCCACAACTTCTAAACGGCTCAACCGATTTTCATCAAACATGTCTAAAAACACTCGCAGATAAGTCACCTTTCATCCAAAAAAAACTAAATTGAAATCGCTTCATCCGTTCGGGCTCTATGATGCCACAGACAGACAGACAGACAGACAGACAGACCGACAGACAGACAGACACGTCAAACTTATAACACCCCTCTTTTTCCGTCGGGGGTTAAAAATAGTCGTTCAGTACACCTGCGGAACTGTCATTGCAACTTGTTCCGACTGTCAACCGTTGCATTTGGCTGCGCCTGCGCCTCGGCTCGGGTAGACATTTGTCGGAACTCTTTGCAATGACAGCATCTCCACACTTGTAATGAAATATACTATTGCTTTTCCATTAGACTTCTATTTTAGAAGCCATACTATTACGAAATAGGTCTTATCCAAGTGGCAACCACTATTTCACGAGTATATTGCGTTTGAATTTTGATAAGTGTATATGTTATTACTCGTAGCTGTACGTAAAACATACAACTATTATAAAGATGAGTCTCACCGCTCTATGAGCCGACACGAAGTGATCTTCAACCTGCTGTTGTGTGTAAAAGCCAATGATACACAGCTCACACTTGTACACCGAGCTCGCGAACTGTACCTTCTGTTTCAGCTCCTCTCTGAAAATAAATAATAATAATAAATAAATAAATATTCCACAACTATCACACAACGCCGTCTACTCTCAAGCTAAGCAGAGCGTGTGTTATGGGTACTAGACAACTGATAAACATACTTATATATTTCTAAATACATACATATTATAGATATATTACACCCAGACACAGAACAAATGATCATGCTCTTCACACCAACATTTGTCCTGGGTGGGAATCGAACCCACGACCCCCGTCATAGCAGTCAGGGTCACTAACCACTAGACCAACAGGCCAGTCGAAATAATACAGCTATATTAGTTTTTAGTAACGGACGGTGGGCACCATATCATTGCATAGTATAAAACAAAGTCGCTTCCCGCTGTCTGCCAACATCATCATCATCTCAGCCATAGGACGTCCACTGCTGAACATAGGCCTCACCTTTTGATCGCCACATGTACCGGTTGGAAGCGACCTGCATCCAGCGTCTTCCGGCGACCTTCATAAGGTCGTCTGTCTGCCATAATCATGTTTTATTATTTGTTGTACAGCAACAGAAATACATCTTCTGTGTAAATTTTAACTGTAACTATCACGGTTAAAGAGATACAGACTGGTGACAGACGGACAGCAGAGTCTTAGTAAACGATGGTTCTTTTTTTAACCCCCGACGGAAAAAGAGGGGTAGTGATGAAGCGATTTCAATTTAGTTTTTTTTGGATGAAAGGTGACTTACCTGCGAGTGTTCTTAGACATGTTTGATGAAAATCGGTTGAGCCGTTTAGAAGTTATGGGGGTGAAAGTGGGGAAAGGTAACCGAGGGTCTACAAAATACTCGAGTTGGGTATCAAATGAAAGCGTACTGAAAGGGAATATTGACGACTTAATCGGGAGTACTCTTAGCAACATAAAATGATATTTGTATGTACCTATAAAAAGTATAAAATAAAAATAAATTAAAAATTAAAAAAACCCCCGACACAAAACCCAAGTCCCTTTAAAAAGTAAAAAATAATAAAAATACGTCGCGTTGGGGGACTGCAAAAAACAGGAGATGATAAATAATTTGGAGCATTCAATAGATACAGCCTGGTGACAGACGGACAGCAGAGTCTTAGTAAACAATGATCCTTTTTTTATATGGTAAAATAAATAATCAAATGAGTCCTCCCACCCATGCTACGTCCCAACATGGAGAAATTGTCAGACTTGAACTAACTTAAATCCACGGGGATTCTTCAATAGCCCTTTAAGTTCCGGAGCCACGGTGAACTGATAGTCCCGCGACCCCTGAAGGCTTTAGCCCACGAAGGGGGCCCCCCTCATTTTGCTGACAGCTGTGTTAGTAATAGTATTGGAAATCAGAGAGTATGCCAGAGTAGTAAATTATATATTTAGTAAAATATACACATCACATCGTCTCAAACTTTTTATTTTAGACAATGACAACATATCAAACTTATGTTCTAAGTCAACATGTGACGAGACGGACTGGGAAGCGGTCGTCTCCTTCTGCGAAGCAGTCATGCTCGCGAAGGAGGAGGCGGGCCGCGAGAGAGAGAGGACAAGGTCCTCCCTCCGCCCCACCCGCGGTGGTGGACGCCCACGGCGTCGGACGTCACAAGACGATCTCCGGCCACCGTAGGCGCGGGCATGCGGGCGGCGAGTAAAGGGCAACTCGCCGCCCGACCATGGACGCAGCCAGGGTCGACGGCGCGTCGTGTTCCACGCGCGCCTCAAAGAGCGTCAGCATAATGATTAGGCCCCCTCTCAGAGGGCTAAAGCCTACCGGGGTCGCGGGTCTTAAACCATCACTGTGACCCCGGAACATAAAGGGCTATTGAAGGATACCGTGGATTTTAGTCAGTACAAGTCTGACAGTCCCTCCCGCCCTGCCCGGGGTGGGAGGCCTCATTTGATGATTTTAACACGATAAAAAAAAAAGTCAACATGTGACTGATTACCTTTACGGCCAGCAAGGACCTTTAAAGAGTATCAACTCCTTCACCAAATAGGGATCCCGTTCTACCGTCTGGTTACGGACCCATACAAAAATAAATAAGTTCAGATACTCTTGGTCGCAGTACTTATAAATAACCGTGACCCCGGAACGTAAAGGGCTGTTGAAGGACACCGTGGATTTTAGTCAGTACAAGTCTGTCAGTCCCACCTACTATGCACTGGGTGGGAGGACTCATTCGTTGAAAATACTACAATAAAAAAAAGATAATAATAATAAAGAATATAATAATATCCCACAACTATTACACAACGCCATCTAGTCCCAAGCTAAGCAGAGCTTGTGTTATGGGTACTAGACAACTGATAAACATATATTTGTCCTGGGTGGGAATCGAACCCAAGACCTCCGGCATAGCAGTCAGTACCCTCGTAAAACGCTAGTGGGATAGCGTCCTGTGATAACGGAAGCCTAAAAAATAGTAAAAAAGGTGATATTGTCTTACCTACAAGCCAGCATATCTGCCTCACTCATATACTCTGTGATATAACCTAGCTTCGCCGCCGGCTTCTCTTCTTTAAGAGGAGTACTTTGACACATTATCACTGATTCTATCTTCGACGAAGTCAGGGGCCTGAAATTGTGAAAAAAGACATAAGATTATGAATTTTATTTATACTCAATAACTGGGTCGCGTTTTCTTAGCGTGTATTCACACGTACCACTACCACACCACGTCGCAGCGACAAAATGTGGTCAAGCTGTGGTTACGTGTGAATAGTGTCGCGGCGACGTCGTAGAGGAAACAGCTTCTCTGAACGTAGTCATGGAGGAAAGATTGTTGTTGTAAGACTGGTTGTCAGACTTTTAGTGGTTCTGACTAACTGCAAGGACTGTCAAAAGATCTACAAATGACAGCCGGGACCAACGGCTTTACGTGCTTTCCGAGACACGGAGGAAACTCGCTTTATCAGATGGTCACCCATCCACAGACCAACCTCGGCAAGCGCGGCTTAACCCGGAATATCGGCCTATGCGGCTGAAATTATTTAGTCACGGGCTCCTCTGTAAAATTTGGTACGTGTAAATTGTGATATTCATTTTCAATAAAAAATATACGCCCGACCACGTGGCGACGTTGTGGCTGTGGCGTGGTTGTGGTATGTGTGAATGAGAAGTTTTCTTTTTCGAGTATTAAAAAAAAATAGTAGTTTCCAAGAACTCTGTAGATGGCGTCGAACTGACTACGTTACTAGATGTATGCCTTCATTTTTGCACAAATCCAGGAGGCACAGACTTCTCTTCTTTTACTCTTGGGACATTTTCTTTATGGCGTGGAAAACTCATAAATTAAAAAGACTGGTCAATGTATATTTTTTTCTTTTTCCTTGTTGTTATTTATTTCCAAATGCCAATGGTGTGATGTGATGTGACTGATAATGACATGACATGTATGTTACGTTTTAAGATCTCAAAATTACAATCAAGTGAAAAAAATTAAAAAATGCCGACGTTCCGTTCATTGTAGTAACATACCAAGTTCAGCGCCATCTATCCATCGACTAGGGAAACTAGAAACAATCAAAAGAAAATCCCTCATTGACCCTTAGACTTACCCAATAGTGAGATGTGGCATATTAGATTGAACGCTCGTCATTGGTTCAGAAGACACGAGCGCATCAGTACCCACCACTATGTGAGACATCACCCCGGTTACTGGGTTTTCTAATACTATGTCTGGTACTGAAACAAACGGACATACATAACTGGCCTGTTGGTCTAGTGGTTAATGACCCTGAATGCTAAGCCGGAGGTCGTGGTCTCGATTCCCACCCAAGACAAATGTTTGTGTGATGAGCATGATCTTTTGTTCTGTGTCTGGGTGTAATTTATCTACAATATGGATGTATTTAGAAATATATAAGTATGTTTATCAGTTGTCTAGTACCCATAACACAAGCCCTGTTTAGCTTGGGACTAGATGGCGTTGTGTGATAGTTGTGGAATATTATTATAATTAATTGGTGTGGAGGCAAAGTATTAAAAAAAACTTTTTCTTATTACTTACCTTCCAAAATATGATCATCAATATCCAGTAAATTGTTATCTCGTACAACCTGAGCCACGTCATAATGTTCGCTCTTCACATTTTGTGGATGAGTACTAATGATGTAAGCCTGTTCTTCAGGGGCCGCTGAGAAGTCAAAGTAAATCTTATCATACTCCACTTTAGTCTCAATTTCGAGTCCAGACAGCGATTGAGACATGTATGTGTGGTCGAGTGTCTGGAAAAAATAATAAAGATTTATTTAGTTGGCCAAAGTTTTTTTTTTATCAAATGAGTTCAGTCATCAAGTGAGGAAAATCGACCCTGCTACTACGAAATAATGATGCAATTCGATTGTTTTACGTCGTCGATGCGAGCGTGTTTTGATCATTGTTTTGTTTTTCATCTACCCGTAGGCAACAACGTGTTTTATGTCATATGTCGTAGTAGTAAGAATGATTTTCACTTGTAGTTGGAATAGGTGCAATTGTGTCGCATCGCATCAAAACTGTATGGGGAAGATCCCTAAAAGTCCACCTGGTCCTTCAATAAAATTGACTGTGGCATTCCAATGCCTCGGTATCTTGCTTAGGCAGTGTCCTGTGTGAGCGACAAATGCGCGATTCAAAAAATTTCAACTACATATTATTTTTAAAACTTAAAAAAAATATAGACAGACATTAGTGAGTGTCGCGTCATGTCGTATTCGTCGCTCACACAGGATTCCACGTTAGACAGACTCGCGTCCCCAGACATTTAGCAATATGCAACTCTCTGAGTAGTGTTTTTTTTTACGTGGTAAAATCATCAAATGTCACCCCGGGCAGGGCGGGAGGAACTGCCAGACTTGTACTGACTAAAATCCACGGTGTCCTTCAATAGCCTTTTATGTTCCGGGGTCACGGTGATGGAATGAGTCCCGCGACCCCGGCAGGCTTTGTCCCTCTGAGAGGGGGCCCCGTCATTATGCTGCCGCTCTTTGAGGCGCGCGTGGAACACGACGCGCCGTCGACCCGGGGATGGTCCATGGTCGGACAGCGAGTTTCCCTTTACTCGCCGCCCGCGCCTATGGTGGCCGGGGATCTTCTTGCGACGTCCGTCGCCGTGGGCGTCCACCACCGCGGGTCATGCAGAGGGCATAGAGTGAAAATTAAAATGCTACGCACCTCCTGTGTCCTGCTAAGAGCCAGCACCCTCAAGTGTTCCTGTGCACTGTGCACCTGCCATTTGAACTTGTGGAACCTCTTCATCAGCGCCAGGCATTCCCAACAGACCAGCTGGCCCAAATCAGAGGTTGACTCACCAAACTGAAACAGAAATTTATAAAAATTTAAGTTGTGTAGAAGCAACGGAAATTGAACGTTGACAACGCCTTTTATATCCTGGTAAAATGATCATAATCCCATGATGATAATGATCCTGTGTGAAGGTTTGTCAGATTTGTACTAACAAAAATCCATGTTGCAATATTTTCAAAAAAAAGTAAGAACATGTGATATCTATCTTGTAGGTTGTGGGTTCAAACCCTGCCAGGCACATTACTTGTGTAATTTATTTCATCACCACTGCTCTCAAAATGGTGAAGGAAAACATCGTGAGGAAACTAGCATGTCCTAGGACTAACTCTGTTACATCTACCAATCCGCACTGGGCCACCGTGGTGGATTATGGCCCACTCCCTCTCCCAGAGAGGAGGCCTGTGTCCCAGCAGTGGGAACATTATAGATGATGATGATGATATCAACGACACCGCAATATGCCAGTGGATTACAATCTTCATCAATTTTGATTTACATAACAAAAGATGGGGAATCATATAATGTGTAAATATGGCAGTTTTGGTAGAAGCTCATTTAATTTAAAGGAATCATTGACACATTGATAGAAATGCTAAGTACTACTTTGACCAACCTGAGATTTGAACCTTGAACTTTTTGCTTGGCAGTTTATTTTGTGATTACTGGGCTAATAAAGGCTCATCACCTATTAATATGAATATTTATTGCCTTACATAGGCAATTTTATGAGTTTATTACTATTAGTCTTATTAGAGTTAGTCCTATAGAATAAATATTTGTATTTACAATGTTATCTCTACTATTTTGCTTCGAAGAACCTATTATTTATTTCTATACAAGTAACTGTTTCAATTTGACCTTATTATTTACGTACTCAGACCAACAAAAAAAGAAAGACGGCGCGCCGCGAACATCATAAGTGAAGCCATGAAACCGTGCTCCTGCAAGTATACATACACGCTCACGCACACACTTACACTAAAACCATGCTCATCGCTCTTAGTACGTCACGAGTCGTCGTCAAGTAAATTTAGATTTAAAACATAGAATTATGCCTTCCTGTGTAATGAAAAGTTGCAAAAACATCAGCAAATCACATAAAAAGTAAAAAAAAAGAAAATTAAACAAAGAAAAAATGTAACAAATGGCAAACCTTCGATACACACATAGATAAAAAGGTGGCTTCACTTTTGATGTTCGTGGCGCGCCGTCTTTCTTTTTTTGTTGGTCTGAGTTTACGTAATCCAAACTTAAAAGCAAAGTTTTAATTTAGAAAAGTTATAATAAGTTTTAACTTACCCGGTCACCGGCGAAATCATACATCAGCAAACGAAATACTTGTAATACTTGTGGTAAGTTATTCAAATCAAAAAGATCACGATCAGTGCTCAAACAAGTACTGCATACCGTTCTATATCCTGTATCTACGTCCTGCTCCATTTCGCTACCTTTAAAACTTTTCAGTAATTATTTTCAAAAATATCTATTTGTTGTGATTAATTTTCGTATCACAACAAAAAGTAATACTCCCATGTAAAATAGACGAAAATTGATGAAGAACGATTCTCCGCACTGCGACACCACAAAATGGCTTCCTTACCTAGTGTTGCTATAGAACAAAAATATGTGTTTGCGTCAACAGCTGTACCCCAAAAGACTAGTATCCGAAATCAGTTTTTAAATGGAGACAAATTCACAATAAATGCGTTTCAACTAAAGCGCCGTATTCACCATCTGTCACGGCTGTACGTCATGCACGATGCACGATGCAAAAACAACGTGAATAGGCTTGACGTACGTCATAATCACGGTGTTTTTGCGTCGTGAATCGTGTATGACCTTGGCGGGACGTACAGCAAGATGGAACGTGAATACGGCGCTTAAGACTATTCTTATTGGTATTTGCGCCTGACAACACAACATTTAACGCCTGACAACATTTGGCTTGGCTTTATGGGGCAACCGCTTGGCAAATTGTGTGCAGCGAGTGCCTTCCGGCAAACATCAGAATTTTCAAAATTATATTGCCGTATGCTTTCGCTCTAAAGCTGGTTGATTTCAGTTATTTCCGTTAAACCGCAAAATTTTCTTAAAAAGTTACGGTTTTTAAAACCCTATAACCCAAACATTGATAAAAAAAAATACAACTACGGACTACCAATGTCACTGTCACTGTCATCCTGATATCGCTGGAAAATTGTAAACATTCGGTTTCACCATTAAAAACGGTGAAAAACACAAAAATGTATGAAATAGAAGACATAAAGTATGATTTCACTAACCTGAACGGTGGTTCGTTCTGCCAAGCCTGTTTAAGCTCTGACCGAAGCCTCTCTTTGATCGGCGAATATGTTGATGTGTTTACACTTCTTTCTCATAATGTAAGGTTCTAAAATTATTTGTATACTTCTTTGACCCTGTATAAAAGTCTTGTCTTTGTCCACTACCTCTTCAGGGCTATGAGAAGACTCCTCGCAACACAAAATAACTGATTTATTTAATTATTTATTAACATAGGTACACCAACAGCTTCTGTATAAAAATTAATATATAGTGTAGAAATTTGTGACTATAAGGCTTATACAGTTGCCAATAATAGGTGAACCAACATTCACATAAATAGGTGGTAACTTAAATAAAATCTAAATTTATTTAAATAATAAATGAAATGATAATTTCATTTCTGATAATTTCCTTTAAAATCCTATCATAATCCGCAAACTAAATAGTACTTCGAAACCTAGTACTTCGTTTTGCAAAACTTGGAGAAGAAATGGGTGTGGGGTGTGGACTGTGGAGCCCTGTCTGAGGACTCCTTTAGTTATATTTCCATCCCCAATAAAAATGGCCTTCTATAAGCTTATTATGGCTCTGATCATGTTAAGGAACCTTTGCCAAGCAGTGTGGTTTATCAATGATATTATAAGTAAAAAGGTGTAGATATGTCATACACACTCAGAAAGTGACGCGCTCAAATGTGGTCAATTGATAAACCTTGACTATATTTGTCTCTTTTTCACTTGCGATGCCATCCTACTTTAGCGACTAATCGTGATGCAGTGTGCTATTGCAATATTTAGTTATTCATGTGTGCGTTAGTGTGCCGTTTTTGAAGATAGAATGTCGTGTAGGTAATGTATCTATTCATTTATAATATCACTGTGTTATACAGGGTGTTTCTTTTAAATTGGCCAAAAGGGAGAAATCCTTATCCATAAGAGATACGGGAAAACTTTCTTAGGAACCTTTAGCTCTTTTTTGATCTTGACAATTTTGGCGTTTTTATTTTTTTAGTCAAGTGTGAGTTGTCCACAAAAATGAGTGAAGTTGGCCAAATTTTTTTTTAATGCCTATCGACTTTGTTTCATGTAAGGATCATTTCATTGTATCGGAAGAAAAAAATCGAGACTGCGGAAGTTGGTCAAATTTAGCAAAATATTTTTTCATACAAATTGTATGAACGAAAAAAAAAACTGTTTTTTTTTATGATGTTTTTTGATTAAGTGTCATGTAAGGATCATTTCATTGTATGAGAAGGAAAATGTCTGGACAATGGAAGTTAGTCAAAAGTTCACTAATGTTTCTTCTTACAGCATAAAAACGTGTTAGTAGTACTCAGTGTTTCATTAGATTTGACCCATTTCTGTTGCCCTGACATTTTCCTTCTCATACAATGAAATGATCCTTACATGACACTAAATCAAAGAACATCATAAAAAATATTGGTAATTTTTTCTTTCATACAATTTGTATGAAAAAAATTTTTACTAAATTTGACCAACTTCCGCCGTCCCGATTTTTTTCTTCCGGTACAATGAAATGATCCTTACATGAAACAGAGTCAATAGGCACGAAAAAAAAATTTGGCCAATTTCACTCATTTTTGTGGACAACTCACACTTGACCAAAAAAATAAAAACGCCAAAATTGTCAACATCAAAAAAGAGCTAAAGTTTCCTAAGAAAGTTTTCCCGTATCTCTTATGGATATGGATTTCTCCCTTTTGGCCCATTTAAAAGAAACACTCTGTATAGTAACATTTGATTTATTTTCAGACTATGCCTCAGCCTTTATTATTGTGTTGGGAATGTATGGCCAATCTTAAAAGGATAAAAGACTTTAAATATAAAATAGAGGAAGCACAGAGTATATTGACTTATCATTATGACAATAAACAGGTATATCTTAATTCTTATTTTCACCAGGAGCAATCACATGTAATGTAACATTACAGAGTGTAACATTACAACACAACACCTCTAAACAACAAGCATTTGCGTGTACTGTAACATATGCGGAAACTTTTAACATTTGGAGAGTATTGTATCATTACAAAGTGTGCATTGTAATGCTTAATTTTACTCCCTCACTGTTGTAATGCTCATGCGGTAAGGAAGCACTTTTATGAACATTATTAATATGAATCTTAGGGTGGATGGAAGGATGTTTGTTCCTACTTCAGGTTAGTGGGTATCCTATGGGCTGTTCCCAGTCAGAATAATTTTCAATGTGAATTTAAATGTTTGCAAATGCAATCATGATACAGAACAAATTCTTAGTATAAGGCAAGCAAATAATATACTAGTCAATTAGTCAGTTGTTATTTAGATGGCTGTTTTTCTTATCTATTCATTTTATTTTCTTTTTTCAGAAATTACTTCTACAGTCCTTATCAAAATTAAGAAAAACTTATACTGATAACATTATATTCATTACTTATGATGAAGACGACTTTGAATGTAAAGAAAAACTAGAAATTAAACAAGAAAATGAACATTCCAACGATTCCTTTAGTAATTACGAAGAAAACATCGATTTTTCCCGCCAAGAAATTAAAAAAGAAAAAAAAGTCACAAAAAAACGTAAATGTCAAAAAAATAAAACTCTTAATTACAAGATTGTCTATGAAAAGAATGCCAAAAAGGTTTTGAGGAAAAAGTTTCCAATACAACTTAGAGATTCAAAGATATGGTTGGAAAAAGAGAAAAATAGTGATTTTTTTAAGAAATTTAAATACAAATGTGAGTTTTGTATAAATGGGTTTAATGTTAAAGAGAATCTGGAAAAACATGTTATGAAATATCATGATGAAGTAAGTAACATAAGCCTGTAGAAACAACCTGATTAATCGAACCTCCTTGGAAGGAGGAAGTTTTGCGCTTTTACTCAATGCGTTGTCTCACTTTAATACAAGAGTAAATGAGACGAAAGATGTAGTTCTAATATTCACCACGTGCATGTGGCGCCATTTTCATATGAGAAACTTCGAAAATTGTTGCAACTAATCTGAGTTGAAGCGAGGAATCTGATATTAATATGGAAAAAATTGTTGAAAAACATTTCGTCGTTGCATGACACACGTGCAGAAATTGGTTTTTACAAACTCGTGACTACGGTAGGGCCTCGACTTTGTCTCGGGCGTACGTTGTCTACTCGTTTATAAAAACCAACTTACTTCACTAGTATCATAAATAACTATTACCTACGAGCAAATGTGTTGAAAAGATCTGCCCCCGATAGTTGAAAAGACGCATCTAACACTTTTTCCAAAATTGAGTTATATACATTGCCGGAATCAGGAAAAAAAGACGCATCTGCCTGTATTTTTAATATTTTTCTAACTCCCTCCAGTGTGCTTTTAGCATAACAAAATAAGGCGCTTCTGTGCATTTTTTTACACCCAATTGAAGATGAAAAGACGAATTTATGTGAAACTTAATTAAAAAGACGCATTTATGTAGATAATGTCCTTTTACTTTATAGTGTTTTTTTAGTTCAGTAATTTAAAAGGCACATATTTCTTCCCTATTTCTAAGAGGAAGTTTTAAAGGCGCAAATGAGTATTTGCGTTTAACACGCTAATAAAAAAATGCTTTTACATTAAGAAAAAAGACCGCATCTGACCAGGTGCGCTCTTTTTACTTCGTAAAATTGTTTAAGCATAGGCGCATATGCCATAAGCGTCTTAATTATTTACGTTGAATAAAAAAAAAGATAATTGATACTTAATAAAAAGGCGCAAGTGTGCAGAAACGTCTTTTTTTCGTAGAATTTTTCTTCGGTGAATCAAGCAAGGATTGTGCGGGGGTCGGGCGGGGTATGTTTAGTACGGCGCTTGACCAGTTTCTATGTCAGTTGCGCCCGAGTAGGTTATAGGAGCACGATGTGTCGCAGTCGCGCAATATTTCGGAGCTTGATTTGTCGTAAAAAAGTAAGTATTTTTTATTAGCAAGACGGGAGATAATTCCGACAAGAGCAACTACCACCCAATATCTTTAGTTACAACCACAGCTAAAGTAACTGACGGTCTGCTCGAGAGACAGATTAGAAAACACCCAAATTTAAATGACTCACAGTTCTGTTTTAGACCAGGACTGGTTACTGAATGTGCAATTATGTCTCTCAAGCAAACTGTCAGGTAGTACACAAATAGAAGTACGCCTGTTTACGCAGACTTTCTTGATCTCTGCAGGGCATTTGACCTGGTTAGGTATGATATTCTCTGGCGTAAATTGAACAACACAGGTGTGCCGGGTGAGTTAATCAATAAACTGTTGAGCTAAGCAACATCGGAGTGGGATGCTCGATTGATAGTCACTGTATCAACAATATTAGCTATGCAGATGATATGATGTTGCCCGGGCCATCAATGACCGCGCTCAGGAAACTGATAGGCGTGTGTGAAGAGTATGCTAGGGTACACGGTCTCTTGTATAATCCTCACAAAAGCGAACTACTGGTATTTAAAGCCAATGGTCGTAAACTGGGAGATGTGGCACCTGTGCTGCTTAAAAGGGTTAAGGGCCTTGGTCATGTGGTCACCGAGGATTTAAAAGATGATAGGGACATTGAAAGGGAAAGGAGGGCGGTCCGTTGTAACATGCTGGCACGCACATTTGCGAGGTATAGTTTGGAGGTAAAGATCAAGATTGTTTAAAGAATTCTGCCAAAATCTCTACACCTGCAATCTGTGGGTCAGCTACACTCAGCGGGCCATCGACGCTCTCCAAATACAATATAATAACGCGTTCAGTGTGCTGGATGGGCTTCCACGCTATTGTAGTGCGTCTGCCATGTTGGCTTTATGATTATGTGGCTCTGAAACGTGGTCTTTGACTGCTGGCCTTTTAGAGAAACTAAGAGTCACTCAACGAGCAATGAAAAGAGCTATGCTCGGAGTTTCTTTGCGGGATAACATCCAGAACACGGATATTCGGCGAATAACCAGAGTCACCGACATAGCTCTTAAAAATTGTAAGTTGAAGTGGCAATGGGCAGGCCACGTCGCTCGTAGTAGTTTTATTTACAAATAATAAATTAGGTTATGGCTTATATGATAACGATGAACCTACTTCACTGTACTATATCAGATATTACTACCTTACGTAAACAATATAGGATTAATAAATAATTTTATAAACATTTTATCTAAGCCAAGGGTTATCTACATACTTTCTAATTCTTAAGATAAAAGGCGGATATACCTAGATGTGCCCATTTCTGTTAAAAACATATACTCGATAGAAAGCGTTTGAAGTTTAAAGGACGCATCTAGCCATTTACGTCTATTCAATTAAGTTTGTCATATTTTTCTCCATTTTTTATGCTAAGATGAAAAAGTTTTTTCATTATTTTTATTATAATAATTTAATAAATTCATTTTATTATTAAACCAAGTTGAAACCTATTATAGTGGGCATTATTTCCAACTTTTAGTATGTAAATATTTTATTTTATTCGAAGACAGCAAATGATTTCCCATTTCATTCACTAAAACATTTTTTTCTCCGTTTTTACTTTTTGTTAGATCCGTCTTTTCAACTATCGGGGGCAGAGATATTAACGTGATCTTTTTCTTTTTTCCAGTCCATAGGCCCTCACATATGTCCGACATGTCACGTACGGTTTACCAACGAGTTCCAACTGACTGAACATATACAAACACACGGCTTCGCTTGGGAGTGCGTCCGCTGCGGCCTACAGTTTTATACAGCGAAGAGAATTAACGCGCATATAAAAACGCATGGCGTTGTGCAGTGTATTTACTGCGAAGCGAAATTTTTGTAAGTTTTTTTACTTATTTAATTTACATTTTCATTTACTGCCTTGCGTTTTTCCCAACTATGTTTTTCCGCCTTCCAGTCGAGCTGGATGCAACTGAATATCATTATTTTAAATAGAGTGATGGCCTATCGGACCTCCACAACCAAGTAACTGTGTAATACAGTATCCCTTTTTTTTTGCGTGGTGAAATCATCAAATGAATCCTCGCACCCCGGGCAGAGCGGGACCGTCAGACTTGTACTGACTAAAATCCACGGTGTCCTTCAATAGCTCTTTATGTTCCGGGGTCACGGTAATAGAAATAAGTCTCGCGACTCTGGCAGGCTGTGGCCTTCAGAGAACCCCCCCAGAGGGCCCCCGTCATTATGCTGACGCTCTTTGAGGCGCGCGTGGAACACGACGCACCGTCGACCCGGGCATGGTCCCTGGTCGGACAGCGAGTTGCCCTTTACTCGCTGTCCGCATGCCCGCGCCTACGGTGGCCGGAAATCGTCTGCTGACGTCCGACACCGTGGGCGTCTACCACTGCGGTTGGGGCGGAGGGATGACGCTGTCCTCTCCGTCTCGCGGCCCGCCTCCTCCTTCGCGAGCATGACTGCTTCGCAGAAGGAGGCGACCGCTTCCCACTCCGTCTTGCGACGCAGCATTGTATTTAATTTATGTTTGTCGGCCTTTCAGTCGAGTGGATGCATCTGAATATCAATATTAAAAATGGAGCGACTGCCTATCGGACCTCCACAACCCAGTAACTGGGTAATACGATAATAGTGGTTGTGAACTGAGCTTCTGACTAACAGTAACGACTGTCAAAAATCTACAAGTGACAGCCGGGATCAACATCTTTACGTGCTTTCCGTAGGCAAGAGGAAACTCGCTATGAAAGATGGTCACCCATCCACAGACCAACCTCGGCAAGCGCGGCTTAACACGGAAGATCGGCCTGTGCGGCTATTATAATTTAGTCACGAGCTCCTCTTTTTGAGTTCTAAATTGATATTTTTTTTTATCAATTCAGGAGCTCGACGCTAAATAATAACAGCCGCACCATCTGTGACCATCTGTGTCAGCGAGTTTCCTCCGTGCCTCGGAAAGCACGTAAAGCCGTTGGTCCCGGTTGTCATTTGTAGATCTTTGACAGTTGTTACTGTTAGTCAGAAGCTCTAAATTCTGACAACCAGTCTTACCATGGGGTATGTATGGTATTACCCAGTTACTGAGTTGTGGAGGTCAGATAGTCAGTCGCTCCATGTAATATACTAATATTCAGCTGCATCTGGTTCGACTGGAAGCCGATCACAATATAGTTGGGAAAAGGCAGGCAGATGATGAAATTGATAAATAAATATTATTTTTCAGGGACTTGCCGTCATTCAACTCACACTACAAATCATTGCATAGTATATTTTTGTGTAATGATTGCGACAAACGCTGCAGGACTAAACAGAGAATAGAAAAACATGTATTGAAGTAAGGCATTATATTATTATTATTATTAATTTAATGTGGCAACACTGCTCTCAAAACGGGTAGTGTAATAATATTCCACAACTATCACACAACGCCATCTAGTCCCAAGCTAAGCAGAGCTTGTGTTATGAGTAATAGACAACTGATAAACATACTAATATATTTCTAAATACATACATATTATAGATAAATTACACCCAGACAGAGATGGCATGGAACCTTTCGTGGGCGAGTCCGACTCGCATTTGGCCATTTTTTTGTCCTTTGTCCATTCAAAATATCATATTGACTGGCCTGTTGGTCAAGTGGTTAGTGGGCCTGACTGCTATGCCGGGGGTCGTGGGTTCTATTCACACCCAGGACAAATGTTTGTGTGACGAACATGATCATTTGTTCTGTCTGGGTGTAATTTATCTATCATCATCATCATCTCAGTCATAGGACGTCCACTGCTGAACATAGGCCTCCCCTTTAGATCTCAACATATACTGGTTGGAGGCGACCTGCATCCAGCGTCTTCCGGCGACCTTCATAAGGTCGTCTGTCCACCTTGTTGGTGGACGTCCTACGCTGCGCTAGCTAGTCCGTGGTCTCCACTCTAGCACTTTTCGACCCCATCGGCCATCTGCTCTGCGGGCAATATGGCCTGCCCATTGCCACTTCAGCTTGCTAATCCGGTAATTTATCTATAATATGTATGTATTTAGAAATAATAAGTATGTTTATCAGTTGTTTAGTACCATAACACAAGCTCTGCTTAGCTTGGGACTAGATGGCGTTGTGTGATAGTTGTAGAATATTATTATTATTCAAAACTGTCTGTAACTTGCCTACTTTAATGAACGACGATATATTACTAGACTCCGCATGCACGATCTAAGGAACAAAAACTATTCTGTCAACTCGCTGAGGTACTACGTAAGCGAGGGGGACGGGGTACTCCGTTGTGATTGGCTAACTCAAGGTCTGTTCTGTCTCAAGGTATGTTTACGGCTCACAGGAGTGAGAGAAATAAGACGGATATAAGACTTTTTTGCCTAATGTGTTGACAGACATCGGTCGTCTGATATTAGGAGTCTAGTAATATATCGTAGTTGACTTTAAATAACTGATTTGTTTCCTAGCCGTCACCTAAAACAGTACCCATGTCTGCACTGCGATCGTGTGTACAAGTCTGTCAATGGCCTCCACGTGCACTGCTCGTCCGTACACACCCCGAGCGCCGCTGAGCTGTCGTACTGCGTGTTGTGTAACAAACAGTTCAGAAGTGAAGTGTCGTACCGCGCGCATTTGAGAGACAGTGCGGCGCATCGCTCTGAGAGGGGGAACAAGTGAGTAATCTTCTTCTTCTATCTATCTATTATCTACTAGCGGCCCGTCCCGGCTTCGCACGGGTGTAGGACCCGGTCTAAAACCCGGACCCGATGGTTACAAACACAACAAAAAAATAAGTATCCGAATCGGTCAAGCCGTTTTCATGTTATGTCGTGACAACGGAAAACGGGTTTCATTTTTATATATATAGATATACAGGGAGTTTCTTTTAAATTGGCCAAAAGGGAGAAATCCAAAAAAGGCCAAGGAGCTAAAGGTTCCTAAGAAAGTTTTCCCGTATCTCCTATGGATAAGGATTTCTCCCTTTTGGCCAATTTAAAAGAAACACCCTGTTAAATTTTCGTGTTTCAGTATTAGTTACCTCGTACTATACTCGTCTGAAACGGCTTGACCGACGTCTATGAATTTTTTTTTGCATAATCAGTAGATCTGAGAATCGGATACTATCGATTTTTCGAACCCCGCCAGGCGCATTATTTTGTGTAATTTATTTCATCACCACTGCTTTCAAAACGGTGAAGGAAAACATCGTGAGGACCAGCATGTCCTAGAACCAAAAATTCGAAGATATGTGACATCTGTTGGAGTGCGCCTTGCGTGGAGAAGGGTTTCGGCGATCGTAAATAACAAGGCCAGATCAGTTGCACGGTGATTCCTCAATATATTTATCAAAATATGTTGCAGAAAATCTTATGATTGTCGGAATACATATAAATTAATTAATTGGTAATTACACATCACAACGGAGAGCAAAAGGTGACATCACAGACAATGAACAGTGAATAAAAAAAACGTCAAAGTCAAAAATGACATTGACAACTGTCACAGTGTTAAATATGTGAATACATAGATGCAGCAAACAGATAATCAATATTCAACACTTCCCCTTATTCACATATTGTCTTAAGCTATGCAATGTATACATGCACAATGCAAATTAACATGCAAACAGAACATAAAATCTCAATTAACATTACAATCCAAATAACATTACAATCCAATGAACATTACAACAAAACCTTAATTAACATTCATCCTGTTTACAAATTCTTTATGCTTAGTCGAACCCAGCGGCTTAGTTAGTACGTCAGCAATCATGTCATTACTAGGCAAATATTTCACCTTGGCAAACCCCTTCTGAACCAAATCCTTAATAAAATGATATTTCAAATCTATATGTTTTGTTTTCTTGTGACAATATTCCTTAGCTTCTAATAATTTATGGGCGCTTTGATTGTCATTATATAAAATAACGTCGATATCCTTACATAGAATTTCAAACAAAAAATTTTTCAGAAAACATAAATCTTTCATGACATCAGTTATCGCTAAATATTCCGCCTCTGTACTGGAAAGGGCAACGCATCTCTGTTTCCTTGATTCCCAATTGATGTTATTTTTACCTAATTTTATCACATAGCCAGTGTAAGACTTACGGTCTAGCACATCGTTGGCCCAGTCTGCATCAGCATAGGCAGTAACATATAAATCAGAGCTTCTATAAAAGCATAGGCCATGATTCAATGTCCCTGCTAAATACCTGAGGATTCTCTTGGCAGCAAGCCAATGTTCTTTACCAAAACCATGATTATATTGACTCAACTGGCTACACGCAAATGATATGTCAGGCCGAGTACATACTGCCAAGTACATAAGTGAGCCTAAAAGCTCTCTATATTTATAAACATCATTACTAAGAAGCTGATCAGGCTCAGGTTTATTCAATTTATCATTTACTATCATTGGGGTGGAAACAGGCCTACAATTTTCCATCCCAAACTTACACAATAATCTTTTGATGTACTCAGACTGATCCAGTTTAAGCATGCCCTTATTCCTATCTCTGGTAACTTTCATACCTAAGCAAATCTGTAGAGCTCCCAAATTTTTAACATTAAATTTAGACTCTAACAGATTATACAAAGTTTTTGTGGCTTCAACATTATTTCCAAAAACATAGAAATCATCCACATACAGGGCAACTATTGTTAAACATTTATCTTCTTTCTTAATATAGATACAAGGTTCACATTTTGATTGCATAAAACCATTTTCCAACAATACTTGATTTACTTTCAAATTCCATGCTCTACTGGCTTGTTTAAGCCCATAAATGCTTTTCAACAATAAACATACTTTGTTACTACCATCATTAAAGCCTTCTGGTTGTTCCATGTATATACTCTCTTTCAGGTCACTATTTAAAAAAGCAGTATCAACATCAAAGTGGTCAATATTTAAATTATATTCTGTAGCTATAGCAAACAACAAACGCATAGTACTATGACGTACAACCGGGGAAAAAGTGTCATCATAGTCCACTCCATATTGCTGTGAAAAACCGCGTGCAACAAGACGGGCTTTGTATCTGCTATTACCTACATGGTCACATTTCATTCTATAAACCCACTTACATTTAATAATATTTGTATTTTCAGGCCTAGGAACTAATTTCCAAACTTTGTTGGACATAAGAGCTTCATGTTCCTTTTCCATGGCATTATGCCAGTCCTTATAGCATGGTGATGACATAGCTTCACTGTAAGAATAAGGTTCACTTACCTCCTGTACCATCATAGAGAGGTCGAAGTCCTGATACCTATCAGGCATCTTACCGCGAGTGCTCCGTACAGGCCTTTCAAAAGAAACCACTGGAACTTCTGGTTCTGGGCTGGACAGAGGCTGCTCAGCGCTGGACCAGGAAAGATCAGTGCTGCCAGGACCTGTTAAATCGCCCTCATCTACAGTGCCATCTGCAGTTACAGAAACATTTTGATTATTATCAGAGTTATCATTTATATTAGAATTATTAATATTTATTCCATTCATATTAGAATCATTCATATTTATACCATTCTTATTAGAATTACCAATATTTATTCCATTCATATTAGAATTATTCATATTTATTCCATTCATGTTAGAATCATTCATATTTATACCATTCATATTAGAATTACCAATATTTATTCCATTCATATTAGAATTATTCATATTTATTCCATTCATATTAGAATTATTAGATTCATATAAAAAATATTTATCTAAGCTCTCCTTTTGCTCATGAGAATCATTGCTCAAATCTTTCCAAAATTTATTTTCCAAAAATACTACATTTCTTGAAAAGATTATCCGCTTAGGTTCTGTGGGTTTAACTAGTCTGTATCCTTTTGTCGTGTCACAATAACCAACGAAAATATAAAGATCAGATCTGGGGTCTAATTTATTACGCTTGCTCTCAGGTATAAGCGAGAAGGCCACACAGCCAAATACTCGCAGATGGTTCAGTTCAACATTGGAACCTGACCTAGACCATACCTGCTTGGGACACGATCCAGCCAAAGCACTAGTGGGACATCTGTTTTTTAAATACAATGCAGTCATTGCTGCTTCCCCCCAAAACTCATTGCTTAGGCCTGAATCCATTAACATACACCGGACCTTTTCCATCACTGTTCTATTTAGCCGCTCTGCCACTCCATTCTGTTGAGGGCAATACGGCACAGTGATCTGGTGTACAATCCCCTCAGCCTTTAAATATTCCGTGAAAATATTGCCACAATATTCACCACCTCCATCTGATCTTAAACACTTAATGGGAAAACCACATTGTTTTTCAACAAGAGATTTAAAATAAATAAATTGTTTCATTACCTCACTCTTGTGCCGAAGTAAATAGCCCCAACTCATTCTACTGTAATCATCGGTGAATGTGAGAAGGTATCTTGCACCACCATAACTGCACACAGGCATGGGTCCACATACATCGGTATGGACGAGTTCAAGCGGAGACGTGGCACGTTTCGCAACACACTTGGGAAATGACATGGCCACCTGCTTCCCCTGCAGGCAACCGATGCACTCCCCGAGCTTCTGTTCCTGAAACTTGACAATGTTTTTGTTCCGCAGAACACGCATCCCACCATAACTTAAATGACCAAGCCTCTTATGCCAGATAGTAGCTGGCACTGCTGCTACCATTGCACTCTGATCTCTCTGAACTGCCTCCAGAGAAGCTGAAGAATGCTCCACGTGCGAGACCTTATTACACGAGATGAAATCAAGTTTATAAATACCATTGGAGTTGGTGGCATGACCTACACTTTTTCCCATTATTTTACAATTTTCATAAATGTGACAACCTGTATCATTAAATATTACATTGTAACCTTGATCACATAATTTACTAACAGACAATAAATTGGACGTTAACTCTGGGACAAGCAAAGCATTATCTACAATTTTATGGTTATTATCCAATAAAATCTGTAAAGTTCCTTTACCAACACTATCCACTTGATCACTATTAGCAACGCACACCTTACTTTTAGTTTGCACTAAGTTCATAAAATTTTCACTGTTGTTACTCATATGCATCGAACAGCCAGAGTCCACAATCCACTCATGATGACGCACAGACATTGCAGTTGCAGTCGTCAGTAAAGTCTTCTGTTCCTCACCTTTCTTGGCCTCTCTGTCCTTTTTCAATTTAAAACATCTAGCCTTGATGTGTCCCGTTTTTTTTGCAATAGTGACAAACTTTTATCTTCTTATTTGCTGCATAGGCCGTACTCGATACTGGATTAGAAGTGTCATTGCAATTCCTTCTATGATCCTCCTGTAATAATCGAGTCCGCACCAGTTCACTTGATAGTGTATTGCTTATGTTTGCTGTCTCCAGACCCGACACAAGCACATCAAACTCAGAAGGCAGGCCACTAAGGAGAATTTCCGCCAGTTCGCAGTCCTCTATCTTTTTTCCTATATCCGCGAGCTGTTGTGATAGGGTCATAATACCATTAATGTACTCACTCATGTTGGAGAATTCAGAGTAATTTGTGCGGTAAAGTTTTCTCAGTAGTAAAATTCGTCTATAGAGCCCCTTATCTTCATAAATTTGGGATAGTTTATCCCATGCTTCCTTAGCAGTCTTTGCATCCCGCACATTCTGCAACAAGCTACTGTGAATGCTTAGACATATACGGGCCAACGCTTTCTGAACATGCCCGGGATCCGTGTCGTCCCCTGTTACAGCATCCCACAGATTTTCTAGTACCAATACCATCCGCATACAGAATTTCCACGTCGAATAATTTGCCACACCTGATAATTTTTCAATGTGTGATATTCCAGGTGTTTTTGAGGAATCATTATCGCCCATTATAAATCGCCTTCTTGATGAAACCCTTCTTGTTTTTCAGTTGTAAAATTATAGCAAAATTTCTAACCTTCAATTTTGGGCCGGATAACCTGTTGGAGTGCGCCTTGCGTGGAGAAGGGTTTCGGCGATCGTAAATAACAAGGCCAGATCAGTTGCACGGTGATTCCTCAATATATTTATCAAAATATGTTGCAGAAAATCTTATGATTGTCGGAATACATATAAATTAATTAATTGGTAATTACACATCACAACGGAGAGCAAAAGGTGACATCACAGACAATGAACAGTGAATAAAAAAAACGTCAAAGTCAAAAATGACATTGACAACTGTCACAGTGTTAAATATGTGAATACATAGATGCAGCAAACAGATAATCAATATTCAACAACATCTACCAACCCGCACTGGGCCCGCGTGGTGGATTATCGCCCACTGCCTCTCTCAGAGAGGAGGCCTGTGTCCCAGCAGTGGGAACATTATAGGCTGATGATGAAGTGATAAGGGTTATCCACCCCTAACAATTCTTTTTAATTTTTTGGACAAAAAATTTTTGTTTATAAATGTGGCATAAAAATTTATATGGCAAAACAACGTTTGCCGGGTCAACTAGCTGACCTATGTATACAATTGAATGCGTTTATTATGACATTGAAGGGAAATAATAAACACGTCATACTAAGCGTTTGGTTATGTTAGGTAAGTGTTAGGAATTAAAAAAAAAGAAGATCAATGTACAGACAGCTCATAATCCTTCTTAAATCTGTCTTTCTTTAATAGATTTTCAACCTTATCACAATAGTGGAAGGGTGGCAATGTTGATTCTGGCTCTCAGGAGTTGCAGTGGTTTGGAAATAGAAACAAAAAAAAAGTAGTGGAAGGGTAATGTTCGTTGGAAAAAAATTTGGCAATTCGGGTAGCTTGACCTTCTGGCATCTTTACTTTCGTGAAACTTATAGTGTTAAATTGTGACCTTATTTCAGAGTCAAGAAAAAGTTTCCCTGCCCTGAATGCTCTAACACATACACGAGGAAAACATTTATGATGAATCACTACCGACACGTGCATCTCAAACAATCCAGACATTATTGTACTGACTGCAATAAAGTGAGTAACTACCCTCATTACAAAGTTATTTAGTTGTCTTAGGTACGATTTAGAGCATTGGTCGCCCAGTGGTATCGGTCCCGACTTACGAGTTGTAGGTCGTGGGTTCGAACCCCACCAGGCGTATTACTTTGTGTAATTTATTTCATCACTACTGCTCTCAAAACGGTAAAGGATAACATCGTGAGGAAACCGGCATGTCCTAGAACCAAAAAAATCGAAGATATGACATCTACCAACCCGCATTGGGCCCGCGTGGTGGGTTACAGCCCACTCTCTCTCACAGAGAGGAGGCCTGTGTCCCAGCAGTGGGAACATTGCAGGCTGATGATGAGCTCCTTGAAGTCTGAGTCGAGCTACACGATCACCGACAAATGCTTGCACTGACTGGACGGGTTCACTCAAATCTGTGTGGTTCTTTCTTCAAAAGACCGTCTCAGACACCCGCATGGTCCTCGTATGACCTGAACAATGTCTGGACTTTAAAAGAGACAGTGACCTCTGAGTTTGTTTCGGCTGTTTCTTCTCAGAGTAGTCAGGTATGAAACACCGGCCTCATCTAGTTTTAAAATATTGGTTGTGACGTGTAAAAGTGTTTTTTTATATCATCATCTTCCTGCCCTTATCCCATTTTACTTGGGGTCGGCGCAACACGTTTTTTTTCTTCCATTCTCCCCTATCACAAGTCATACTATCATTTACTCCTTTTTCATTCATATCATTCCTTACACAATCCATTCAACTTTTCTTTGGCCTTCCTCTTCCTCTCCATCCATCAACATTCATACTCATCACTCTCTTAGTCACATGAGTCTCATCCCTCCTCATCACATGTCCATACCAAGACAGACGACTTCCTTTCATTTTTTCTGTAACAGGTGCTACTTTCAAACTTCCTCTTATAAATTTATTCCTTACTTTATCCATTCTTGTCACTCCACATATCCGTCTCAACATCCAAAAGTGTTTTTTTATAATAAACTTACAAAATTAATATCATTCATTGATTCGATGTTTCAGTACTTTCTAACTCGGACGCGGTTTGTAGATCACATGAGATCCATTCACGAAGGAATTCAAAAAGAAAAGAATAAATTATGCAATATCTGTGGAAGAGGTTTTGCTGTGAGTATTAATTGTATGACTTTAACATTATTAACTAGGCTTAACCTTTTAACCGCCAACGTCGGATATATCCGACAATTTTTTTCGGACCCATTCTGCCGACTACGTACAGAGAATATTCACGATTTTTGTTATTTCGTTTGATTTTATTGCAACTATTCTATATCTATCTGTTTATGTATATAGACAGATATAATAAATTTTATTGTACACCATAATATTTATTAAATCGTAGCTAAAGAGGAGCAGAAAGAGAGGAACTTGTATTTCACCGATTCGTAGCCTGGAGCGGGGGGCATGACAATTGATATGAAGTCTGGCAGTTAAAAGGTTTAAATAACCATTTTTTATCAAATTATAAAATCAGATAATTGACATTTGAAAATATTGAAAGAATCCGCGCCAACACTCATGATTTTTTTAAGCGTGGTAAAATCATCTAATGAGTCCTCCCACCCCTACTGTCGGACCTGTACTGACTAAAATCCACGGTGTCCTTCAATAGCCCTTTACTTTCCAGGTTCACGGTAGCTCGTTAGTCCCGCGACCCAGGCAGGCTTTGGCCCTCTAGGGGCTCCGTCATTTTAATGGCACTCTTTGAGGCGCCCGTGGAACGTAACACGCCGTCGATCCTGGCGTGGTTCAAGATCGGACAGCGAGTCGCCCATAACTCGCTGCCCAAAGGACCACGGGCAACAATTTATGGAGACTGGACCATCGCTCAACAGTGCTGATACCTATGCCAAATGAAAGCTTTGAGGATGTTATGCATTTCTTGTTATGGCAGCAAAGTGAGTTTGAGCATCGGGACGATAACAATTAAAAGATTCGAAACAGGTGCCATTCGAAGCGTGTGGTAGATACGATATACTTTAACTATTGCTATATTCTTCAGGTTCACCTGGAATATCTGAAAATGTCAACCTAACCAATCCTGTGGCAACATTCCCTTCTGATTTCAAACAGGTGTCAAACAGGTTTACATAGGATAGGTTTCATCGCTGTTGAGCGATGGTCCAAGATGACGCAAGTTCCAATAGCTTTATTTATTTTATTACAAAATGATTCAACCCGTTTTTCCTCTTTTCCAGGCTGCCCGTACACTAGAAAATCACATGCGAACACATTCCGGCGAGCGACCCTTCGAATGTGAATATTGTTCGGCTAAGTTTACACAACGAGTGTCCATGTTATCTCATGTTAAACATATACATATGAAGTGTAAAAGACGTGCGTGAACTGTAATCAACGACGATATATTACTAGACTCCTAATAACAGGCGACCGCTGTCTGTCAACACATTAGACAAAAAAGTCTTATATCCGTCTTATTTCTCTCACTCCTGTGAGCTGTTAACATATCTTGAGACAGAACAGACCTTGAGTTAGCCAATCACAACGCAGTACCCCGTCCCCCTAGCTTACATACTACCTCAGCGAGTCGACAGAATAGTTTTTGTTCCTTAGATCGTGCTTGCGGAGTCTAGTAATATATCGTCGTTGTATTTTGCTATGAAAAATACTGTAAATTTAAGTTAATTTTATAAATATGTGGAGTGTGTGTATGTGGAGCTATATCGCTGCTTAAATACAAAAGGGACAATTCATCAATACGTACAAATTCAGGCAGAATTGATACAACGTTTGCTTTAAAAAAATGTTTTTTTTCGACTGGTAGCCCTTTTTTAGTTAACCAACGATGTGTGCAATATTATTCATTGTTTATGTAATATAAATGAACTACGGGTTCAAAATAAAACACCTTGAAGGCTTTAATATAATGCAGTTTTATTTTATAACTTTTATATTATAAGACATTCATTATTAAATCAGACATAAATAGTATTTAAAAATATTTAAATACAATTTTTCCCTCCAATCATATATGCCGAAAAATTCAATTTTTCTTCCCTACTTCATATGTCAGACTTCGTCACAGAGAAATACAACAGTACCTTCAGCACGAGTTTTGAGTATTTGAGACGTAAAGTAAACTGAAACTTTGACAATTTCAAATTGACAATTTTCAAGGAAAAAATTGGTTCCTTCTTCGCACACCAGAGGCGCTGTTCCATATTTTCATACATTTCTTGTATGAAAATATGGAACAGCGCCTCTGGTGTGCTGTAAATACTGGAAAGTTGCTGTAAAGTAAAAGATTGAAAACTCGTGCTAAGGGTACAGTTACTTATATTATTTAAAGTTTCACACTATTTACACAGAAGAGACAAGATAACACTAAAAATGAAAATCGTCCTTGCTACTACGTTATAATGATGCAATTCGACTGACTTACATTCGAGCGTGTTTTGTTTTTCATCTAGCCTTAGACAATTGCACGTTTTATGTCGTGGTGGTAAGGATGATTTTTAGTTGTTTTTGAAATCGGTCGAATATTTAACCTTAGATTTTAAAATGACCAGATTCCGTGTTCAAAACATGTGTTTCGTGAAATCACTTTTTTCAAAAGTATGTGAGTGAGCGCCACGCACACATTTAAATATAATGAGAAGTTTTCTTTTTTGAGTATTAAAAAAAAAGTAGGTAGTTTCTAAGAACTCTGTAGATGGCGTTGAACTGACTACGTTACTAGATGTATGATGTATGCCTTCATTTTTGCACCAATCCACGAGGCACACACTTCACTTCTTTTTCTCTTGGGACATTTTCTTTATGCGTGGAAAACTCATAAATTAAAAAGACTGGTCAATGAATATTTTTTTTCTTTTTCCTTGTTGTTATTTATTTCCAAATGCCAATGGTGTGATGTGATGTGGCTGACAATGACATCACATCATCACATGTACGTTACGTTTTAAGATCTCAAAATTACAATCAAGTGAAAAAAAAAACAAAAAATGACGACGTTCCGTATATTGCAGTAACATACCAAGTTCAGCGCCATCTATCCATCGACTAGGGAAACAGTCAAAAGAAAATCCCTGGCGGGTAACGTAGGACTCGAACGAAGATGGTAGTTTTTCTTCTCTTTTACCTTCAATTGTCAGTGGCCTACTAGGAATCTGGACATTCTATAATGTCATTTTAACAACAAATATTTATAAGAAATTGTGGCCTAGCTTGTTTGACGGAACCAAAAACATTTTTATCAATCACATCACGGAAGTCGCTACCTACTAAGAAATAGACTATTTGTCGATATCATTAATTTAATTTTGCGCTCCAATAATTAGATGAGCATTATCAAAAAGTCACATTTTTATTTACAGTCGTTTTAGTTAAGTAGTGGAGGCCTTACACGTTAAGGTTAGGGTTTGCATGATGATTTTAACAATAACTTCTAACCTAAAATGTCTTAAAACTGTACAGTAATTGGGTTTGACGCATTTATTACTCTTCTCAACTTGTACACCATTCTCAAATGGTGCACTTCGCAACTGGTGCACTTCTCAATGGTGCGCTTCGCAACTGGTGCACTTCTCAATGGTGCGCTTCGCAACTGGTGCACTTCTCAATTGGTGCACTTCGCAAAAGGAGCACTTTTTAAAATGAGTGGGTACCTACATGTATCGATTATCCGTGCGGTCGTGCGGTAATAAAAAATAGCAATATACACCGTGACCTTTTAGCCGTGGTTCACTCAATGTATCCGACATAAAAAAACCTGTATCGCAGTTACATTTTTTTATCATTAATAAATAGGTACCTACATACATTCGAAATATGAAATACCCAGAGCACGAATCGAGCTCCATGCCATCTCCATTTTTTAAAGGGTGTTTTTAAAATCGAACCAACAACTTTCGCACGGGCGTAGGTATCCCGTTTCTAACTATGCCTTGTGATAATAATGAATAATGTTTTTATTTTTAAATTATTCAAAGTGAATACTGTTTTTTTAATAAAAACATTCACAGTAACAGGGCTGCCTTTGTAAGACGCTTAAAAAGCTACGGTGTCTTTAAAGGCGCGTTTCCATTAGGCAAGTGTTTGCATACATGTATGACGTCAGACTTGTGTGCAAGTGATTTGAATTGGAAACACGATTTTGTTCAACTTGCAGCTTGCATACAAGATTTTAGTGGTATACAAGTTAGTTCTAGTAATACTCTATGCACGACCGCATGCGCTTGCAACTTGCGTGCAAATGTGCCGACTTGATTATTGTGCGTACAAGTTTAAACCTAATTGCATACAAGTTGCAACTTGTTTGCAAGTTGTTGTTTCCACTATACAATTTGCATGCAACTTGCAACTAGTATGTAAATCACTTGCATAATGGAAACGCGCCTTAAATCAAATGATCAACTGATTTCCGAACGAAATCAATTGATAGTCAAATAAAATGTCGAATTAAATTAAGGTTACAAATAAATACTTAATCAATTTCTAAATTATATTAAAAAGTTTTAAAAAACTGTTACTACAAGAAATTGGTTTATTATTGCTTATTTAATTAGTTATTTATTTAAAATGTATGTTGATCTGTCATTGGTTAAATATGGCGGTAATCTTTGTTGGAAGGGGCAGAATTCTAAGTTTATAAAAATAGATGTGCCCCCCATATTGTTAGTCATTACGCTGCAACTGTTCAAAGAGTTAAGACGTGTTCGAAGTGGTGTCTTGTTTATTCAATGTGATATAATAATGGAGAATCCAAGTGTGTGATGCTAAAAGTTATACGTCGTGTCCTAATGGTCTACAATGAAAATGTAAGTTAATTGAATTTTTTTTATGACGTGAATGTTCCTAATAATGTGTTTTACAAATATGTGTACGGATAAAATATGTTGGCGTGGAGTTTCTTCTCCACGAAGACCGGTTTGCTAATGGTGAACAATAGTAGATTGTTATACAAGGGTGGAAAGAAATCAATTCCCATACGAGGTATTTAGATGCACGAGCGAAGCGAGGGCGGCCATAGTCCGAGTGGGAATTGATGACTTTCACCCGTGTTAAACACTCTACTTTTAATTTCAAATATATAAGGAAAGTAAAAAATAGTCTTTTTTAATTTCAATTTCAAATATGGAACACACCGCCCGCGTCGCCGCCGCGGGCCATCCCACTTTAATAGGTATTTTTTTTAATTCACATTGGCCATATACACTCACAAGACCGCAGCATTTCTTTTTAATCGATATTTTCTTAATTATGTAAAAAAAAATTATAGCCGACTAAATAACCAATTTTAGTTCTATTTTTAAAATTCATTCCCGCCCTAGGCAGGGAAGCAGTTACTATGAGTCTTTCCCGCCCAAGGGAGGGAAGCATCGTTTTCGACCCGCTGCTCTGATCAAACACTACTTTCCGAGTATGAGAAATGAAAAAACTATTCTTGACTACTCTGTGCTTTTTTTAACCGACTTCAAAAAGAAGGAGGTTATCAATTCGACGGTATGTTTTTTTTTTGTGTGTTTGTTATTTAAAAACCCGTTCGCTAACAAGTCATTGGAGATACTTTGCATACAGTAAATAATAAATAGCTACTGCTATCCGTACCATCCTGATAACCATAACTTGAAGATTAAGTAGATATTAATTTAAATAAAATTAGAAATACACATCCCATTTTCTAACACGTGCACGGTTAAAACCATTCTGCAAACCCTAACGTGTATGGCCTCCATTATATCTATCTACCTATCTTCTATAATATAAAAATGGATCGCTAAATGTGTTGTTAAGCCCATAACTTGAAAACGGCTGGACCGATTCGGATAATTCTTTTTATGTTGTGTTTGTAACCATTGGGACCGGGTTTTAGAGGACTTCCACCCGTGCGAAGGCGGGACGGGCCGCTAGTGAAAAATAAAAGCTTTTTATTAATTTAGACCTGTAAAGCAGTGGCGTATTTTAAGATTCAAGACTTTAAACTTTGCCGCCCCGGACGTTAAAGAAAAAAAAGATAAGTAGAGAGTCCTACTCGCACTCCGAGGGTTCCGTACCAACTTTTAAAAGACTTAAGTTTGTCTTCTACAAGTTGGTAGTTTTCAGACGTATTTACTCATTTTGTATGAAATGAACTACATACCAGTGTCCAGTAATGAATGGATAACCTTGGAATGGGTCATAGAAGAACGACCCCGGGCTACACGAGGCTAGTTTTTCAAGCTAGGATAGCAAACTAGTGTCAGTAAGCTAGCAAGCTAGTACTTCTGGCTTCGTGTAGAGAAAAACTAGCTTCATTTCTAAGCTATTTAACTTCATTTCTAAGCTTAAAAATGAAGCTAGTTTTCTTTACACGAAGCCAGAAGTACTACCAGTTGGAGTATACGTATACCCTTAGGAGCAATAAAAGAAAACAAAAGAATAGTGCGTATGCTTCTCATAGTGCGTAAAATCGAATTCAAAAAAAAAAAAAACGAAAAATTTTCTAAGTCCTCGCGCCATAGCGCCCCTAAGGCTACATTCTAACCGAAAACCTTAATACCTACCCCTAACCTGACTGAAAACGATTATTTACAGCTTGGCAAATTAGAGTAGAAAAACGGAAATCGCCACTGTGCTTTCGCTACCAGCACTTTGAATGATTTCATTTTATTTTTTTCACTTATGACGTTAGTTTTATGGCACAATAATAAATCTAACAAACTTGCGTTCTTTGTTTACATCAAATGTCAAAGATTTTAAAACGTTGTCAGCAAACAAAAGATTAGTTCTGTTTCAAGACGTTCTGGCCAAGCTGTACTGCGATGGACAAAAATACCAAACATTTACAGACTCAAAAAGATATTTTTTCGAGAGCAAGCATAGTTTATTCGAAATTTGTTTATTCCGATTTAATTTATTTATAATTAAACGTCTTTTAAAAAGATACACTAAATTACTTTGCTTAAAAGTAATCCTAAGGTTAATAAGTAAATTTTCTTTGGAAAACGGTTCGTTAATAAAGTTTATAAGAATTATTTACATACACATAAAAATAAATACATCCCTTCAACAGGAAGTGGCCACTAAGACAAGCACCAGGAAGTTTCACAATCTGATTTGAGCTAGTTTTGCTAAAACGTACCAAGCCACATCAAAAATTCTGCCATCTTGAATAGTTAGTTAACTCTCATTACAACGACGATATATTTCTAGACTCATACTAACAGACCGATGTCTGACAACACATTAGGCAAAAAAGTCTTATATCCGTCTTATTTCGACCACTCTTGTGAGTCGTAAACATACCTTGAGGCAGTAGGGACCTTGAGTTAGCCAATCACAACGCAGTACCCCGTCCCCCTCGCTTACGTAGTACCTCAGCGAGTTGACAGAATAGTTTTTGTTCCTTAGATCGCGCATGCGGAGTCTAGTAATATACCGTCGTTGTCTCATTATTTTTAAATCTGTTCTAATTTTAGTCTAGAAGTACTAAGTCTACTAAAATTGGATTAATTTAGCTGAAGTATTAAGGAAATTGTGGGTTGGTTCGTTTTAGCAGAACCAAGTTCATCTCAATCGCAAGTGACTTACGTATATACACCAGCCTTTCTTTCTAAATACTTAATCTACAAAACACTTATAAACAATGAAGACATTTAGGGACCCTGGATATCGGGATATGATATCCCTTTAAGGCTGCTTTTCCACCAGAGATGCGCTATGTTGCTGTGCGGTAAGATGTGCTATGGAGATGTATGAAGATAGCACACAGCCATAGCACGCATCCATACATTAAAAAAACACATCTTAGTTGAATCCGTTTTCAACAGTGCTGTGCTATGTGAGTGAATTTCAACAGGTCCTATAAAATCTTCATTTCCGTGGTTTTTTTAATGTTAAGCTTTTTTTAAAAAAAGAAACGCTCTTATTAAAGTTTTTGGTAATTTATATATTCTTGCTTAATGTCTAGCAGATAATTTAAAAAACTAACGAGATATAAGGATTTAAAAATTTCGTGCCACGGCGATGAAACATGCGTGCACGGCAATGAAACAAGCGCCCACGGCAATGAAAGAACTGTGGCATGGCAATGAAAGAATCAATCAACGATGAGTACAATATATGTTAAAATTAAAACTACAATTATATTCAAACTGATTGGCAGACTTTGACAAAATAATATTATGCACCATACCGACATTTGAAATTTAAAAAAAAAATCGTCTTGTACATGTTTATTTTCACCCACTGTGAAACTCAGTCGAGGCCATCAAGCATCATGCTGAGTTCCTCCATCGACTTGCCATGACTATGATGTCGTCGGCAAATCGAAGGTGAGTGATGTATTCGCCGTTGATGTTAAGTCCTTGTTATTCCAGGAGCTTGAAGGCGTCTTCCATTGTGGCAGTAAACAGTTTCAGGGAGATTACATCCTTCTTACGCCTCTTCTCAATGGAATCGCCTTCGTGCTCTGCTCCTGTACTCGAACCGACATGGTGGCGTTATCATACAAACACTTCAACACTTTGATGTACCGATAGTCAATACGGCATCTCTGGAGTGACTCAAGTACCACCCATGTTTCCACCGATACCATGGCTTTCTCACCACATACCACAAACGCTAAGCATAATGGCAAGTTATACTCTTCGGTCTTCTGTATAACTTGCCGCAGCGTATGGATGTGGTGTATGGTACTATAGCCTCTTCGGAAACCGGCTTGTTCGGGAGGCTAGAAGTCATCAAGTCTGACAGTCATGACTCAGAAGCATGATGGGTCTATAGTTTTTGAATAGGCTGTTATCAACTTTTTTTAAGAAAAGCACCACTTCACCTTTGCTCCATGATTCAGGCGTTTTGCCCTAGAACAGGACGGTATTAGTGAGCTTCTGGAGGCCTTTAAATACCGGTATTCCACTCGCTTTCAGAAGCTCTGAAGTGACTTAGATATACGTCTATTTAGCTGCTTATATGACTTCGCGTCATTGGAAGACTGCAAATGTAGCAAGCTTCGTTCAGACATGAGGTTTAAGGTTTGCTCGGTCAATAAGTTCTCGGGGAAAGCAAATCGATTAGAAAGTTCGAGTTGATTTCGGGGTTCTGAATATGCGACCGAGTAGGTGGGAGCGTAGACTTCATCAGGCTGGACCTTTCATTGATATTCAGTGAGCCTCTTACGATTCGGTGATCGCTACCGGTTTTTACCCTGTTGATTTCAGAGACATCACTGAATTGAAACTGCTTGCGTGTGTGAGTGTATTTACGTGTGATATAGTACCAAATGTTACGTCATTTTGTAAGGTTAACATGAAAACATCTTTTTGTAGTTGACTGTACAGTAAAAAACTCATCAAATCTAAAGAGAGATCAGAGAGAAACAATCTAGAGTTAACTTGACGAGTTTTGTACTGTCAGTAATCGGTATTACCTGAATCGCAGGTGACAAAAGATGTTTTCTTTGCCTAATCATACCATGGCGATGAAAACACAAGTCACGGAAATGAAATACCTGGCCACGGCAATGAAACTAAATTGTTTTACAAGGCATGGCAATGAAATTTTTTTAATTGCCATGTCTTTTTTTTCATTTCCATAGCAAATTTCGGCCACGGAAACCACGGCAATGAAAACACGTCGATGAAAATCAAGGCAAAAAATATAAATAAAAAAAAATCTATTAATTATTCGAAGGAATAAGCACCTCACAAATGAACATATGAGGAATGGTGTTCTATCGAATGCTAACTCATGAAGACAAACTTATTCAAATATCAGTTATATCTATCCACGGCGATGAAAGAAATTTTTTCCAGTAACATAAAAATTGATTATTTAAATTTATGGTGCGAAAACGCAGGCACGTGTGTACTTCCTTCTACGTTGAGCACTTAGGCAGCACTAATATGCAACGTTTAGCATACCGGTAGGGGGGAAGAAAGTAGTAGGTAAAACAATATCCTTGAACATGATTAGGACACGGCGATGAAGGGTAGTTCTGGGACAAGTGATTTTTTATTAACCATTCTTTGTTTTGTTTAAATATTTGAATAAATGTATTCTGTAGCAATACTTTAACTATTCATGTATCAAATAAAACGAGGTTTTAGTATAAATAACCAATAGATTTTTATCAATGTGGAATAATACACAACAAGGTGAAGTGTGGACAAACACGGCAATGAAAGATTTCGAGGTTTAATATTTTTTTTTGGAATATCCATCAATCCAATTAAATAAACATTTAGTGCTACACATAGATTACTATTTCACCTACCCGGAAAAAAAAATTAAAACGTTATAACTATGTTTTTTAGTACCGATTTCATTGATGCCACGCAATTTTCGGTCCCGGGAAATTCACTCATGTAAACCAATGAATGTGATTGGTGGATATCAAACGCATTCGCAGCAACGTAACATAGCGCATCTCTGGTGGAAAAGCAACCTTACACTGTGTTTTGGATCGAATATGTGTGTAAGATACAAATAATTATAGATTTTAGCCATTAATACAAGCTTACACATATTCATCTGAGTTCACTAACATTTAATAAAAGTATCAAATAATACGTCCGTTTATTTACAAAAAAATATTCATAAACGATTATGAGCAAAAACAAGTGCATAGTTTTTGGAGTGGTTTTAATTATTTAGCCTATCTTATATCTACCATCTTGCATTTAGGCAGAAAGGTACCACCTGGGTTCGACAGTACGAAATCGTAAGCGTATCGAAAAAAAATCCTGGACAAATGGAAGCGTTAAGAGGAGTTTAACTCTCTCTAGAACAGACATTTCATAGCATAATTTTGAGATCTATAGAACGCCATAAATTCGATCCAATCTCGGTATGTAATGGACACCGGCAAGCGTCGCTTAGCCTCAAACATCGTCCCGGCAATAGCCGGGTATAAATTCCAAATAAATGAAAAATATATTCATTTATTTGGAATTAGTAATATCACAAGTACACTAACGTGTCTTTTAATTACATTATATGTTATTATTTTTTGTTCATTGTATGAACATATCAATATAGCTGAGCAGAGTTCTGCCAAAAAGTACCAACTCGCTTCTAATATTCTGGGAAAGTAATTGTAGTGACATATTTTGAAGAATTTACATTTTAAATCTGTTTTTGGATACACATATAAAATATATTTTTTGGATAAATGAGGCTAATTTTACTGGACTCTCATAGAATTTGTTTATATAATATTTTGAATTAGTAAGTAAAGGTTGGCTCCTTCTTGCAGAACGGGCCCAACTTAAAAAGAGTTACATTTCTAACGATACAGTATTGTTTATCAGTCCTCTTGGGTCTTTTTATCACTTCCTTTACATAAGTATGTCTTTATGTACAACCAAATTCTTAACCCGAAGACTTTTATTTCTTAATTACTATGTTTTTAACATCAAGATCATATGACAGACATATTCTTAATAATTTATGGACAAGAAAGGTCTTAGTACACATTGATATGGTTATTCTTTATAAATATCATCACTAAATCTGTAAATAAACAAAGATCTTTTGGCGAGAGGTCAAAATAGCCTTTTTTTAAATAACAAATGTTTCAACTTTTTTATGTACATTTGTTTCCACTGTACAACATTGATATGAAATATCACTAATTGCCTAAAAACTACAATAGGTGCTTAAAACAGCCCTACTGCCATTTTGATACATACAACCATTTTTATTGACCAAGTGATAAATACCACATTATAAAATCGTTCGATGTACCCTTACTGTTAACACTTCGATCAAAAATGAGGAACGCAGGTCTCTGTCATATTTACCATTCGAAAAGCACCACACTTATTGTTATTTTCATTAGGCCACGGCACACGGTCACTACTTCTTTGTGTGTCCAAATGACCACAATCGTGACAAAAAGTACACATTTATCAACCACAAACCTCTGTATAGGACGTTCATTGAACACTGTTGTGGCATATCGTTCTTAGCTTCCATGAAAAATTGAGTACACCGAGAAGAGTTACACTCACACTCGCCATGGCATGGGACATCACAATTGTCAGTATCACTGAGCGAGTCAATAATATTTTAAGTCACTGTCTTATCTTTATTTAATGAAAGCTTTCACTGCTTATTTTGACAAAACACTTCACACACGCTACCATTTTAATTTTCTTTTAGATTTTGTTGATCACTGTACTTGTTGTAAATGACTGTAATAGTAGTATTTCACTGAAGGAGTGATTGTTAGTGTAGTACTTGTCAATAATAATAATAATAATAAATTTATTTGCCATAAAACAAAAATACAGATGGAAGCTTAGATTCCTTATGATATAGATATAGGTACAACACATTGTATAAATCAGGTTCTATGCTAGATCTTAACTCAGTATTAAGTATATATCCCTGCCTCTTAAACTAGGTAAACCTGTATCTTAAGAGACAGTGATCCGCCATTTAGCACAGTTAAATGACTATAAATAGATGTGTGTCGATCCATCCTTTACAATAAATTAAAATCTTAGAAACAGAAAATAAAATCAATGAAAACTAATGAATTCTAAACAATAATAACACCGGTCGACAAATAAAAAAAAATTTTTTGCGCATGGGTTTTACTTATTATATTCTGATCATACAAGCATATTTACTTAAAAAAATGTGATAACAAATCAAAAATATTTGCTTTAAGAGTTTTTTTTTCAAAGCTTTCAGAGGCGAAAATTAAAGATAGAGTGTCTGTTGGCGCTCAAATAAAAAAAAAACCAATTGTGATATTTTCCTGACATTACTTAGGATTGTAGAGAAAGAAGCCAGGAACAGTTTTAAGTCATTAGTTCATGGTTTTATTGTTAATCCTAGAGCTAAAAGTTATGTTGAGCTGATCACTGACAAGATTACGATTTTTTTCCATCATCAGAAGTAGAATGTCTCTAAAGATACACTAAAAATACATATGCTACATTCTCATTTGGATAAATTTAAAGATAACATGGAAACTTGTACGGAAGAACAAAAGGAACGCTTCCATCAAGACAATTTGAGATTTGACAAGCATTTTAGAGACGTTACAAATGCCAGTACTGAAAGGGACATGATGGGAGACTATATTTGGGAGTTAATAAGAGAAACTTCTACTAAAAATAGCAGGAAAACTAAAACTGTTAATTTTAAATAATTTAACTTTATTTTAAAACTTATTTTGTAAAAAAAAACGTGAATGGATGTACAGTTTCCTTTGTAATAACCCATCTCTGTGTCAATTTTTAAGTATTTTCAATGATTTTAATATACCCATTTTTTTCTCACAAAAGCAAATTCAGAACTTTTTTTTGTTCATATTCTTGTTTCTAGATATACAAACAATAAAAATAACGTATGTAGAACCCATGCACAAAAATGCTGTTGACCTATGTAATAGAACAACATTAAGAAACTAACTTATTTAAATTAATTAAGGTTGATGAAGTGTATGCAGTTGTGTCGAGTGAGTGTGTTGTATTTGTGTGAAGTGTATAAAAAAAAAAATATGTGGATGTGTGATGAGAGTTATGTTTGTTGAGTAGATGTATATGTATTTTTGCTGTGTAAGTGTAAGGATTGCCATGTAAATGTTGTATTTAAAGTTTATGTGGGCATTAGGCTATGAAGGAGAGTAAGGATTCTGTGAAGGCATAGTCCTTCTGTAGAAGCCACTCTGTGATTTTAGATTTAACCATATGTGTATTTAGGTCTACGATACAGAGCCGTTGGTGAATTTTTTGGTATAAGTGAGTACTTAGGATGTAGTGTTGATGTTTAGCGAAACTGGTCCTGTGCTGAGTGCGTGGGAGACGAAGTGTTCGTTTATTGCTATCATAAGGTGGCAGGCAGGCATGTTTTCCTAGGACCGTTCGTAGCACAAAAAGCTGCCGGACCGTTAGGACCATACAGTCGGAGTAGAGATCCGCTGTTGGGTATCTGTAGGGCTTCCTCGACATTACTTTGAGAATTGCTCTTTGCGCTCTCTCTACTCTAAGAAAGTTAGTTTTCCACGCACCGCCCCAAGCCGTAATACAATAGCCTAGAACCGATTGACACAGTGCGTAGTAAACCATCCTAAGCATATCGGCATTTGCTGACTCCCTGAGCGACTTGAAGATGTGTATGAGTCGTAGAGTTCTAGTGGTGAGCGCATCAATCTGTTTGTCCCACCTTAGTCCATTGTCTATTAGTACTCCCAAATATTTTACAACGTCGGTTCTAATAAGTGTGGGACAGGCACAGGGTCCGACTGAGTTCAGGCAGGAGTGAGCTGCTAACGAAAAGTCTAGAGGTGGTGCTGTATTACGACGGATTGCAAATGGAATGTAATTAGTTTTTTCCAAGTTGAGAGTGAGTAAATTGGAGTTAAGCCATTGCATTATTATAGACAGAGCTGTCTCTGCTTTTGCTTTAACAACATCCCATGTGAGACCACTGACTAGGATTGCTGTATCATCCGCGTAGGCATAGATTTTGCAATTTGGCAGTTGCATCTTACACAGCTCATTGACATAAATCAGAAACAGCGTGGGGCCCAAGATGCTCCCTTGTGGAACACCATAAGTGACAGTTGCCTCATTGCTAATATACTTATCAATTTTAACACATTGAGAGCGGTTATGCAAGTAATCAGTGAATATTTGGAGAGGTTTTCCGCGCACGCCTATTGACTCTAGCTTAAGGATAAGTTTGGGAACAGAAACTGTGTCAAATGCCTTCGAAAGGTCTAAAAAGATTCCCAAGCACTTGGTTTTATTGTCCAGGTCCATTGCAACTTGTTGCGTGAAGTCAAGTATCGCATCCTCAGTCGAAACTCCCGAGCGGAAGCCATACTGATTCGGAGCAATAATTTGATGTTTATTAATAAAGCTTTTAAGACCATTACTGAGAATTCTTTCAAGGATTTTCGATAGAGCAGGCAAGACTGCTATCGGTCTGTAATTGTTGACACAGCTCCTGTCCCCACTCTTGTAAATCGGATGAACCAGTGCCCTCTTGAGAGCGTTCGGGAATGTACCTGTGTCTAGACATCGATTGCAGAGGTATGTAATGACTGGGACCAACGTGTGACGGCATTTCTTCAATAAAAGAGATGATATCCCATCCCAACCTACGGCGCAATCACTACGTAGTTGAAGAATTAGTGTCTCAATTTCTGCTTCGTCCACATGTAATAGAGCAAGTGAGTTGACTGGGGTGGTATGCGTCAATAGTAAAGAGTTGGAGGGACTACAAGATATTACTGGAGATATAGGGTTCCGAGATGTAATATTTTCCGCCAAATTTTTGCCTATGTTACAAAAAAACTGAGAAACTTTTTCTATAGATTCTTTTGGATTATCGTGGATTTTTAGGAGTTCAGTGGGGGAGGAATTAATTTTCTGTGTGTTTGTGATTGTTTTAATTGTTGACCACAACTTTTTAGGGTTATTTCTGCCTTTTTCAAGTTCATTCCCTTCATAAGTTGTTCTTAGCTTTCTAAGTAATTCATTACAGAAGTTTCGGTACCGAGTGTAGGTGGTTTTAAGAATTTCATTATGAGGGTCCTTGGTTGAGTTCATGTGCATTTTGTCACGATTTTGAATACATCTTAGGAGGCCAGGAGTCATCCACGGTTTAATGGTTCTCTTACGCCTTGGAACTTGAACTTGCTTTGAGTGTTTTGAGATGGCAGCTTTAATTATGTTTATAAATTCATTCATGGCTGTGTTTGTATCTTCGAGGTTGTAGATTACAGAAAAATCAGACTGTTCAATTTCTAAGGTGATTGCTTCGTAGTCTAGAGAAGTCTTAACATGGTTTGCTTTATATACTGGATTGGCTTGAGTAATAGATAGAAGGATAGGTTTGTGGTCTGTGATGTGCGAATCCAATACAAGTGTGGTAGATGGGAGGATAGACTTGAGCAGTATGTGGTCAATACAGTGATCGAGACGAGTGGGGAAAAGGTGAGTCGGCAAGAGACCTTGAGAGGCATTAAGAGCAAGGTAATCAAAACTCCGGTCGTTCATGTTGTCTGGCCTTATATCGATATTTAAATCACCAATCAGGGCAATATTTGGGCAAGAGGAAATTGCTCTGTAGACATTATTTAGGTTATATGTAAATTTTTCAAAGTTGTGTGTTGAGTTCAGAGATGGAGATCGATAGATAGCAACCACTGTAAGTTTTGGATTTATCTGACATATAAGACAGTTTCCTCCTTCGAATTCTGGTTCCCACACAGTTGTTTGTAGACCTAATCTAGTGTATATAATGATACCGTCGTTTTGATTAATGTTGGTTTCTGTAGCGTGAGACTTAAAGCCATCTAAAATTGGTAGATGGCTGACTTTACTAAGCCAACATTCGGTAAGGATTACTGCGTCAAAGTCCATATTTAACGAGTGCAAGAGCACCTGAAGCTGGTTGAAGTTTTTGTTGACACTTCTTATGTTTATGTGCAATATGTTGAAGTTACTATCGGCTGGGTTGATGTACTTATGGCAGTCATCAGGGCTACAGGTGAAGGCGTTTCCTAGGTTTATATTATCAAGTTCATTATTAATGTTGTGAATTGAATTAGCCATAGAAGAATATAAGTATGTTTACTAAATTTGGGGACAAATTTGAGTGGCTTGAAGTGGGAATTTTAATATATTTGTGGTCTTTGAGGATGGCCCAGTGCCATTTTAGGTAAGTAAGATGATTTACGTGCGAGATAACCATAGTGTTAGTGTAATTTGCGGTATTTGTTAGTTGAATTTTTACATGTGTGTGTGGTGTGAGAGTAGTGTAAGTGTGGTTTGTATTACAGATAATTAAAAATAATAATATGCTAAGATTAAACACAGAAGTACAAATTAGTCACATACTTATGTTAACTAGGTCCTGTAGACATTTTTCGGTTTGGATTATTACCTGCTTATCGCCCTCTCTCTTGCGCAAAAAGATTCCGCCGTTTGCGACCCAGCAAAATTTGTAGTCGTTGTTCCGAGCAAATTCCCGAGCTAGATAAAACAGTTTTTTTGAACTACCTGACAACTGCTCCGCGATGAAAACCGGTTGAGCTTTCCCAGGTATCCCAATGAGCATGGTGTTCAGTTTGTCTTCTTTACCTTTGTTTTTGTTATAGGAGCGTACGGCCGACACGAGTTTTTGTTTGTCCTGCACCGTTGAAAATTCTGCGATAATTGGGCGTGGGGACGTAGGGCTGATACTCTTCCCTGGTAGGCGATATACATCGCGTATACTTGAATCAGTGATTTGGACTCCAATGACGTCACCAATTTTGCAAATTTTTCTTACTAGGCTGGTGGTAGTTTCAGCATTATCTTGAGGAATATTGCGGATCTCGATACCAGATGATCGTGACTTTTGTTGAAGGTCAAGAATCTTCTTCTCCAGGTTCTCTATGTACTGCTTTTGCTGCTGACGTTCTTTCCTTAATTCTTCGACCTCTTTTTTGATATCCTCAAATTGCGTGTTAATAAAGCGCATTGATTCTCGGATGACTTCGTTCGATTTGTGGATCTCGACATTGGACTCCTTGATTTGGGCATTTTGGGTTTTGATTTCCCCAACATCGGACAGAATTGTGTTGATAAGAGCAGTCTGTTCTGCAAGAGTTTTCGAGATGCGCGAACCTTGGTCATACCTCTCAGCATCTGGTGTGCTTAGACCAGCCTCTTGCGGCGAATCATTCGTTCGAAAGCGTTTATTCCTGTTCGTACTCACAAATTCGCTTAGAGTAACTGCAGAGCTGATGTCTGGTTCCGATTGAGTTTCAGTCTGACCGAGGCCGCTTGTTTTAGTTTTTGGCGTGGCAGGGGGGGTGCGCTGTAAGGACGCCATTTATTATTTTTTTGGTCTACACAATGACCAACTAACCTTAGCTAGTCAGGTGTATGTCGTAAGTAAATAAAAGAGCTCTGTAGCGCACGTCCTCGGTTATTACGTTATTGTAGCACTGGAGCACCGCTCGTAGCCGATCCGTTGTCTCGTAGCACTTCGTAGCGGTCGTAGCACGTCGTAGCCGAGCTGTTGTGTGCCGCGCAGTGAGGTGTGAAGTTTAGAGGTCAGCTGCTACTTACTCGGTGGCGCAATGGCTAAGCAAGCGGGGTCGGTGGCGTCAGCCGGGGCGTCGCCCGTTCGAATCCAGCTAATCACAGTCACTTTAAGATTACTACTTCGAATGTAATTAACAAAAATAGTTGCATCCCTCTCTAGGACCGCCCAGTGGGAGTGTTTACCACGTTATATCACTTAATGAGTAACAAGGAATCGAAAATTGTTAAAAGCAGCCAATCACAGAATTTAGAGAGAAAATCACTCGTGACAGTCGACACACGTCTACTCCGTACAGCGTATACCGGCCGAATCACTAATAGTTGTCAATCACAGTAGCATCTGGCAATCACAGTATTACTTGTATATCACAGTAGTATCTGGCTATCACTGTACTTATTGTTAATCACTGAATAATTACAGTAATCACTGTGGAAGCTTAGTTCCACTTCCACAATTAGATCTATACAACCGGCCTTTAACTACTTCGGCCTGTAATTCTGGGGCCGAAATTATTTTAGCGTCGTACTGCAAAAAAGTACCAATCCACAGAGAAGTCGGCTTTAACTCTTAGTCACTGTCGTCCAATGCATGAGTTCGGACATGTTTGTTTAGCAAAGCTTTGGATACAAAGCTCTTGTCACATTGCTCACACTGGAAAGGCTTTTTGGCCTTGTGTGTGCGTATGTGTTCCAGTAATGTGTTGCGGCTCTGTGGAAAAAAAGACAATATTTTCTAGCTGTTTGCAGCGGCTTCGCCTAGATTATCCCAAGGGAAAGTAATACCGGGATAAATTAAGTAATAAATGGACAATCCACACTATAACCAATTTCTGAGTAAAATTTATCCAGTATCCGTTCAGGCATTCTGACATGGTTGCGTAACAAAGATTCATCCATCCAAACAAAAAGCATAGTAAATACTAGTATGGGATTTAAATAAGTAGACATCTAAAATAATACTTACAGTGTATCCCTCACTGCATATCGGGCATATTTTATCTTTGAGCGGCTTTTTTTTCTTCGCGACTTCAGGATGTTTCTCCTGAATATGATTTTTCAGGCGTATGGCATCGGAAAAACCCTAAAATAATGGACGAAATGAGACAAAGCTTTAGGCCCAGCAGTGGGACACTACAGGTTAAGTAAAAAACATAATACGAGTTCATCCGCTCTGAGTTAAGCGAAAGGGACTGTCAGAGTCTGACTGACTAAAATTCCATCCGTTTGCTTTGCGTTCCAGAGTCACGATGCTCTTTTGTCAGCACAGCGACCGCAGTTGAAGTTTTGGTCTTAAGACATCATCATTGTTTTGAAATTGAAGATTACGAAAGACCATTTTAAATATTTCTGGACGGTTATTTAGCCGTCCCGTAACTTCTACCATACTCTTATTACTTAAAGCAATCGGTATACTTTTCACTTTAAAATCACTTGAAAGATACTTTGCTAGGCTTTGATAACATTGCAAAAAAAAAAGAAAACACAAACCTCTAATAAAAATAACTGAGCAACGTAAATATAACAAAAGCGAATACATCGATGCAGCATGCGTAGGCAGGGCGAGCAACTTTGAGCATTGGCTTCCAAACATATCAATCTCGAAAGAAACTTCAGTAGAATCGATCTTGCTGGTACCTAGTAATAAGAACGTATTTAAAAAAACAAGAAACAAACTGGGCGTAGTTTTGCAAAATCGGACCAACCCACATTATATTTACGCCCATTTTTTCGAGTATTTGTAACGATTTTGGATGGAAACGATTATTAAATAACTGGTTAACCAATAATTGGCGACTGTGTTAGTCTTAATAGTTTTATAATTATACCACACACTTTGTGCACAGAAGCTGTTGGTTAACCTTAATAATAAATAAATTATTGCCTTCAGTAAAATCATATCCATCCAAAAGAAGCTTAGAACACTTAATAAACAAATTAAAAAAAACATTTTGTTATTGTGGGTTGGTTCATTCTTCCGTCACTGAACCTATATAATGTCAATGAGTTTCGCATGCGATGGAATTTGAACTTTGAATAGAATAAAATCATATTTAATTAAATTGAGTCAAAAAACAACAATAATCACAAAGTTATAAAGAACAATGAAAACAAATAATCACAAAAAACCAAAAAATTAAAAAAAAATTGCAAAAAAAAAAACATAAAATGTAGAAAAAGCACATGCCGAGTATTGTCGAGATTAATTAAGCCTTTTAACCTCGTACAGGACCAATATTGTTATTTTATTTTTTGTTGTTCTTTTACAACGAACATTCACTGTATGGATCATGTCATCTAAATTAAATGAATTTTATTTAATTTGAATTTTTTTTTTGTTGTTCTGTCCTGTGTGACTCTAAGGGCATATGCACACCACGTTTTTTAAACGCGCCGTCGACGCGCATTTTGGAAACGCGCGTCGACGACGGCGCGTTTTTGTCCATCAGAGCAGTATCTTGTCGTGATACAAAGTGTCAAACGCGCGTTTGCATCGCTACAAACGCGCGTCGACGGCGCGTTTAAAAAACGTGGTGTGCGTAGGCCCTCAGAGTCACACAGGACAGAACAAAAAAAATCACGCCTTTTTGTTATTTCTTTCGCTAGGGGGCCTTACATGATGTTTTACTGCAAGAGTAGTTCCACTCTAGGAAAAAGACAGAGCTATACAAGTCGTCTAGCGCCATCTCGTTCCCGCAGTCGAACTACTCTCCCTTGAAGACGTTAAGGTAGGCCGCCTGTTACGTGCGAGAACCTTACCTTCTTACAAAGACCGCAGGAATGACTCAACATACGTTGAGTCCGCTTTGAGTCACACTGCGAGGCATCCTCAGAGCTTGCGTAATCTAATCTGAAATAATAATACAATATACAACCACCAGTATTAACAAATGTTCGAATCAAACTTCACCACTGCAATAGCGTCGTAGTAATTTATTTGTTTTTATTTATCTATCTTCTATAATATAAAAATGGATCGCAAAATGTGTTGCTAAGCTCATAACTCGAAAACGGCTGGACCGATTCGGATAAATCTTTTTTTGTTGTGTTTGTAACCATCGGGACCGGGTTTTAGAGAACATCCACCCGTGCGAAGCCGGGACGGGCCGCTAGTTTATTATAACTTTCTGATCCGGCAAACTTCGTACCACCACAAAATAACTTTTTAAACCTTCCCTGGACTTCCAATCAAAAATAAAATCAGCCAAATCGGTCCAGCCGTTCTCGAGTTTTAGCGAAACTAACGAACAGCAATTGATTTTTATATAATAGACAGATAGAGATTAGAACTTCAAGAAATCCTGTGTAACCCAAGTGTAATCGACATCATTGAATGTTTACCGGATCCAGTCATGTCAATTTTTGGTAAAATAATCACGCTGTTGCAGGAGTAGATATTTTAAACAAGTGGAGTACCATGTCGAGAAGCTGTCGCTAGATCTATTTGAAGCTCTAATAGGTCAACATATTTTTTTTTCTAATTTGATGGTTTAGATACAGGTATCTGAGAAAAGGATCCGGTCACTTTCCATCAATGCAGCCGGATCCGGTAAATGATTTTTCTCATCCTCCTTTATTATTTATATTTATTTAACGATAGGATTCACATTTGACCACTATCTCGCCCGATGCTAAGCGAAGATGTGGTCGACGGTGTAGCACGCTTGTCTAGAAGTAACATATTTACTCTTGATTTCAAGTCCTCAAAATACCTATATCATCATCATCATCAGCCGGAAGACGTCCACTGCTCAACATAAGCCTCCCCCTTAGACCGCCACGCTGAACGACAATTCGCCACTTGCATCCATCGGTTGCCCGCGACCCTCATGTCGTCGGTCCACCTACCTACGCTGCGTCTTCCGGTCCGTGGTCGCCACTCGAGAACATTTCTCCTCTATCGGTTGTCAGTTCTTCGAGCGATGTGGCCTGCCCATTGCCACTTCAACTTGCAAATTTTATGAGCCATGTCGGCGACTCTGGTTCTTCGCCGAATATCCATGAGGAGCACGTGGCTAAATAATTACAGCCGCACAGGCCGATCTACCGGGTTAAGCTGCGCTTACCGAGGTTGGTCTGTGGATGGGTGACCATCTGTCATAGCGAGTTTCCTCCGTGCCTCGGAAAGCACGTAAAGCCGTTGGTCCCGGCTGTCATTTTTTAATCTTTGACAGTTGTTACTATTAGTTAGAAGCTCTACAACCAGTCTTACCATGGGGTATGGTATTGCCCAGTTACTGGGTTGTGGAGGTCTGACAGGCAGTCGCTCCATGTAAGATACTGATATCCAGCTGAATCTGGTTTGACTGGAAGCCGACCCCAATATAGTTGGGAAAAGGCTAGGCAGATGATATAGGTACCTATAGCTGTCAGGAAATACTTACTGCTGATCAAACAAGGTATGCATTTTGCTCTTTTTTAAATGATGTTGGAACTCCTCCACGTTTGCAAATTGTCGATCGCATTCTTCGCAATACGCACGCTGGGCTAAGTCCTTGTGGGCGCATTGCATATGCGCGCGATAAGATGCTTTGCCCTCAAAACTATCGCTGCATAGGTCACAGGAGTAGATCTCGATGAGGTCGTCTTTTTCGATGTGCGAGCTGGTGGGAAATGGATAAATAGATTATTCTTTACTAGATGTTGCCAGCGGCTTCACGCGCTACAACTCTAAAATTATCCCACGGGAACATAAAATCGGGATAAAAACTCCTATGTGTTAATCCAGGTTATAAACTATCTGTGTACCAAATTTCAGCCAAATCCGTTCAGTAGTTTTTGCGTGAAAGAGTAACAAACATCCATCCACACATACAAACTTTCACGTTTATTATATTATAGTAGGATTGAACACCGAAATTTTTATACAACTACATATTAGATACATTACTAATTTTGATTTTGATGAATTAAACGGCGGTCTTATCGCTGATAGATGTCAAAGAACCTTTGGATTGACTAAAATTGGAACCGCAACCAAGATTTGAACCTGCGGATTCAGTACATCTGGCACTCTTTCCAACGAACCACCGTGGGTCATACCTACTGCGTCGAATTCTTCATTCCATTTGTAACGTCTCAAGGTGACGTTTCACGCCATATATTGCAGAGCATTTCAATTATAATTATATATAATAAATATAAAATAATTATAATTATAAAGAGTGATTAGACCTAGAGTCCTAGACTTACTAAGAAGATAAGCCAGTGATAAAACTGTACAAATACTTACTGCGCATGATTCTTGAGGTGGTCGACCGTATCGAAGCTCTCCCCGCACTGGTTACACTTTAGTTTCTCTTTATGAGCTTTCTCAAAATGTGCCTTGAGACGTCTTTGTGTACTGAAAACACATTAATAGTGTAAACTGATTTATTTTATAGGTAAGAGAAATTGCTAAATATCTGGTCTTTAAGGCGGCACACTACTTCAATATAATCGTACTCGCTCGCACTTGCACGTACCACGCACTATTGCTTGCTCTTTCTTATAGCTGTCTACGCGAAAATCTATTTATTTTAAAAGGGAATTCGATAAACGAAATAACATAAGACCTGCTTTGTAGTTACTTCAGTTAGTATAAAAAGTTTTATAATCTAATTTTGAGTATTTTATGATTGCCAGCGGTTTATTGTTCAATTTAGAGGTAACTTTGGGATTTTTTCTATCGACAAAATCTTATGGAATCGTGTTTTCGCCAAACATAAGACCTAAAATGAATCCTCAACTTTACCAAATATTTATTTCAAAATTAATGCTGCAGTATTTTCGGCGTATCAGAGGATTCTGCTAAGCCATTTGAGGTAGTATGGCCTCTTAACAAATGATTACTTTGGGAACAACTCTGAAATCGATTAAAAAAATGGTCAGGTTCAGTCACATGTAACCTCTCTGCGAGAGAAAGTTCGAGTCTATAGGTGCGTACACACAGAGCGAGCAGCCACCGAGCTGCTTCGCGCGGCAAATGCCTCGCGAGGCTGCTCGTTCTTTGTGTGTCCTAATGAAATTCAAATGAAATGGAGCTTAGTTCTGCATAAAGGTACCAAGCCACATAAAAGTTTTATGCATTTTCCCAAATAATTTAATATTTTTTAATATTCCACAACTATCTCACAACGCCATCTAGTCCCAAGCTCAGAAGGGCTTGTGTTATGGGTACTAGACAACTGATAAACATACTTCGTTCTAAATACATGCATATTATAGATAAATTACACCCAGACACAGAACAAATGACCATGCTCATCACATACACATTTGTCCTGGGTGGGAATAGAAGCCCGCGACACCCCACATAGCAGTCAGGGTCACTAACCACAAGACCAACAGGCCAGTCAGTAAAAACAAAAAAGGCACACGGTTACGAGCAGTACGGATAAATGCTAAAATAACGCTAATACTTACGCAAAACGGAGTGGGAAGCGGTCGCCACCTTCTGCGAGGCAGTAATGCTCGTGAAGGAGGTGGCGGGCCGCGAGAGAGAGAGGACAGCGTCCTCCCTCCGCCCCAACCGCAGTGGTGTCCGCCCATGGCGCCGTATGTCGCAAGACGATCTCCGGCCACCGTAGGCGCGGGCATGCGGCGGCGAGTAAAGGGCAACACGCTGTCCAACCATGGACACAGCCCGTTGTGTTCCTCGCGCGCCTCAGAGAGCGTCAGCAAAATGACGGAGCCCCCTCACAGAGGGCCAAAGCCTGCCGGGGTCGCGGGACTTATTTCCATCACCGTGACCCCGGAACATAAAGGGCTATTGAAGGACACCGTGGATTTTAGTCAGTACAAGTCTGACAGTGCCTCCCGCCCTGCCTGGGGTAAGAGGACTCATTTGATGACTTTACCACGATAAAAAAGAAAAACAAAATACTTACGCAAAATCCGTATCACAAGCAGAGCAAACCGGCGAAGCTGGTAAGTCATGTTCCTTCACCACATGCATTTCTATCACATATCGGCGATGATGAGAAAACGCGCATTGTAGGCATTTGTAGCTGAAATAATGCGTCTGTTCATGCCTTGTCAGAAGTGATTCTGAGTTGAAGCGTGTTGCGCATACTGGACACTCAAATTCACCGAGAATCTGGAAGAGAAAAATCTTCTAGAATTTTTGTTTAACCTGTTCTGTCGCACTGTTGGGTTAGAGTCATCCCCAGAAGGTTTCTGGCGTTTCCTCTGTACAGTTTTCTCCAACCATACTCGCATAAAAACGTCTAACATTCGTCGACTAAGATTAAAAAAGGAAAAAAAAATTGGGGTGGGTGGAATCACCTAGCGGTCCTAGGCGATAATACCACAGACTGCCTGTAACCTGCGATGATAGTTATGGGTATTGGCATTGATTGGCCTCACCAGAAACGCTAGCCTCGCGATCACCATCATGTTGGAGTCTAATAGTTTTACTGTTAAACACCCAGACCCGGAACAACTACTTGCAGATTACACAAATATTTGTTCGGTGCGGGGATCGTACCCGCGACACACAGCGCAGCAGTCCAATTGCTCAGCCACTGCGCCAAAAGTGTCATCTTTGTCGTGATTGAGTACAAGCTCATTTTAAATAAAAATTGAAACACAAGTAAAATAAGACGGAATCAAAACACTGCTATCATAGTGTAATTTATTGTTACTTCTTTCACGTAATTCCTTTCATCATGCCAGCTCTATACTACTAAACATTTTTTTCTAATAAGTTCTCTTACACAGGACAGGAGGGACTGTCAGACTTGTACTGACCACCACGGTGTCCTTCAATAGCCATTTACGTTCCGGGGTCACAGTAATTCGTTAGTCCCGCGACCTATACTACTACTGCTACTAAAATTCCAGGACTTACCTCACTATGCTTATCTTCATTATGCTTCTCCAGCTCCGTGATGTCACTAAAGCTAACAACACAAGACTCACACTTGAAAAAATTCTTCAAAAACACCCTTTCATTTCGATCTTTATCTCTTGTATCCAGCATTTCTTCCTCAGTTAAATTCACGACACTGAATTTTAAACTAGAATCCATTCTTATAATTTTATCATCACTAGGTTCTACTTTCATTATTACACTTGGTCTATGTTCTTGTTCAGGATTCATATCAATAACATCAGTTTCTGAATCATTCTCCTCTATGCATTCCTGTTTTATAATATCTTCGCTTATATCTATAACTTCGTTGTCTATTGACTCTGGTATTGTGGTAGTTGTCTCAGCATCATTGTTATAATCGTCTATGAGTTCTTGTTTTATTTCTCTATCTAAAACTACTTCAGTAATTGTGTTATTGCTATCTTTTTCAGTTTCATTGACATTGTTATTTCCTTCTTTTTCTTCTTCGTTGACTACTGTAACGTTGTTATCTGTTATATTTGGTACTACGTTGTTGTTCTTTTCTACGTTGTCAACGTCTTCGTCGCTATCAACGATGATTTCTTCTTTTACTTTATCTAATAACACAACGGGGCGGGAAGAAAGTTTTGGATCTTTCGTTAAATCTACGATAGTATGTGTTTTGACTGTTTCTGTTTGTCTTGATACTGTTTCATCTATAGTTTCTTGTCTGTCTATTGTATTTTTATCATTAAAGTAATTGTATATATGGTATATTTTCTGTTCGACCTTTGGCTCAAGTTCTTTATCCCTACGTTTTCTTTTGGTAGGTTTTGTCCGAGTTTTTTCTTTGTGTTGTTTAGACGATGCCCTTTTTCTCTTTTGTAAGGATTTATGGCTATTACCGCTCTCTTCATGAACATATTCCATGTCAAATGTTTCTTTTGTGTATACGGTCAAGGTAGAAAGGTTTACTAAACGTGCTGACTGGAATTAAATTAAATTAAGGTTAGAAGTAATAAATGTACATGTTAAAGAGTTGACGTCACAGCTTGACACATTTGTTGGCAAGTCCTACATTGGAAGATTCGTTCATTGTTTGTTAATAAATTGAAACTAACCACTTGGCTACCAAACAATTCCTGCAGCAAATCGCCTGGCGGGAAAGTCGAATCTTCCTGTAACTTACACAAATATACGTTTGTTTTGAGTAGAATTTCATACATATTTCAAGTAAACTTTTTGAATTTCGTCTAAGTACCCGCGTTAAATATCGACCCATCCTGGGGCCTTAGTCAAACAGCAGACGACAGCAGACGACAATCGTTATCGTTCATCAGTCACCAATATTATTATACCACCCATACATTTTCAACTTTATACCCCAGCGCGTAAAGTTGAAAATCTATTGAAGTTCACAGATCGTTTTCGTTTGTTTCTTTCGTTATCGATCAGCAGTTTTTAATGGATTTTCAACTTTACGCGCTCGGGTATAAAGTTGAAAATGTAATAGGGACGGATGAACGATAACGATTGTCGTTTGCTGTTTGACTAAGGCCCCTGGTTTTTTAAAGCTTGTCTCTATAACAAGAAGCACAATAAAATTGTAACCCGGTACAACTACTTGCAGATCATACAAATATTTGTTCTGTGTGGAAATTGAACACGCGACGAACCATCTCAAAGATGAATGAAGTAACAAAGGTTTTGAAATAGTTTTGGCGATTGAAAAAGAATGTCCATGGTGTTTCTTGCCCGTTCTTCTCCATAGAGATCTACTCCTTCCAATGGTCATCTACAGTAGTCTCACAGTTATTATGTCTTGTGACTGGGACTGTAGCACCATAATTATTGTAAATTATAGTTAATTTGTCTTTTAACAATTCAAAAGTGCCTGTTATGGCCTACTTGAAACAATAAATGCTTTGATATTGAGCACGCGTATCGCAAGCGTAACAGCAACGACGATATATTACTAGACTCCGCATGCACGATCTAAGGAACAAAAACTATTCTGTCAACTCGCTGAGGCACTACGTAAGCGAGGAGGACGGGGTACTGCGTTGTGATTGGCTGACTCAAGGTCTGTTCTGTCTCAAGGTATGTTTACGGCTCACAGGAGTGCTCGAAATAAGACTGATATAAGACTTTTTTGCCTAATGTGTTGACAGACATCGGTCGCCTGTTATTAGGAGTCTAGTAATATATCGTCGTTGCGTAACAGTCATTCGCTCTGCTACCGCACCAACCGTTGTTGAGTTCATGTGGCTTGGCACATTCTTGCAAAACTACTTAAAATTCAGAAAATTGAATAAAAAGCTACATAGATATATTAGAAAAAAAATATGGCAATGATGCATAGGCACATAATACTTAGTAACAATCGCATGAGAATAAAAATTTTATATTTTGATTGGTGCAAGGCAAAGTTTTAAAACTATTATATCTTCTACTATTATTTGGATTTACGGGATATTAAGATATTAATTGATATAATACAATGTTTGTGTTTAATAAAATAAGGTACCTATACTAAAATAGTTTTTAAGTTTTACTAACAAGTTAAGGGTTTATGTACCTAAATTAAAGTTAAATATCCCGTAAATCTAAATAATAGTAGTAAAGTACGATTATTAATTCGAGTCAGTAAAATGATAGTCAAATGACATTTGTTCACTATAGAAATGTACTAAATTTCGTTGTATCAGTGACTGTGCACTTATCATTTTACTGACTGGAATTAATAATCGTACTATAATGACCTTGTCAGTCTAAAAACTTAATAGTATACCTTCTTCTTATCAACTTTCAGTCTAATTTCCTGTGCTCTAAAGACCTGTCGCTTGAACTTGTTGAAATGTATTATTTTCGCGCTACATTCCCAGCACGTAATGAAATCCTCTACATTGACCTAAAACAATAAAAAAACAATGGTATAGTTGGTGCCAGTTAAGATGGCAATAGCGGTCATTGACCTTTACCTAATAAGTCCTCGTATAATGATTAATGACGTAAGATCAGAATGAGGGATTTTCTTTTGATTGTTTCTCTAGTCGATGGATAGATGGCGCTGAACTTGGTATGTTACTGCAATGAACGGAACGTCGTCATTTTATGATTTTTTTTTCACTTGATTGTAATTTTGAGATCTTAAAACGTAACGTACATGTCATGTCATTGTCAGCCACATCACATCACACCCATGGTCATCTACGGTTCCTTTATCTAAGACTAACGTAGTCAGTTCAACGCCAGCTATAGAGTTCTTGGAAACTATTTTTTTTTTAATAATAAAAAAAGAAAACTTCTCATTTGAATTTTTCTGTGATGTAATAGTGTTCACTTGTGAGATCAAATATAAAATCTTAAGTACAGGTGAAATATTTTTACCATTTTGATATCATAAGAATACTTAGATACTTCTGGCACCAACTATAGTAGATATACATGACTGCTAAAAATCTATAATAGACTTTTAACTCTTATCACAATACAAGAAGGTCCAATTTCGATTGGGAAATAAGCGTACAAAAGCATAAAGGAGCCAAACCTCTTAGAAAATTTTCGTGCATTTTTAATGTTAATCTCTGATGCACTGAAATAAATGCACGAAAATTCTTCATTGTTTTTGTGTGAATGGAATCTTGCAGGTTAACCGAGGAGGTTGGTGTCTGCTTAGATAGAAATCCTAACAGTTCCTTGACTGTAAGGCATACAGTTTTCGCCGCTTCTCCGCGAAATCTCTAAACACCGCTTTAGGGTGAGGCCAAATGAGCCTGAGTCGCAGAATTTCGGTCACTTTCTTATAAAACAGAAGACGCGACGCAGCGACCGAAATTCTGCGACCCACGACTCAAAAATTACGCTCGTCCATGTTTTTTTTTTCAGGTGGTAAAATCATCAAATGAGTCCTCCCGCTCTGGGTGGGGCGGGGGGCGGAAGGGACTGTCAGACTCTTACTGACTAAAATCCACCCGTGTTCCTTCGGATGCCCTTTACGTTCCGGGGCCGCGGTATCCTGAGTTAAGAAAAATCCGCGACCCCAGCAGGCATTTGGCGCGAAACACAACGCGCCACCGACCCGGGCTTGGTCCTCGGCGAGCTACCCATTACTCGCCGTCCACAAGCCCGGTCCGCCGCTGTGCCCTCTCAGCCCTCTGCTGATCAGAGGGACACGCGTTGGAGCGTCCACACGATAGGCTATTCGCATATGGGCAAAGAGACCCCTTAGGCACACAGTGCCTAAGGAAGAGTTTTTGCCCGCATCCCAGGGTGCACCGGCCCGAAAAACTGGTCTTCCCCCCGGACGTATCCGAGAGGGAACTCCAGACCACGGGCGCACGTGGAGGTTTCCTGTCTTAGCACCCTTTGTCTTCACCCTTAGGTTTGTGTTGATGATGATGATGATGAAGGGAGAGACTGTATCGGATACACTGGGGGGGGGGGGAGATAATTTGGACATGAAACCAGTGTTGCTAGATCGATTTTTTTTCCACGTGTTTTCATGTTTGCAATTGATTTTTGCTATTCAATTTTCCAAACACGAATAATGTTATAAAATAGTAAGAAATAAATTTATCGTTGTTATTTTTTTCATAGAGAACACCAGTCTCCACCCACTTTCATTTGCTATTAAAGTAAGAAATCTAATTTTGCGTCTATTTATATCTAAAAGTTAACACATTATTTTTCGTTCGTAATAATTTCTTAAGTTAAAACTTTTTTCAAAAAAAATTTAACCGCCTTCAAAAAAAACCACAAAAAAGGGTAAAATAACCTAGAAAATAACTTTTCTTTCGGAAGTCGGTGGCTTTGTATTATTATTTCGATGTCTTTTTGCCACCGACTTCCGAAAGAAAAGTTATTTTGTAGGTTATTTTACCCTTTTTTGTGTTTTTTTTTGAAGGCGGTTAAATTTTTTTTGAAAAAAGTTTTTTATTTTACTCTTTTTAGTTTTATTATTCAACCCAAATTCTTGGCAAATACATCATTTTCTTACATGTGCACTAGAATTTTGTAATCCGTAGCACCGGTATTAACATCGCCCATGTTGTGTACATAAAAGAAAGTTCCAATAAAATTCCCTATCTCAAAAAATGCTGAACAGAGTTCGATGAAACTTGCAGTATTCCCTAAGGTGAACGATCCCTAGTACAACAAAAAAACAATTTTGAAAATCGGTCCATAATTGGCGAAGTAATCGCCAAAAAAAAAGTAAAGATCATCATGTCATCCAAGTAGGCGAAATTAATAAAAATGCTCACAAAATAAAAAGTACTGAACCAAATTTGATGAAATTTTTATGGGACCACACTGCAAATATCCTGCATCGAACAAAAAAAGAATCACACTAATCGGACTAGAAACCTCGGAGTAATCGATGTACATACATAAAAAAAAAAAAAAAAAAAACATACCGACCGAATTGAGAACCTCCTCCTTTTTTTGAAGTCGGTTAATAAGCAGTCCGTTATCTTGTGGAATTATTAAAAAAAAAAATTAAGTATCTACGACGCAATTTCTGAAACAACGTTTCTTTAGGCAAAAAAGATGAAAAATTCCCAATAAATTAAGACTGAAAAGCTGTTAGTAATGTGTATAGTATATTTACGTTAGAAGAAAGAAAACTTCGCAATCATTTCCCGGCAATATAACATCGTAAGTTGTGACGCAATATCCGCCATAGCATCAGACAGCGAACTTTTACGCGCAAAAATTCGCAGATATTTTTTTTTGTAATAAAAAATAAATATTACTAGTTACTTACTTGAAAACTACTCCCCTCAAACCATTCCAATAAAGTAGATTTTACTTGAAAACTATTCAAAGGTGTTAATTTACGATCTTGGCATAAACAAGTGTAACAAAACCGCGGCATTGTTAAAAACTAACTTTTATATACAAAGAAAATTAAATCACTGATTTAGAAAACTATTCCTGGTTCTGTTTGTAAATATTTTGAATAATTAATTATAAAAACAAACAAATATTTTTATTGTGCCATAGACTAAAGGATGAAGGACATTGAAAGCGGAAAGTCATTTCGTGTTAGTGTTACCAAGTTAAAATTGGTTATAGACAATGCTTTTTTTTATAAAGGAACTTGTATTATTTTGACATGTGTTGAAGCAATCAAAATAAACACTCAAATTCCTTCTAATAGGTTTCAAAATACCTTGGAAAAATACATAAGGTCTGCTGATAGTACATTAAAAAAAATACAAGGAGATACTATAAAATTTTGAAAGAACTGTTACAAAAAATATACAATAATTATGGCGGGATTAAATTATGGGCCATGAAATCATCCTTTTTTGTTTTTAAAGGCACAGTGAACAAGGGCTCTTGAGTATCGGATCGATTATTTCCGGACATGCGTAGTTTAATTGAATCTTTGGTTGGAATAAAAATCATTTTTCTTTCATCATCATTATCTCAGCCATAGGACGTCCACTGCTGAACATAGGCCTCCCCTTTAGGTCTCCACATATATACCGGTTGGAAGCGACCTGCATCCAGCGTCTTCCGGCGACCTTCATAAGGTCGTCTGTCCACCTTGTTGGTGGACGTCCTACGCTGCGCTTACTAGTCGTTCCCATCGAGTAACAGTGTGACTGGTTGGGAATTTTTTCTTAAAAACATTCCCATCGAGTAACAGTGTGACATTTGAGGGTGTTACTCGTTGGGAACAAATCGTCCGTGGTGTCCACTCTAGCACTGCTTTGTTGTTTAGCAACAAATAATACGAATAAACTTTTTATAAAATATTTTAGGTTTGAAAACCCGATATTTTTTTAGTCACATTACATTTATAATTGTTTTGCAATCAAATGTTGAAAAACAGACAAAAATATTTGTTGTCAGCGGGAATCGACCCCCGACACCTTGCGCAATCAGTGATAGTTCAGCCACTGTGCCAACGTGTGTTCCTTCAAGTAGATTTTATATAATTAAGTGTTTAAGGGACGAAATTTCGGCCAAAAATCATGACGATTTCTTTGTCTAATCGTTGTTAAAATAAAACACCAATATATTAGTTCATAAATATTTATTTCTTAAATCATTTTTCCACTTGTCACCTTACTTTTACACATTTTTACAAAAACATTAAAAATAAATAGAAATAGCAGTCCACCAAGCATCGGGTTGCCAGTGGTTAGGGTCCCTGAGAGAGGAACTTCCAACGACGATATATTACTAGACTCCTAATAACAGGCGACCGATGTCTGTCAACACATTAGGCAAAAAAGTCTTATATCCGTCTTATTTCAACCACTCCTGTGAGCCGTAAACATACCTTGAGTTAGCCAATCACAACGCAGTACCCCGTCCCCCTCGCTTACGTAGTACCACAGCGAGTTGACAGAATAGTTTTTGTTCCTTAGATCGTGCATGCGGAGTCTAGTAATATATCGTCGTTGCACATGCCCTACCCAACGTCACCAAGATACTAGAATCGAAAATAACTCGTGGCTAAATAAATTACAGCCGCACAGGCCGATCTTCCGGGTTAAGCCGCGCTTGCCGAGGTTGGTCTGTGGATGGGTGACCATCTGTCATAGCGAGTTTCCTCCGTGCCTCGAAAAGCACGTAAAGCCGTTGGTCCCGGCTGTCATTTGTAGATCTTTGACAGTCGTTACTGTTAGTCAGAAGCTCTAAAGTCTGACAAACAGTCTTACCATGGGGTATCGTATTACCCAGTTACTGTGTTGTGGAGGTCCGATAGTCAGTCGCTCCATGTAAAATACTGATATTCAGCTGCATCTGGTTCGACTGGAAGCCGACCACAATATAGTTGGGAAAATGCTGAGCACTCAAATAAGCAATCATCAACTCTCTCGCTTCTTCCTTTTCCAACCTTTATGCTTCAATCTTGTATGTGTATATAAGGTTGCTTTTTGCTTGAATGTGTCGCCGCAATCTTCACACATGAATTGTCGTTCGTCTGTATGTATGAATTTATGGTTTCTTAGCATTTGAGAATTCTGTAAAAGTACATGAAGTTAGAACCTAGGTTCACTAGAAAAATTATTTTAATAATAATAATATTCCACAACTATCACACAACGCCATCTAGTCCCAAGCTAAGTAGAGCTTGAGTTATGTGTACTAGACAACTGATAAACATACTTATATATTTCTAAATACATACATATTATATGTAAATTACACCCAGACACAGAACAAATGATCGTGCTCATCGCACAAACATTTGTTCTGGGTGGGAATCGAACCCACGACCTCCGGTATAGCAGTCAGGGTCGCTAACCACTAGACCAACAGGCCTGTCAAAAGTATATGGCTGACTCGAGCCTCCTCAAATTTTACAGACGCATTTGAACTTTATTACTGATGCTTAAGGTAGTATTTAAGTAGGCAAGTCACAGAATTAGATGAGTTCACCCTAATTTTTTTTTTATTGCTTTGTAAAATCATCAAATGAGTCCTCCCACCCCGGGCAGGGCGGGAGGGACTGTCAGACTTGTACTGACTAAAATCCACGGTGTCCTTCAATAGCCCTTTATGTTCCGGGGTCACGGTGATGGTATAAGACCCGCCACCCCGGCAGGCTTTAGTCCTCTGAGAGGGGGCCTCGTCATTATGCTGACGCTCTTTGAGGCGCGCGTGGAACACAACGCGCCGTTGACCCGGGCTGCGTCCATGGTTGGACAGCGAGTTGCCCTTTACTCGCCGCCCGCAAGCGCCTATGGAATGCTTACAAAGAATTTCTTGGAACAAATATCGCAGGAATATTTTCTAGGTCTGTCTTTACCAAGATGTTTAGCTTCGTGAATATTTAACTCCGTTTTTGACATGAAAGTCTGAAACAAAAAAAACAAAATCAGTTGGTCCGATTCCTGGCCAGGATTATTGACTTTTCTAAAATCCAATGATTCAGTTTTAGTTTTCGGCAAAATCGGCCTCGAGACTCCTTTTAACGTTTTTCGATATTCCTCATAGTTTCCGATATAGGTACAATTCAGACAAACCGGTCGGGCCGGGCGGCATTTTAAAATGCGGTAAAGAACATTGAAATGTATCTTCAGTAGTTCATGATCATCATCAGCATCTCAGCCATAGGACGTCCACTGCTGAACATAGGCCTCCCCTTTAGATCTCCACATGTACCGCGACTTTCATAAGGTCGTCTGTCCACCTTGTTGGTGGACGTCCTACGCTGCGCTTGCTAGTCCGTGGTCTCCACTCTAGCACTTTTCGACCCCAATCCGCATTGCCACTTCAGCTTTCTAATCCGGTGGGCTATATCGGTGACTTTAGTTCGTCTACGGATCTCCTCATTTCGGATTCGATCACGCAGAGAAACACCGAGCATAAGCCCTCTCCTAGCTCGCTGAGCGACTTTGAGCTTTGAGATGAGGCCGATAGTGAAAGACCACGTTTCAGTGCCTTAAGCCATCACTGGTAACACACATTGGTTGAAGACTTTCGTCAACAGTAGTAACAGTTCATAATTGCATGCAACTAACGCATAGTTACCTCCGTCATCATCTCGCGACGCGTCACGACGTGTCTTTGTAAGTAAGTTGCATGCAAATATGAACTGTAATCACTGTTGATACATTTCAATGTTCTTTACCGCATTTTAAAATGCCGCCCGACGCGATGCGAGCCGGTTTGTCTGAATCGTAGCATAGCCATCCAGGACTAGTTGAAAAATTCACCCTGTAATACTAAAGTATGAATTTAAAAATGCCACCAACATAATAAAATGACGGCACGGTGAGCGCAGTGGTTGAGCGATTGGACTGCTGCCCTGCGTATAGCGAGTTCGATTCCCGCACGGAGCAAATATTAGTAAGACCTAAAAGTAGTTGTTCGGATCTGGATGTTTGTGTATGTGAGTTTATATGTTTGTAAACGCACCCACGACACAGGAGAAATTCCTAGTGAGGGGCAACGTTTAAAAAAATATATTTCGTAAATACAACTTTGACGATGTCGGAATAAAGTTCAAAATGCAAAAATGCCGTAAATACATTGAGCTATTATTACTACGTATAGAGACGACACCACGTATTCACCACTGTGTCCCATCCAGGATGAGTGCACGCGCACAAGTTCATTCAGTTGTTTGACAGCTCTGTGTCGTGCTCTAGGCGCGCGCACTCATCCTGGATGGGACACAGTGGTGATGCGTGGTGTCGTCTCTATACGTAGTAGTAGTAGCTCAATGCGTAAATTGGACTTTGTATAAAACGTACCTTATTGCATTCTTTACATTTGTATTGAAATCTATGCAAATGATGGTAATCATGATGTTGCTTCAAGTAACCTTTTCCTTTAAACGTCTTATTGCACTCCGGACATGAATATCTGAAAAAAAATAGTATTTTATTTATACTTGGGTCGAACCTCTTACTAAATAGACTTTTTTTATCGTGGTAAAATCAGCAAATGAGGCATCATCCCACACCGGGCAGGGCGGGAGGGACTGTCAGATTTGTACGCCGACGTTCGACGCCACTGTGGGCGTCTACCACTGCGGTTGGGGAGAAGGGAGGGCGCTGTCCTCTCTCTCTCGCGGCCCGCCTCCTCCTTTACGAGCAGTACTGCTTCGCAGAAGGTGGCGACCGCTTCCCACTCCGTCTCGCCCCGCAGCATGGCCGCGACCAATGCCGGGCGCGAGAGGTCACGTCGGTGCTCTGCCCAAGGTGGGCAGTCTTGCACCGTATGCTCGTATGTCCTTTGTTACTAAATACACTCGCGAGCTAAAGTATAGAATCACTTACTTGGAATTGTTCCGGGATAGCTCCTTAAATAATGTCGTGATTTCAATGAATTTGATATCAATTTAAAGTTAACAGTTAAATCTTTAAAATGGTACCAATTTTATTATTCTTAACTAGTTATTAAGTACTCAAGATCGCGCGGAATCTTAGTAAGCGATTAACGACATAATTTTGCTCGCGATTGTAGGGTCTGCCTATTGCTCAACATGCATTAAGTTCGTTGAACGTGACTGTCTTAAAAAGGCACTGTGGCCCTTGAACGCAATGGGCAACCGAGGGAAAAAGAATAGTTTTTCAAATCAAAACAAAGCATTTATTTCAAGTAGGCCAGTAATAGCACTTTTGAATTGTCAAAAGACAAAACAGTTCAAAAATAGTTACGTTAAATAATCCGAAAGTCCCTAAGACGACCCACTGACCGAAAACTCGTGCTAAGGTTACTGTACCCTTAGCACGAGTTCCAATCTTTTACTTTACAGCAACTTTCCAGTATTTACAGCGTTTCTTGGATGAAAATATGGAACAGCGCCTCTGGTGTGCGAAGAAGGAACCAATTTTTTCCTTGAATATTGTCAAGTTGAAGTAGTCAAAGTTCCAGTTTACTTTACGTCTCAAATACTGAAGACTCGTGCTGACGGTACAGTTCAAAAATAGTTATGTTGCTACAGTCCCAGTCACACGACATAAAAACTGTGAAAGTACCGTAGATGCCCGTTCCAAGAAGTAGATCTCTATGGAGAAGAACGGGCAAGAAACTCCAGTTTGTAGTTACTCAAATTTGAAAGACAGTTTTGAAAGATGTCGGTGAAAACGGGCATTACTTGCCGTTTTCACCGACATCCCCTAAACTACCACTTACGTATGGGACCCCTTACTTAAAAGGTCCCCTAAACCAGCCCCTAAATAAAATTTCGTTTCACCATCATTTCAATCCCCTAACTAGGGGTCACATAACTATGTGACGTATTTTTTTCGATGTTAGTGACTGTTTCCCTTCTAAACCTATCGATACTTTTAAACATTATCGTTTTTTATAAAATTCTCTAAAGTAATGACACAATTAGATACAGGCTATAATAAATAATGTTTTAATAGCAATAACAAATATAATTTCATTCATATTTTTGATTAATTTAATATTTTCTAGTATTTTTAGTCTGTATATGCAAAATGAAACATGCATATAATCTGTGGTAACTTATGTTTGACAGCTAATCATCTGTACTATCACTTTGTTTTGATCGCCTCTCCGTGTTTGTCTCCGTGGTATTTTTACAATTATTGACTTAGTTTCTATTCTATCAATCTTTTGCGTTCGACAATATCGTTTACTTTACGTACGTATAGTAAAATGGCAGAAAAAAGGAAGCGTAGCCAAAATTTCACAGTGGACGAAAAAGATAAGTTGGTGAAATTGGTGTGTGTATTTAAAAACATAATTTTAAATAAAAGAACAGATGGTACAACCAACCAAGCTAACAACGAGGCTTGGATAAACCTCTGTTCTCAATACAATTCAACGGGAAATATGTACAGGTTAGTTGACATTTTTAAATAAAAACTAACATGCCAAATTTTATCATTAAGATAATTACCACATATTTTTTTTATCTTAGGAGTAAAGATGCTCTCATGAGAGTTTGGGAGAAAATGAAGAGCGAAGCCAAAATATACAACTCAAGAAACAGGAGTTGTACTAGTGGTACCGGTGGAGGACCTTCAACTGCAAAAACAGACCCAATTTTAGAGCAAGTCTGCGATTTAATGGGTCGAGGTTGCAGTGGTATTGATGATGTTTTAGACTCAGACTCAGTTTTCACCATACCAATTTCATCGGTCAATACAAATATCATCGATCCAGAAGTGACCGGTGAAGAATCACAGAATATAATTTTAGACACAGAACTGGTTACGGTAAGTACTGGCAGATATATTATTATTTGATCAATATTTTAATTACATTGGCCTAGGCAATTATAGGATTGTACAAAGTTAAAAAATTGTGAAAGACTTTGTCTATCATTTTGTTTTTTTCTTAAATTAACTTTTCACTCAATGCTCAAGCCAATCATATCTTGACCGGATAACTCATTTCTATTTAAAAAGGACAGGCTACTCATGTTAATTTTATGTAAACAAACTGTTTAAAAAACTGCTTCTTTTAAGTACAGCATTAATATTAATTAAATTGTTTTCAGGACATATCAATAAATGAAGTGAAGGAAGATGACCACAAGGAGGTAATGAACACACCAACATGTTCCAAGATAACTGCAACTCCACTTTGGAAAAGGCGTAGACCTGTACTTAAAGAAAATAACCATCCACAGTCGGAAGTTGTGTCTACTCTGTGTACAGGATTCCAAGGAATAAATAACAAAAAAATGGAAATTGAAGATCTAAAAAAGGAATTATTGGAAGATGAAATAAAGTTTAAAAGAAGCCTGTATAGTATACAATTAGAATCCGCAAGAAAAGACCTAGAAATAAAAGTAGAAGTACTAAATCAAATAAAAGGTATGTTATTATACATATAACATTTATTAAGAAACTCAACAATATTACTTATATACATTACATTAATTTATTGTACATCACAAGTTTTCGAAATAATTTGTAATTTGCAATCGTCGATAACCATATGAGTTCTAGGATGTACTGTTAGTAATACTTGCTATTTGCCCATTTGAAATAAGTTCTTCTATATTAGGAACAATATTTTCATTGACTGGCTCACGTTCATTTCTTAAAATACACATATTGTGTAAAACACAACACGCAATGATAACATTTATAGCGTTTTTCAATTCTAGTCTTATACCTATGGCTAATACAGGAAAACGTCGTTTTAAGACTCCATACTGCCTTTCCACCACATTCCTGGTTTTTATGTGAGCCTCATTGTATTTTTGTTGTCCTCTTGTCGAAGGATTTAAGTAAGGAGTCAACAGATGATTCTGAAAAGAAAAAATATATCTCCTGTTTTAAAAGTTCTTAATATTAAAATTTACTTTACAGGTGGGAACTTCAATCTGAAGAATTTATTTGGTGTGCCAAAAAATGATCAATAGACCTGAGAAACTGTATTTTTTAAATAAAATGATTTGATTATTATACATGGATAGTATGTATTTTTATTTCTATAGATATAGAGAATCTATTTCTATTTTACCTTCAATGGGTATCCACTGTCACCCAGTAAATAGCTGTTAGTGTACTCTCCACTTTCAAATCTCCTGAATGTATTGCTATTTTGATAAATGGCAGAATCATGTGTTGAACCTGGCCAACGTGCAACAACATCTTTTATTAATAAATTGGCTGATGCTACTGTCTGAACATTTATGGACATGTATCCCTTCCTGTTTCTGAACAGCTCGGCATCATCTCCACCTTAAAATAACATACAAAACATCAAATATTATTTAGTGAAGTTCCTCATTTCAGTAGGTGTGTTTCAGACATAATCTGATTTGTTAAACTAATAAATGTTAGTCTTGAGGTTTCACCTGGTGATTGAATTTTCACATGTGTACAATCGATGCAGCCAAGAACATTAGGGAATCTGGCAATATTATAAAATTCCATCTTCACTTATCAGGGAAGGTGACAAACTCTGGACGTAAAGTGACAATCGCTGCAGATACTCGCTTGATTATTCGACTGCAAGTAGCCACACTGATTCCACCCATGTCTGCCACAGCTAACAAGTGATTCCCCGTAGCATAAAACCTCAATGCTATTAATAATTGATTAATTGGAGATATAGAGTTATTTCTGAAATAAAACAAAAGCAAATGAAATAGGTAAGGACGTGTTTTACACAAGTCATATAGTCGCAGCGCCAACTAAACAAAAAAAAATACCATGCGCATACCTAATGATATAATTCTGTCATTGTATGCGCTTATGCTACCTTCTTATAAAACCTTGTAATTAGCAGGTTGTACTCACCTATTATCAGGAAATTCTAAGGCATGTTCAATCTTTTCCAATAAAAACAACACTGACGATTTACATAACCTATATCTCCGAAAAAAATCAGGTTCATCAAAATTTTCGAAGTAATTTGGTCGTTTTCGATATATTTTTGGTCTACGGCGGTTATTTACGTCAAATATAGTAGAAACAGTTTCTAAATTTTCCAAAAAATCATATAAATCACTATCCATGTTCGTTGCAAAGACCACTCACTTAGGTACCGGTTTATGGGCCGAAATGTCGCCCACCTAAATTTAGGGGACCTTTTAGCGTTTAGTTGACCCCTAGCAGCTGGTGAAACAGAAACCATCTTTTAACGGTCCCCTAAGCATGTTTAGGGGATCCCATAAACTTAGGGGATGTTGGTGAAAACGGGCATAAATCTTCCACTTTACGTTGCACTAACTAAAATCCACGGTGTTCTTTCAACAGCCCTTTACTTTCGAGGGTCACGGTTACCTGTTTAGACAGTCCCACGACCCCGGCAGGCTTTGGCCCACTAAGGGTTGCCCCGAGATTGCTGACGGCTCTTAGAGGCACGCGTTAAACACGACGCGCCGTCGACACGGGCATGGTCCAGGACGGACGGCGAGTCACATGCATAGCTAGTCTGCGTAACCTTTTCCCAACTATATTGTGGTCGGCTTTCAGTCGAACCAGATGCAGCTAAATATCAGTATTTTACATGGAGCGACTGACTATCGGACCTCCACAACACAGTAACTGGGTAATACGATACCCCGTGGTAAGACTGGTTGTCAGACTTTAGAGCTTCTGACTAAGAGAGTTTTGTCCACTGCGCTATTCACGCAATTTACAATGTCTACTAACTAAAAATCGTCCTTACTACTACGATATAATGATGCAATTCGACTGACTTACGTCGTCGTGGCGAGCGTATTTTGTTTTTCATCTACTCTAAGACAACCGTAAGTTTTATGTCATATGTCGTAGTGGTAAGGATGATTTTCACTTGTAATAGTTGGGATCGGTCGGATTGCGTCGCATCGCGTCATGCAACGACGATAAATTACAAGACTCCGCATGCACGATCTAAGTAACAAAAACTATTCTGTCAACTCGCTGAGGTACTACGTAAGCGAGGGGGACGGGGTACTGCGTTGTGATTGGCTAACTCAAGGTCTGTTCTGTCTCGAGGTATGTTTACGGCTCACAGGAGTGGTCGAAATAAGATGGATATAAGACTTTTTTGCCTAATGTGTTGACAGACATCGGTTGCCTGTTATTAGGAGTCTAGTAATATATCGTCGTTGGCGTCATTGGACGACTGTCAAAGATCATGGGGCCGATTCTCGGTTTTAGAGTTGTTGTCGAACTCGACAAAAATTTCTAATGACGTCATTTTTTCGACAAATTATAAAAGTGGGGATGTCAAATTCGCCATTTTTGTCGAAGGCTAACGTTAGAGTTCAGTAAAATTTGTCGAAAAAATGACGTCATTAGAAATTTTTGTCGAGTTCGACTACAACTCTAAAACCGAGAATCGGCCACCTGTCATAATAAAATCACTTACCCTTCAGAATGGTTGGCATTATTTCTTAAATGTGCTCTGTATATCACTATTGTCTTAAATTGCATATCACAGTCCTTACAATACGATAGTTTTTTGGCAAGACTATCATTGTGGCGGGACATATGAGATTCTAATTTCATATTTGTTTTAAATGCCTTTTTGCATATTTCGCATTTGAAAGCCCGTATTGAGTTGTGCGTTCGTCTGTAAGTAAGTAAAAATAAACAAGAAAAGTGAGTGTATAAAAACGTAGGAATATATGATATCGGCATTTTTCGGCAAACATTGATTTTTGAACAAATTATGGACACTTTTTTTAGCAGGCCTGTTAGTCTAGTGGTTAGTGACCCTGACTGCTATGCCGGAGGTCGTGGGTTCGATTCCCACCCAGGACAAATGTTTGTGTGATGAGCATGATCATTTGTTCTGTGTCTGGGTGTAATTTATGTATAATGTTTATGTATTTAGAAATTTAGAAGTATGTTTATCAGTTTTCTAGTACTCATAACACAAGCTCTGCTTAGCTTGAGACTAGATGGCGTTGTGTGATAGTTGTGGAATATTTTTATATTATTATACTTACGCCAAATGTATCATAATATTTCTCTTTATGGTAAATTTTTCCCCACACTCATTACACCAAAATCGATGTTCAGATTGCATGTGTTTTTCTAAATCTTCAGAGTTTCTGAAAATAAAAAAGTGACAAAAAAAATTTAAAGCACCAAAGAAGATCATTTTTTTTGGGCCTTTTCTGAAAGTGTCAGAGGTTGCATTCCTTCCGTGTACCATATAATTTAGTGCAAAAAGGAGATCATTCACGCTCCATACATTTTTGGGCCTTTTCTGAAAGTGCCGGCCAACGAAAAAAATTGGTACTAATGGATAGTACTAGTCAGTAGGAACAATAGTTACTATGGCACAAAAGTTGTAGGATTGCTCTTGGCCAAGTTATACAAGTTCGAAGATTCGTAATTTTCATACATTTTTAACCGAGGTCCCATATTCACCAAGTCAAGATCTGATGATTGGATCCTGGAGAAATCGAGGGCAACCCTCAAATTTTATAGGCCCACATATAGTTTTTCGCAAATATTATGAAGTAATTTAAGTATTTGCGTGTGGTAATCATAATCTCATGTAGCTGAGCTGATGATGGAAGGTACAACTCCTTAACAGTAAGTAGTAGGCATCGACTGATTTAGTTTGTGTTCGCTTATCTCCGGAAGTACAAGTCCGATTTAGGTCATTCTTTTTTTGTTATACTAGGTATCGTTCAACTGAGGGAACACTGCAAGTTTCATCAAAATCGGTTCAGTCGTTTTTGAGATAGGTAATTTTATTAGCTAATTTTGTACATGAGCGATGTTATTACCGGTGCTACGGATTACAAAATTCTAGTGAACACGTAACAAAATGATGTACCTATTTGACAAGAATTTGGGTTGAATATTTAAACTAAAAAGAGTAAAATAAAAGCTTTTTAAAAAAAAAATGTAACCGCCTTCAAAACCAACGACTAAAAAAGGGTAAAATAACCTACAAAATAACTTTTCTTTCGGAAGTCGGTGGCAAAAAAGACAATGACAAAAAAAACCACCGACTTCCGAAAGAAAAGTTATTTTGTAGGTTATTTTACCCTTTTTTAGTGGTTGGTTTTGAAGGCGGTTACATTTTTTTTAAAAAGCTTTTTTTAATTTCTGAAAGTGCCGAGAAACACCACGGAGGGATTCTGATATTAGGTTGGTTTTTTTTTCCTTCCAACCTTACGAGACTTCGTGAGATTTCTAATGTAGAAATATCTCAACCACTTTTTCGATTATTAAATCTTGGTGTTCCTTCAATAGCCAAAGTTCCAGGGTAGCAATAACCTGATGAGGCGACCCCGAAACTTGGGGTCTTTAAGTCAAGAGTGAATATGTTACTTCTAGTCAAGCATGCTTCACCGTCAACGACGATATATTACTAGACTCCGCATGCACGATCTAAGGAACAAAAACTATTCTGTCAACTAGCTGAGGTACTACGTAAGCGAGGGGGACGGTGTACTGCGTTGTGATTGGCTAACTCAAGGTCTGTTCTGTCTCAAGGTATGTTTACGGCTCATAGGAGTGAGAGAAATAAGAGGGATATAAGACTTTTTTGCCTAATGTGTTGACAGACATCGGTCGCCTGTTATTAGGAGTCTAGTAATATATCGTAGTTGTAGACAAGCATGCTTCACCGTTGACCACATCATCGCTTATCATCAGGCTAGATAGTGGACAAACGCATATTTCCTACTCCTCCACTAATCTTTTCTGATTAATTTCGTTGCATGATCCAAGACGGGTAAATTCATTCTCCGGGACACGTCGAGCTTCATTGTCTCGGCGCTTTTCTGGTGGTTTCCACTGTTGGTTCTGGCTTTCAGGAGTTGCAGTGGTTTGGGAATAGAGTAGTGGGTTTGTCTCAAAAAAGTGGTCAAACGCGAACCTACCGCTAAACAGGTGAATTTGAATAAATGCGACAAAATGAAATGGGAGCTTCAGTTACAGTAACACAGTAATTATAAACTGTTTTGTCATGCTCACTCAAATGTCTCGCTGATGGTGGCACGTGTGTCGGATCATTTAGCTCCCTTCAAAATGGTTGAGCTGATTGGTGCTGATACGTGTGTCATGTTCGTGAACGGGCGCTGTCAGTTGGGACTGGTCATCTCTTAGCTGCCACAGTTTTTATTTTAAATATTGATTCATTTATTTCTAAATTGTCTTTTTGCTTTTGTAATTCTTACTGTGGACACTTTTAACTTGCTACATCGTTCTCACATAATGTACCACCACAAAATGAATGATGTAACAAAGGACTTGTAATAATTTTTGGCGATCTAAAAAGTGTCCATTGAGTTTCTTGCCCGTTCTTCTCCATAGAGATCTACTTCTTGGAACGGGCACCTACGGTACTTTCACAGTTTTTATGTCTGTGACTGGGACTGTAGCACCATAACTTTGTAGTATTTAATTATATTTTTTATGTCTTTGACGTTTCAAAAATGCTCTATTGGTCTATTTGAAATAAATGCTTTTGATTTGGATTTGATTTTATTTTTAATTTTTTTTCTACAATCTAAATCGTTAAAAACATTACGCGATTATCAGTTTCAAAAGGTCCATTGATGTTATCTTTATTTAACTACGAATATTATTTATACCGATATTCCAGCAATTAATATGCAAAATAAATTAGAAAAATTAAAGTATTAAAAAATCTCGTCCGACTCATCGCAGTGCTCAATAATCGTCGTGTAGTACTTACTCATGTTATTAAACGTTGCCGTTCATAGCGTAACACTGATCATTTATTTTTTAATGTTACATTTGATATTTTATACATTTTCTAGGAGCAGTGGTGGCCCAGTGGTATCGGTCCCGACTTACGAGTTGTAGGTCGTAGGTTCGAACCCCGCCAGGAGGATTACTTTGTCTAATTTATTTCATCACCACTGCTCTCAAAACGGTGAAGGAAAACATCGTGAGGTAACCGGCATGTCCTAGAACCAAACATTCGAAGACATGTGACATCTACCAACCCGCACTGGGCCCGCGTGGTGGATTATGAGCCACTCCCTCTCTCAGAGAGGAGGCCTGTGTCCCAGCAGTGGGAAAATTATAGGCTAATGATGATGATGATGAAGACATTTTGTTGACAACACATATTATTGTATATTCACATTTGTCTCATATATTCAATTTCAGCCTGTATAAAAAAGAAAAAATACTTACTTGGCGACGAACTTACACTTCATGCAATGTATACTATCCAGCTTATCATCCGCATGTTTGTTTCTACAATGATTCACAGCCGAACGTAAATTATTGCCCTCGTATTTACATAGCTTACATCTATATACTACATAGTGCTTCCTTTTATGTTTATTCAAAGCTAAATTGTGAGGGAATCTGGTGGTACATATGTCGCAGATGAAATTACCGATGTGCTGGAAGAAAAAAAAAATTCACAACTATCACACACCGCCATTCAGTCCCAAGCTAAGCAGAGCTTGTGTTATGGGTACTAGACAACTGATAAACATACTTATATATTTCTAAATACATACATATTATAGATAAATAACACCCAGACACAGAACAAATGATCATGCTCATCACACAAACATTTGTCCTGCCCACGACCTCCGGCATAGCAGTCACTAACCACTAGGCCAGTCTAAACCTATCTAGATCCGATGGAAGCGGCTTGCATCCAGCGTGATCCTGTGGTCTTCATAAGATCGTCTGCCCCAACGACGATATATTACTAGACTCCTAATAACAGGCGACCGATGTCTGTCAACACATTAGCCAAAAAAGTCTTACATCCGTCTTATTTCGACCACCCCTGCGAGCCGTAAACATACCTTGAGACAGAACAGACCTTGAGTTAGCCAATCACAACACAGTAGCCCGTCCCCCTCGCTTACGTAGTACCTCAGCGAGTTGACAGAATAGTTTTTGTTCCTTAGATCGTGCATGCGGAGTCTAGTAATATACCGTCGTTGTTTTAAGACTACTTACCTTATCATGTTTCTTCTTGATATGATTTCTATAATTCACTTCCTTTCTAAACCCGAGTAGACAACCTCTGCATATAAAAGGTAATGTTTTAAATGAAGGATGATTTCTTCTCTCTTCTCTGCCTTGTTCCATTTCTTCTTCTGTCAAAATATTTTGCACGAATTTCTCTAGAAATTCTTTATCATCTGTATCTTTTATAACTTGTGATATCTTTCTTACATCCTTTTTCTTTCTTTTAACAGTTTTTCTGAGTATTTTTTTGTTTGGTTTTGTGTCTGTAGTTTCTAAAACTTCGGCTTGTTCAATAGGTTCATGATAAACGCCGTCAAAACTTATTTTTTTATCTTGAAAACCGCTTTCTTGTTTTACTAAATTATTAATATTATGTTTATTATCTATAAAGTCTACTTCAGTATAGATATTGTCTTTTTCATCTGTTTTTGCTATTGGACTTGCATTAATTTCTAAAGTATCTTCAATTTGGTCTGAGTGTTCATCAATTTTGACCATGTGTTCATCATATTTGTCCATGTGTTCATCATATTTGTCCATATGTTCATCATTTTTGTCCAAGTTTTCATCATTTTTGTAAATGTGTTCATCATTTTTGTCCATGTGTTCATCATTTTTGTCCATGTGTTCATCAATTGGATCTATATCCTCATCACTATCTAGATTTTCTTCTTTTATAGTACAATGGTCAATTTTTACGTTTGTTTCACAGTTGTATGTGTCGTTATAGTTACAGAAAGTTACGATACTTATAGAAAACGTTGATAGAGATTTTATATTGGAATACTGAAAAAATAGGTTCAAATTAGTACAGACGTCGCCCATCTTATACAGCAGAGTAATGTTAAAGTGAGACGGGTAATGTCGGCCACCGACTGTACCAACGACGATATATTACTAGACTCCTAATAACAGGAAACCGATATCTGTCAACAAATCAGGCAAAAAAGTCTTATATCTGTGTTATTTCGACCACTCCTGTGAGCCGTAAACATACCTTGAGACAGAACAGGCCTTGAGTTAGCCAATCACAACGCAGTACCCCGTCCCCCTCACTTACGTAGTACCTCAGCGAGTTGACAGAATAGTTTTTGTTCCTTAGATCGTGCATGCGGAATCTAGTAATATATCGTCGTTGTTATAATATCATTGTCTAGAGTAGAGCAACATTTTATTTTTTTTCAACTTTATTTGCTGAGAAGATGTATTACCTCTGTTCTTTTTGATAAGATCTCCTGTGCCAATTTAGCTCTCTTCTTAAAGTTATAAAACTTTTTCAGGATACTCCAACATTCCCAACATACTTCGCCATGGGAGACTTCAAGCTGAAAATTAAGATTGCAAAAGTATATTTATACAGGGTGAATTTTTCAATATAATATTACAGGATGTGATTTTTTTCCAAAATCAGCGGGTTCGATTCCTGGCCAGGATTATTGATTTTTCTACAATCCATTGATGCAGTTTTCGTTTTCATCAACACGGCCTCGAGACTCCTTTCAACGTTTTTCGATATTCCTCATAGTTTCGAAAATAGCCATCCATGCCCAGTTGAAAAATTCACCCTGTATATTGATTTAATTCTTCATTAATTGGTAATATTTCTTTTTCTTTATTAGTCATCATTTGTACATGAATAATGTAGACATAGTACTCAAAAACAAAGATCAAGAATATAGATTAATGAGCCCCATGCTAGCAAAATCCTGTGTTATGGCATTGAGCTATTACTACTATGTATAGAGACGACACCACGCATCACCACTGTGTCCCATCCAGGATGAGTGCGTGCGCCTAGAGCACGCCACAGAGCTGTCAAACAACTGAATGAACTTGTGCATGTTGTCTCATCCTGGATGGGACATAGTAGTGATACGTGGTGTCGTCTCTATATGTAGTAGTAATAGCTCAATGTATAAGTACTGTATTTTTTAAATTACACTATTGTGCTTTCTACTGTTTTTGCATTGCACTAAAATCTCTTGCTTATGCAAATAACTTGCTGATTTTAACTTTCATATTTTTTTTCTCTTATACAGAGGTTTCATACTGTAAAATTATGTAATTAGATTATTTTTTCCTTGTGGGAAGGCAAAAGGATGCATGATTAGGGTGAAATAAAAGGGTGCAAGTTTGTTAATACTTAGCTGAAAGGATAACCTACTTGTGAAGAGATTTAAGAGCAAATATGAAAGCTTGTTAAACTGGGGCTAAGAAATATAGTGAAGTCTTCACCTGACCTGTATAAACACACCCCAGGATTTGGAAGAAACGAAACTGGTGCCTTAGCTAAACAGCCAATTTGAACTTAATTTCCCAGCACGTAAAGTTGAAAATCTATGAAGTTTACAGATCATTGTCGTTTGTTTGGTTCGTTACCGCTCAGCAGTCTTAGATTTTCATTTTTTTTCAATAGAGAATAAAGTTGAAAATGTAATAGTGGCTGAGGAGCGATAACGACTGTCGTCTGCTGTTTGTCTATAGGACGAGAAGAAAACTTACCTCTTCGAAATGAATTTCTTGTAGCAACTGTGATAAATTATGCAGAGGAGTTAAGTGGCGGTCTCTGCTTAGACATGTCACGCATATATTTAATTGTTCTTCCATGATTTTAGTTATATGTTCGTATTAAGATATTGTTCACAGTTATTTTAATAATTGGCCAAAATACGAATCGACAACAATAAAGCAAAACCATTGACATTTTTTTTTTTTTTTTTGTTTCTCTTCGTCCTCAAAACCATTGACATTTTTTTTTTTTTTTTTTTTTGTTTCTCTTCGTCCTCTTTAGGACAGGCAAAGGGAGCTGAGCCCATACAGCCAAGTCTGATTTAGTTTTCTTTTTCTTCCAATTCTTCTTTTCTTTCTTGTCTTTCTATGTTAAAATCAAGGCCGAAACCATGTCTTCTTTATTCAATGTCTTCGATATCCAATAGTCAGGCCGAAGCCAAGTCTTATTTTTTTTCTATGTCTTCAATAACCAATAGTTAGGCGTAAGCCAAGTCTTCTTTTGATATATTCAAGTTCAGTGCCATTTGTTAGGCCGGAGCCAAGTCTTCTTTCATGTTTTATTTATAAGTATCTCAACATTATCATTTTATCTCAATTTATCTCAATCTCATATAATTTTATGTCAAAAGTGTGATATGTCAAATTCAAATTTCATCAACAGTTGATACAATATAATCGTAAATTGGTAAAAAACAATCTTTTTTCCTCAAAAGTTGCTGAAGCGAGCGCGGGATATCTTCAGCATTTTCATAAATACCTAACAGGCGATCAACTAAAATGATCCTTTGAAGAGCAAAATTAGGACAATCAAATACAATGTGATCCAATGTTTGTACAGCAGAATTACAATAATCACAATTTGGGGAAGACAGAATGCCAATTCGAAACAGATGTGCATTAAATCGACAGTGACCTAGCCGTAGACGACAAATCGTTGTATAAAACTTTCTGTTCCGATAGATATTTCGTCCTGTAAACCAAGGAGAAGAAATCTTTGTTTTAATTTCAGCTAGCCACTTTCCTTTGGTTTCAACTACCTGCTGCCAGAAATTGTGAAATTCACGTGCCAGTTTTGATTTGAAATAAGTCACTGCATCTGAATTTGGAATGGGATTATTCAAAATTGGACATTCCTGATGATGATTAACAATGAATTTAGCCAGGTAATCAACTTGTTCATTTCCAACTACCCCAATATGTGAAGGAGTCCAGAAAAGGACGATATCTTTGAACTTATGTAAATTATTGTATTTTTCTCTGATATTATAAATTATGTAACTTGTTTTTGCATTACAACTGGGATTTTCTAGTGCTCTCAATACACTCATACTATCACTGATAATGATCCATTTATTTTCTTGCCTAGACTCAATATACTCTAAAGCACTGAGTATTGCCATAGCCTCTGCTGTATACACAGTTGCTACTGAAGATAACCTATTTCCAAACCCACTTCGAGCCTGAACGTCATAAATAGCCATAGATACAGCATTATCATTTTTTGAGCCATCAGTGTACAATTGATTGTAACCATTCCATTCCTCGAGCATTCTGTAAACATCCTCTTTAAACTTCAAAGATTCATTGATTACTATTTTAAATGGACAATACTTTGATTCATAGGAATATAAATAACAGGGCCAAATGGAGCTAGAAAAATAATTTTGATTAGAACAATCTTTTAAAATTTCAGATAAACCTTGTACTAGAAAAGGGGGATTGGTCCCATGAATAGCCTTCTTTAATTGCAATAGAAGAGGATGATCACTGATAGAAGAAATCTTAATGAAGAATTTTGTTCTGAGATAATTGAATCTAATTATCAATGGAGGCAAATTACATTCAACCTGCATTGACACTATAGGTGTTGAACACATTGCTCCCAAAATAACACGTAAGCACCTATTTTGCACTTTTTCTAGTTTTTCAACTAGTTTTTGTACACCACTATAGCAAAAAAATGCATATTCAAAGTGACTTCTTACTAAGGACTTATATAAAATCAGTAATGTCCCTGGATCAGCACCCCAATAAGTGCCAGCGAGAGATTTCAAAATATTGCAAGCTTTTAATGCTCTGTTTGCTAAGTAGTTAACATACTCGTTCCATTTAAAATTACTGAGAAAAGTAACACCTAAAAATTTTATGGAACTATCCACTAACATAAGTCTATTATTGTAATAAATTTTAATACTATTAGAACCAACACCATTTTTGGAAAGACAACAACCTTACTTTTCTCATTGCTGACTTCCAAACTGAGACATTCAAAATAATGTCCCAATTTTTTCAAGCTAGCATTGAGTTTGCTTTCAATGCTATTAAGGTTTTCTCCTGAACAATATACAACCAAATCATCAGCAAATTGTAAATTACAGACATCATTACCTAACACAGTATTTAATCTAGAAATATATAAAATAAATAATAGGGGGCTTAATATTCCTCCTTGAGAAACTCCTCTATAAGAATACCTAGGTCCTATTAATTGATTATTGACTTTTACATACAGTTTACGTTCATTTAAAAACTCAAAAATCCAACTTACTATTTTTTCAGGAACATTTAGTGAAAGGAGAATGGATGACAATGTACTTAAATTTACATTATTAAAAGCACCAACAATATCAAAGAAAACACATCCCAACATTTTATGCTCGACAAGAGCACTATGGATATCCAGAAATAAATGACTAAGACTTTCCCGAGCAGAACGACCACAACGAAAGCCAAATTGATTGTAAGGTAATAGATTATTACTTTCAATGTAAAAAATCAAACGTTGTTTTAGAAGCTGTTCAAATATTTTACCAACACACGAACTTAGAGTAATAGGACGATATGAGTCAGCGCTGTTAGGGTCTTTACCCTGTTTCAGGATAGGTATTAAACAATCTGTTTTCCATTCCTCAGGAATAATAGAACAATGCCAAAGTGAATTCAAAATATTTAAAAATATTGACAAACTGTGTGAATTTAATAATTTGAACATTTTGTATGAGAGCCAATCTAAGCCACATGCTGAATCTCTTCTTGATCTTAAAGCAGATTTTAGCTCATCAATAGAAAAATTTTTCACCATGAAATTATTTGTGCAATTTTGTAAGTTATTGTGACTAACTGTGTAAACATTTTGAACTGAATCAGGAGTATACTTATGCAGAAATTGAGAGATCCATTCATTACTAGAAAACAAGCTGTTATTTGTAGAAACATTTTTTAACTTCCTCATTTTAGTCCAAACTTGACTCATTGGAGTGAGTCTATTAATAGAATTACAAAACTCTAACCAACATGCACGACGCTCCTGTCGCAGAATACGTTTTTTTCGAGCTTGCATTTGTTTGAAACTTATAAAATTGTCTAAACAAGAATTTGATTTAAATAAGACGTATGCTTGCTTACAATCTTGTACAGCTCTAGTACACTTCTCGTTCCACCAAGGGAGTCGAAGCTTCCTCCTAGATCTGCGAGAGTCACAAGTGGTATTGTTTTTATTAAAACTGATTACTGACTTCTGAACTGCTTGTAGGATTATTGAACACAAATTATTATATGTATCAATATGACTCAAGTTATTATACTGAAAACTTTCCATCATGTCATTTACAATCTTTTTATAAATAGACCAATCAACTAATTTCAGATTACAATGAAGAGGAATATTTGAAACATTAGAAGGATCCACATCATTAGCAGTATCTATAACATATTTTGTAATGGTAGGCAGATGATAGCTGCCTATAGAATCCTGATAAACCTGCCATTCACAAGACAAAGCCAAGGAAGAAGAAACCATAGTTAAATCAAGACCATTTGGTCTCCATAGATGAGACCCTACAGTAGTTGGCTGACCATCATTTAAGAGTATCAAGTCGTTTTCATCCATGGAATTCATTATAGCTCTGCCACGAGAGTCGTCACTACAACAACCCCAAAAAGTGTGATGGGCATTAAAGTCCCCAGCAATTATCAATGGTTTAGGTATACTATTTATTAGTGAATCAAATTTGTTCTTTTCAAAAGTAGGGCTGCAATTTCCAGGACTGTAAAAACTAACTACTGAAATGTATTTGTTATTAATTTTAATTTTAATTGCAATATTTTGAATAGAATCGTCAAAATATGTGTCTAATAAACTAAATTCAATACCATTACGTATAAATATAGCAACACCATTGTGATCATTACCACAATCATTCCTAACTGTGGTAAAGCCACGAATGTTGTATTGTATGTGTGGTTTTAACCATGTTTCTGAAACTAAGGCTAAATGAATGTCATTATTATAGAGAAACTGCTGAAACTGTAGTCTATTACTTAGCAAACTTTGTGCATTCCACTGAGCAATATTTAAAATTTTGTTAGTGAATTTTATATAATAATATTTTTATCTTTAATAGTCTCTCTAATAGCAGATGTTATAGTTTGTGTACAAATACTTTCATTTTGTGTTTTATTTAACTTAATCAAGTTAACAATAGATTCTGTCAGCAAACTTAATGCTGTGCTATTAGACAACATCAAGTTTATAATATCCGTCGAATTTTCCGATTTGTTCGGTGATGGGAAATTAACTTTATTAAATAAGTCCGAAAAAGGGGTTTTCAATGTGTTTCTGCTTTCAGCAATCTTTTTTTTCTTAATGGGACATTGGCCAGATATGGACAGATGATTACCTTTACAATGGACACATACAGCTTTTTCAGCAGGTATAGAGCACTCCTTGAAGGAATGACCCTCAGTACATACTGAGCACCTTTGCGAATTTTTACAAAATTTGGCTAAATGCCCAAAACGTAAGCAACGGAAACACTGCTTGACTGGTGGAATATAGGGCAGTACTGAAAGCCGCCACATCTTAATATGTACGTAATCTGGTAAAGATGTAGATGAAGCGAAAGTAATAACTACAGTTTGGGTAGGCTGTAGTTCAGATGAGCTACCTACTCTAACTTTTTTCATTATTCTTCTAACGCTTATAATTTTTTTTGAACTTGATATTGCTTTAAAAATTTTTTTGTTTGACATATCCGTAGGTACTGACGTGATAACTCCAGACAATTCTGTCGTTCCAGCCGGAATCGACGCTTTGATCGACTGTTCTCTCAGAAAAGTAACATTATCCAAGAATGAATTGGCTAGATTCGGGCGATCGAAAACTACGCCGATTTTGTATCTGTTGATCTTTTTCAAGTACTTAATCCCTTTAACAAATCTAGTGAAGCATCCACTCAGGTACATCATATCTCTTTGGCCTATTGGTTGTTCTTCATTAGTGCTCTCAATAAAAACAATAAAGTCATACCCAGCTACGGCGTCCTCAGGGTACCTGCGACTATAGTCTGTCACCTTATACGGGGCATACTTCTCTGCAGTCTTTTCTTCCGCAGTGCAGGAGTCAACGTAGTCTGATTCACTTGTCTCCGAAGATGAATCCGGAAGACCAGTGACAATTTCTTCACCAGGATCTTGTTTAGGTTTTTTCCTTTTCTTAGGCATCTTAATTCTTATGAAAACTACTTGTTTTATAAACTAAGTTAATCGTTAGCAGAATAAAAACAGGAAAATATGTACAAACTAAATTAAAATTGAAATAAAATTTCAAGAAGTAAAAAAAGGACCGCCTATTATTTCGCAGTTCCCGCGCTTTTTTTCAAAAAAAAAAAAAAAACCATTGACATATAATAAGCAAAACGGAGCAACTAAATCAAAATGTCAATGTCAAATTGACAATGACATTGATCAAAACATCCAAAAACAACGAAAAGCGATTTCGATAACTTGAAATTGATACCTTGGCTTTTAATAATAACCGGTTTTTTGTGTTTTCAAGTCTAGCGCTCATAGACATAGTGAATACACTACTCAGGATGTCAGTTTTCTACCAAACTGACACAAATTTGACCATAATCTAGGAGAGCATAATATTATCTCTTTTCATTATTCAGTACCGGTCTTGGATTAGACTCTTTCTAGTTGAGTGGGGTCAATATTTTAGGCAACTATTGCGCAGTCCATACTTTCAAATCTATGAGTAATAGTAGCGGTTGCGTCGTCTTTTCTATTTCATTTTTCTTTGTTTTACATGACTTTAATTATAGACACGGCATGTGGAAATTATAAGTAAAACAAAATTCAAATTATTTCAAAGATATTTATTTACAACATAAATAATCACACTCGTAATAGCAATCATAAAATAAAAAAATATTTTATTAAAACTGTGTTTTTTATCGTTTTATTTCACGGTGTTCTTCAATAGCTCTTAACGTTCCGGGGTCACGGTATTCGTTAGCACCGCGACCCCGACAGGCTTTGGCCCTCTAAAGTAAGTAAGTAAGTATTCTTTATTTGCATAAAAAAGGGTGGCCTCGTCATTATGCTGACACTCTCTGAGACGCGCGTGGATCACAATGCGTGGTCGATCCGGTTATGGTCCATGGTCGGACAGCGAGTCGTCCATTACTCGCCTCCCGCATGCCCGCGCCTACGGTGGCCGGAGATCGTCTAGCGACGTCCATCACCGTGGGCGTCTACCACTGCGGCAGACGAAGGTGGACAATGTCCTCTCCCTTACGCGTCCCACGTCCTCCTTCGCTAGCATGACTGCTTCGCAGAAGGAGGCGACCGCTTCCCACACCGTCTCGCCCCTTGCGATGGCCTCAATCAATGCCGCGCGCGGGGCAGTCCTGCACCATATGCTCCACCGTATCCTCCGGGCGTTCCTCGCAATGGTGACACCCTCGCGTTTCTTCCCTCCTTATCCGACATGGTACCTCCCGAAACTTCCGTGTCCGGTCCTTGAAGAAACTTTTAGAATGATGATGTAGATCACGTATTCTTCCTCGTGCCAGTACGTTTGTGTAAAAGTCGCGTGTTGTGTGTACAAGGCGGCGCGCTGCTTGAATTAGCGCCACGTCTGAGCACATAACGAACGCTGAGATGGTGCGTCAACTGTGACTACGGCGTTGGCCGATGACTGTCCAGAAAAAAATAACTTAAAAAATGGTTAGACATAGATTTTACAAGTTCATGTTTTAGCTAACGAATGGGAGGCAACGGGGAAAGAAAAACGAGTGGCAATTCCGCATTTGCCCACTTGTGTCAAATATGAATGGTGTAAAATGCCCATTTTCAACAATTGAAAAGCTAGTGAAAGAAAAGAGCTCGTGGCGAAATAATTCAGCCGCACAGGGTCGAGGTACCGGGGTAAGCCGCGCTGACGAGGTTGGTCTGCGGATGGGTGACCAGCGGTTATAGCGAGTTTCCTCGCGTGCCTCGAAAGCAAACGTACAAGCCGCTGGTCCGCGGCTGTCATTATGTAGATTTTGACAGTCGTTACTGTGAGTCAAAGGCTCGAAGTCTGCAATAATTGAAAAGAAACAGTAACCATTTATTGAAAGAAAGTAACCATTTGGAGCGACTGTCGGCATCTCTAAATAAATCGTATTTAATTACATTACTTGGCTAGCAAAATTAACAACAAAAAATTTTAAATTGTCGAAAATGCACGGAAAAGCTGTTTTATAATGTTTCTAGATTTCAGAGTTGTTCCCATATTAAAGCTTTTACAGTGATGATTGAGGAATTCTGGTTAAGAGCATGTATCCAAACAGTTGGCAATACGTCGCAAAATGTCAAACATTTACAAGTTTTAATTCATTTGGAATTTTACTGATTGGATATAAGAAATATGCCTTGTAGTGCACATAATTAATATCGTAACAACACCGAATATATAGTTTTGGATGTAAAAAAAGTATTTGGGAACTTGCTAAATGCCTTTTTTCTACCTAAAACAGTTACAACATTAAATTCAGTGTTTTAATTGCTTTCCCTAATCAATATTTAGTGCACTACACAGCCATATTTCTTATTTCCATACAGTAATTTCCAAATTAATTAATACTTGTAAATAATAAACAGTTATTTGCGAAGTTGCCAACTTTTTGGATACGCGATCTTAAAAAAAAGTAAGTTAGCATCGGTTAAAATAAATGATGCAAAGAACCTTTTATGAATAAAGCAGTGATTTAGAAGATACTCACAAAGAATTTCTTGCCGCATGTACTACAGGTATGATTCCTAGGTCTGCTCAGTCCGTGGTACTGTTGTTTGTGATTACGAAGGCGAAAATTTGATATGAATAGCTGTAACAAAGAAGAGACCAACAAATACAATAGGGTAGTGGGATGGGCCAAAGCCTGCCGGGGTCGCGGGCCTTATTCAATCACCGTGACCCCGGAACATAAAGGGCTATTGAAGGACACCGTGGATTTTAGTCAGTACAAGTCCGACAGTCCCTCCCGCTTGAATACCCCTTTAAGTTCCGGGGTCACGGAAATGATGAAGGACTTAAATGAACGCACCTTATTGCATACTTCACATTTGTATTGAGATTTTCTCAAATGGTAGAAATTGTAATGTTGCTTCAAGTATCCTTTCGATCTGAATTTCTTGTTGCACTCTGAACATGGATATCTGAAAATAGATATAAAATAATGCACATTAGTTTTCCATAGTAATTGTTAAATGATAAATTGTACAGTGATTTATTCATCTGAGTAAAAACTAACGAAAAATCCTTAGAGGATTCTAGGGGGTGATTTAGAAAAAAAAAAAACTAAAACTGATGTTTTTCAAACAGAAGAAAGTGCAGTTGTTTCTGGACCGATTTTGATCAAATTTTGTAAAGATAGGGTGAGGCCAAACGAGTGTTATTTTTGAGTCGCGAGTCGCAGAATTTCGGTCGCTTTCATAGAAAATTTTGCGTCGCGACTTGTTGTGCTCGTTTGGCCTCACACATAGATAGAATCCTGAAATTGTTATTATAGAATACAGAGCAGAAAGCCGGTGGGTAAGCGTTTTTTTATATTTGAATTTTTGGGCAAGTTTGAGTTATACGCCTTTTTACTTTTCTTTTTTTTTATCTCCTTTCCAATCTACATACATCTTGATGTTTAATGATATAGAGACAAAATTTTACCTTGCATATCCAACAATTAATCTTTCTAATTCAAAATACACCTTAACGTTTTAAGACATACAAACAAAATTAAACTTTGCAACTCCGTTACTAAGGTCTAATATCCAACTTACCCTTCGGAATGTTTAGAACTGGAAGTCAAATGGCTCCTATAGACTTGAATGTTTTTGTACTGAATATTACATTGTTGACAGTATGCCAGTTTCTTTGCAATACTTCCGTTGTGTGTTGCCATGTGAGTTTCTAAACGAGTCTTAGTTTTAAACGTTTTCTCGCAAATATCACAAATAAAGTTGCGTAGTATGGAGTGGGCTCGGCTGTGGACAAAAAAGCAATTGTAAAGATATTTAATAATTTTTAAACAAAGAGGAGGGCTTACGTATGTTTCTCCGGTTATTCAAAGATGCCTGGACCTATTTATGCTAGAAATTAATATTTCACAACTATCACACAGCGCCATCTAGTCCCAAGCTAAGCAGAGCTTGTGTTATGGGTACTAGACAACTGATAAAAATACTTATATATTTCTAAATACATAAATCTCCTCTTCTGCCTGGCCTTAATCCTGTAGGATGTGTGGGTGTTATAAATAAGCAGTCTTACTCACAGTGGAAGAAAGAAAATAGTTTAATGACGCATTTATTTGGGGTCAGCCCTTCTGGTCAATCTTCACCAGTCTTCTATAATATTTGTTTTCTTTCTAAATACATACATATTCTAGATAAATTATGTTGGTTGCTATATTTGGTTGGATCTTTGTAAAAAATTAACAACCGAATTTGCCTATCCGAGTCTTGAAGATTTCTAATCTGAAGTAGCCGTCAAAAAATATTTTGGTTCAGGTGTTTGAAATCCCCTTCAAAGGGGTAAACTTCCCAGGTGATCCCATGATCATTACTTCAGGATCTGAAGATGGAATCCGGAAGAAATTGAACAGCGGCCGTATTTCAACGTCTTAAAACCAGGCTTGTTCCGGCGAGTGAAACTAACAGAGCTATACAAGACATCTAGCGCGAACTCGTTTACTCACTGGAACAAGCCTGGTTTTAAGACGTTGTAATACGACCCCAGTTCAGTAAATGATGAACGCACCTTATATGACTTCTGAGATTGCTCTTATCCTTAAATTTCACACCACAAACACAAAACAGGGTGTGTTCACTCTGCATGTGTTTTTCTAAGTCTTCTGGGGTCCTGTGAATATCAATAAAAGCATGAGAAGGGATGACTATAAATTCCCAATGTCCCCGGTACTCGTGTCGAAATTAATGGGGACAGTGCGACTTGTAATAGAGAACAAAAATTGACACACGAACTCATATGAGTCTTATATCATATCTACAGAGTCGATATTTTAACACCATATTCTGATGTAAAATCGTTATCCCCACTGTCCATTTCAACATTAATAGGGACACACACATAAAGTGAAGATTTTTAATTTAAATATTCTGTTAATACTTACTAGTCAGCCACATCACAAATTATATCATATAATAATATCATAATTACCATGCATGCTCCGACGATTCGGGAGCCTCGTAATAAAGAAAGAAAGAAAAGCGACATTTTTAATAAAATGTCACAGCACTGGTTTTCTATTAAGGCCCAAATAAAAGTGATGTCACGGTCAGATACGAAAACATATAAAAGATAATAAAAATAAAAGACAGTAAATAAATATAAGTAAGATACGTAAAATAACAATATCTTAGTTTAATAATAATATGTTATTTCGCACCCGACGTCGACGCTTGTCTATGCCAAGAGTGTCTGATGGCGGGCAACACTGACAAACAGAGACGCGGGCGCAGTACTACTACAAGCTAATTGTTATGTATTCCCATTGTCCCCATTAACATTTAGGGACAATGGGAATATTACTGTTAATACTTACTGAACAATAATATCACATTGTGAACAGTGTATCCTATCAAGTTCATCATTAACATGTTTGGTCCGACAATGATTGACCACAGATGTATATTCATGAGTTTCATATCTACACAAACGACATTTGAACACAACAAAGTGCTTGTTCCTATGGTTTTCTAGCGCCATTTTGTTTCGGAAACGGATGTGGCATACGTCGCAGATTTCGTCGCCTATGCTCTGAAAAAAAGTTACAATAAATAATAATTTTTCCCCCATTAAGATTTTTTGTATCGTTGGTCACAGAAAAAAATCTGTTTCTTAATTCAATTGGTTGAATTTGAACAGCTAATTTCAGTGGCTGAACAAATGACTGCTATACTTTATGTTGCGAGTTCAATCATCATCATCTGCGGCGCCTTTTCTCAACTATATTGTGGTCGGCTTCCAGTCAAACCAGATTCAGCTGGATATCAGTATTTTACATGGAGCGACTGCCTGTCGGACCTCCACAACCCAGTAACTGGGTAATACCGTACCCCATGGTAAGACTGTTTGTCAGACTTAAGAGTTTCTGACTAATAGTAAAGACTGTCAAAGATCTACAAATGACAGCCGGGACGAACTGCTTTACGTGTTTTCCGAGGCACGGAGGAAACTCGCTATAACAGATGGTCATCCATCCACAGACCAACCTCGGCAAGCGTGGCTTAGCCCGGGAGATCGGATTGTTGCGAGTTAAATCATCACTGAACATAATATATATGGCTTTTTTTGTAGCTTGGTAAAATCATCAAATGAGTCCCCAGGACATGGCAGGAGGGACTGTAAGACTTGTACTGACTAAAATCCACGGTGTCCTTCAATGACGACACGGTTAGCGCAGTGGCTGAGCGATTGGTTTGCTGCTCTGCGTGTCGTGGGTTCGATTCCCGCACGGAGCAAATATTTGTGTGATCCACAAGTAGTTGTTTCGCGTCTGGGCGTTTGTGTTTGTGAGTTTATATGTTTGTAAATGCACCCACGATACAGGAGAAATTCCTAGTGTGGGGCAACGTCTTTTTTTTTTTAATAGCCCTTTATGTTCTGGGGTCGGAATAGCTCGGCCAGCGAACTCGACAGAATATTTGTATGGCATAGAAGTGGTAGTTCCAGATGTGGCTTAAAATTCAGGAGAAATTCCTAGTGCGAAGAAACTTAACTTACCTCATCATGTTTTTTCTTCATATGCAAACTATAAGTATCTTTTCTGGTGAATCCAAGCACACAGCTATCACATTTATAAGGAATCTTCTTGAAATTATAATGATTTCTCTTTTCTTCTCTTGCTTTTAACATCTCCTCTTCAGTCAAAACCACTTGCATGAACTTCGCTTGTATATCTCTTTCTTCTCTTTCTAAATTCTTTTTAGTTTTCTTTTTATTAGGCTTTTTGTCTATGCTTTTTACAAAGACATTTTCAGTCAGTATTTCATTAAGTTGTTCATTGAGAGTTACTTCAGCGAAATTAATTTTGACTCTTTTAATGCATTGTGAAAATTTGCATTTCTTTATTTCATTTTCACTATCTATTTTTTTCGGAATGTCTGCTTTTTCATCTAAATCTGAAATTTTGTCTGTCACACGACAATTACATTGGTCAAAAATTTCTTGTTTTCTCAATAAATTATTACCTAATTTTGTTTCTACTGTATCTTCATAGATATTATCAGTTTCTTCATCAATTTCAGACTTTCTTTCATCAAATTCTGAATGATTGTCTATGTTTCCATCACATTGGTCTATGATTTCTTGTTTTATAGTTTCTGGTTCGGATTTTAATTTTGTGTTACAACTGTTTAAGGGATCTATGCTATATTTGTATTGGTAGTCATATAACATATTGATTTTTGTTGATAATGTTGATAGCGATTTAATAGTGAGGTGCTGGAAAAGAAATAATTGTTATACATAACACCTCTAATCCTCTAAGCCAAGGCAGTGTTTCCCATCCTGTGGTCCCCCGGACCACAGGATGGGAATGCCTGCATAAATGCTAATGTTTCGTAATCGCTACACTTAGTCAGGACGGCGAACGTGCGCCAAAGTGCGGTGAGCGGTACTGAATGTGCATGAAGGCGCCACTCTTCCCTCTTTATTTTATTAAGGGGGTCTGTGAAAACTGTGCTTGTTTTCCTAGGGGTCCGTGGCTGAAAAAGGTTGGGAAACGCTGCTCTAAGGGATAGGCAAAGGGTGCTCAATAGCATATTTATACAGCCAGAGAAATACGAAATTGTAGTTGGCATGGTAAGTAAGTTTATTTGGAGCAAAGCAGAAAATATTTTTATTTCCTTTATTCGAAACCAGTGTAAAACTACATCAAAAATATTGGTTTTTAAATTAAATTAATATGTACCATTTTTTATTTATGCCTATGAGTTTATTTTGTCCTTATTTGTACACATTTAATTTATTATTAGTTCTATATTCATAGTTAGTACATTTATAACAGTATTGTAATACAATATTAGAAAAATGCAACAGTTACATAAAAAATAAACAAAATTATCTGCATTTTTAATACCTGTGTTGTTTTAGATAAAATGTCCTGTGCTGCTATGGCTTTTTTCTTAAACTTATAAAACTTCACTAGGATACTCCAGCACTCCCAACATACTCCTCCACGAGATTGTTTCAGCTGAAAAACAAAATGCATGTGTTATTGTGAAGTATTGAGACAAGTAATAAATTATTAATTTAATCTTCTATCTATATCTATCTTCTTTATAATATAAAAATGGATCGCTAAATGTGTTGGTAAGCTCATAACTCAAAAACGGCTGGACCGATTCGAATAATTATTTTTTGTTGTGTTTGTAACCATTGGGATGGGGTTATAGAGAGTGATTTTTTTTTATGTCCACCCATGCGAAGCCAGGAGGGGCCGCAAGTTTTTATAAAATATTCCCCAAACATAAAACTGCTTTATTAACAAGTAATATAGGCATTTAATTTTTAAGTCTCAATTGTCCAAATTGCAGGCAGATTCTCAATTATATTATAGATCGATGTAATGAGTTAGTAACAACAGATTTTAATTCATTTCAACAAAAGATCCTTTTTTTATCAAATAAACTCTTTGCGTTCCAGGGCCACGGTATCCTTTTAAGACGGTCCCACGGCCTAGAAAAGACCCTGGAGATTTACTCAGTTATTTTCTTTTGCATAAATCTTGAAAAGAGAAAAGAGGGGGAATGGAGGGGTTCGAATGGGATTTTGAAATATTACTCTGATGGATGATAGAGTATAAGCGTTTATTACAGTATTTTATAGTACACTGTTTGGTAGTAAGGAACATAAGCATCAAAATCAGTATAGACAGAAGATTTTTTTATAAAAGGTATTTACCTCATCAAAATGTATTTTCTGTAGTAACATTTTTATTTTATCCAAAGGAACAAGACAGCGATCCGTGCTCAGACATGTCAGGCATATATTTAGCGGTTCTTCCATTTTAAATAATGATTAGCTCTGCAATTTTTACAAAATATTTACAATGAAAACAACATTGAAGACATCAAAGACAAGAAATAACTTTTTTGGAATTGGAATGTTTGAGAGATAAACTTGACACGATACCCTGTCTTTTAATTATCCAATAACCGTAAATTGAAAATAACTGAGTCGCGAAGGTCATAAGGTGGACTGGTATTCATCTGCTGTTAAGGGAGGAAGCTAATTCCAACTTCAATCAGAAAAAGGCTGATGAAATGTCGTCGACTATTTCAAAGAATTTTCTAAAAACCGAAAATTCTCGATATTGCGGAAAGTGTAAATCGACTTTAGCTTTGAGTTTGACATTGACATATAATAACAAAAACAGCTGATTCTGGTAAACAATCTACAGAGAACTTTTTAATCAATGTTTTTCTTCAAAAATGGCAGAATATCACTTAAAAATGTGTCGCATTTGTCTATCAAGCGACATAGTAGATAATATTACTGATTCGTCTTGTTGCACTAAGTTTTTCATTCAAGTCATGGCATTCAATGTAAGTTACGTATTTATTTTTTGCTTTTGTTAACGATTTTCATAGCATAATCAAGTCGTAACAAAGAAAACTAGTATAATAAGGTACATTATAAAATCTTTCAAAGACCATTCGCACGCAGCTTTATTCATAAATCAGTTTTTTTTTTATTTAAAGATAGGTTCGCGTGTGACCACTTTTTCGCCTAGAAGTAGCACGCTTGCCTAGAAGTAACCTGTTCACCCCTGACTTGAAGACCCCAAAGTTATAGCCCTCGGGAAATAAAAAAGCCGGCATGGCATTTCGCTCCTTAGCTGTGCCTACAATAAAGGAATTAATTACCTAATATTAATTAATTATTTTAGAACTTCAATGAAAAGCTGCTACTCTGCATTTGGTGCAAAGCTGCGATAAAACGAGCAATGGCTTTGTTTAAATTGGCACTGGAATCTGAAAACTCTTTTCATAGCAAGGTATGTGTAACTCTGTAAGACTTCTTTAATTTTCTCCATGCACCAAATACTTGCCAGGGTCGCAGGACATATCTCACTGCCGTGACCCCGGAACATAAAGCTATTGATGGACACGGTGGATTTTAGTCAGTACAAGTCTGAGAGTCCCTCCCGCCCTGCCCGGGGTGGGGGACTCATTATTTTAATGATTAACCACTTATAAGAAATATGCACAAAATACTAATTATAAAATTGTAAGTTAGAAAAATATCTCTTTAAGCACAAGATGGAGGCATCGCATTTATAGGCTTTGGCTTAAAAATACTACGTTGAAAAGTATGAAAAACTTCAAGCTGGTATGGTCTAACCCTTTTTTCTTTGCTGGCAAATGAGTGTGGCCTCGCACCAACGACGATATATTACTAGACTCCGCATGCACGATCTGACGGGGTACTGCGTTGTGATTGGCTAACTCAAGGTCTGTTTTGTCTCAAGGTATGTTTACGGCTCACAGGAATGGTCGAAATACGACAGATATAAGACTTTTTTGCCTAATGTGTTGACAGACATCGGTCGCCTGTTATTAGGAGTCTAGTGATATATCATTGTTGCCTCGCACTGATTGTCAGACTCTTAATTGACTAAAATACACCATTCTTTAGTAGCCCTTCGCAGTCCAGGCAGGGTCACAGTTACTTCTATATATTGTGGTGTGAATCCAGATGTTCCTCAGCTAGCCTTATCATCAAATGAGTCCTCGAACCCCCCTACTGTTAGACTCGTACCTATTAAAATCCACGGTGTCCTTGAATAACCCTTTAAATCATCAAATGAGTCCTCCCGCCCTGTGTGGGGCGGAAGGGACTGTCAGAATCTTAGTGACTAAAATCCACCCGTGTTCCTTCGGATGCCTTTTACGTTCCGGGGCTGCGGTATCCTGGGTTAAGAAAAAACCCGCGTTCCCAGCAGGCATTTGGCGCGAAACACGACGCGCCACCGACCCGAGCTTGATGCTCGGTCGGACGGCGAGCTACCCATTACTCACCGTCCGCAAGCCCGCTCCGCCGCTGTGCCCTCTGCTGATCAGAGGGACACGCGTTGGAGCGTCCATACGACAGGTTATTCGCATACGGGCAAAGAGACCCCAGAAGAAGTTTTTCCCGCATCCCAGGGTGCACCGGCCAGAAAAACTGGTCTTCCCCCTGGACGTATCCGAGAGGGAACTCCAGTCCACGAGCGCACGTGGAGGTTTCCTGTCTTAGCACCCCTCTCAGGTAGCCTTAGAAAAAACTTGGAGCTAAGCTAGATAAAGTTTCAATCATTTGTAAATAGTCATTATTATCTCAGCCACTTTATTGATTTTGTACTCTTGAAAAATTATGGTATTCATTGTTATTACTTGGTTTACAGAATCCAAAAGAAATTCCAATAAAACCTAAAAAATTAAACTCAATGAAAGTCATTCATAATTCACACATAGACATACCACCTCTTCTAATAGAATATCAGGAATGTAACAGTGAAAATATTTTACAAGAAATTGAAGAATTAACTAATCCTTTGCTTGAAATACAAGAAGATGATGAAATATCAAAAACTTTAAAATCCACTGATAATTCAAATAAAGAATCAATTTCAAAAACAGAATCTTATTTTACCGAAAATGGAATTTCAATTTTAAAAAGAAATGAAAAGACAATAGAATCAACTGATAATTTAAATGAAGAATTAATTTTAAATACAGAACAAGATTTTGTTGAAAATGGAAGTGCAATTAAAAAAAGAAACAAAAAGACGAAGAAATCAACTGATATTTCAAATGAAGAATCAATTTCAAATGCAGAACATGAATGCCAAAAATTCGAATATGGAATTATAAGAAAGAAAAGAAAAAAAGAAGAATTCTATTTCAATGAATTAAAGTTTGAAGTACAATATTTGAATTTTGAAGAACAGTTGAAAGAAATTGAATTGAAAAAGTTGAAATATAAAGATTTTAATTTTCAGTGTGATGAATGTGGTACAGGGTTTATAACCAGTGATTTATTTGAAGAACATAAAGTTAGACATACTAAGGTAAGTTTTTTTTTTACAAATACTGCAATTTATCGCTACTTTACAGTATGTTTTGATGATCAATTTGGGTTGTACTGTCAACAAAACAATTAGGTAAACAGGTGGCAAGTTTTAACTGGAGGAGCTCGTTGCTAAATAATTACAGCCGCACAGGCCGATCTTCTGGGTTAAACCGCGCTTGCCGAGGTTGGTCTGTGGATGGGTGACCATCTGTCATAGCGAGTTTCCTCCGTGCCTCGAAAAGCACGTGAAGCCGTTGGTCCTGGCTGTCATTTCTATATCTTTGACAGTCGTCACTGTTAGTCAGAAGCTCTAAAGTCTGACAACCAGTCTTACCATAGGGTATAGTATTACCCAGTTACTAGGCTGTGGAGGTCCGACAGGCAGTCGCTCCATGTAAAATACTGATATTCAACTGCATCTGGTTTGACTGGAAGCCGACCACAAATAGTTGGGAAAAGGGAGGCAGATGATGATGGCAAGTTTTAACCGGTTTTCAATGTTGTTTCTATGATATTCTTTGGTTGTATGCTACATGCAGCCAAAAAGTGTACACATACAGCTCGTAGTATGCATACAGTATCCAGAAAAACTGTTTAGAAGTTGCTGCCTGCATGCGTACCTATTTTGCTGACTATACACTGTTTGTATATTTCAATCATAATTTGAAAGACATGTGGCGCCATCTGTTATCAGATGAACGTTAGGGATTTTACCCATCATGGTGCGATATGACGCGATTCGACCGATTCCAACTACAAGTAAAATCAACTTTGTTACCAAGAAATAATGATGCAATTCGATTGACTTGACGTCGTCGTGGCGATCGTGTTTTGTTTTTCATTTACTCGTAGATAACAACGTGTTTTATGTCATAATTGTCGTAGTGGTAAGGTTGATTTTCACTTGTAGTTGGAATCGGTCGAATTGCAATCGCGTCGCGCCATCAGTAAAGTCCCTTTGTTGTTTTCTTTCAGATATCCGGTGATCATAAATGCTCCCTATGCGGTCTCCACTTCAAATCCCGAGACGTACTCTCTCAACACACGTTAGCACATCGGCGGCGGTACGTGTGCTCGCTATGCTCGCGCTCGTTCACTAGATGCTCGCACTGTGTTGCACACAGCTATAAGTGCGGCGCTATTGTTACACCTGTCGCTTGCTCGCATTGTGCTAAGTTGTTTAGGTAAGTAGATTACAGACAGATAGACATACAACATACTGACATAACACACAGAAATACAGCTAGACATACATACAAGTAAATAGACAGACACTATTAACACACGTTAACACATCGCCGGCGGTACGTTTGCTCGCTATGCTCGCGCTCGTTTACTAGATGCTCGCACACAGCTACAAGTGTGACGCTGAGAGTCAGATAGATAGACAGACAGACACTATCAACACACGCTAGGGGTTGTGGGATTGGCGGGGTCGCGAGACGTCTAGGGTTGCAAAACGTCTGTGATCGTGGGACATCTGGGGTCGCAGGATTATCAGAGTAGTGGGACTGTCCACGCACAATGGTCCACATGAAGGACTAAGTGCGGAAACCAAAACCCCAAGATACAGGGAGGACTTTTAATCAATAAGATTTGACCTATTGCAAACAAAGATAGCAGCTAACTAATTTAGGATCCATAAAATATTAGTAGGTAATCATTTTTACTCGTGGTGCTAGGCAACTGGGCTTCTCCCAGTTGTAATATCCCTTTGTGCCTATTGGCCTTGTTTTGTTCTGTCTCCTGCTTGAGTCTCTTCCACCCTACTTAGAGTGCGAGGATTCATTTGATGTAAATCATCAAATCAATCCTCGCACCTCGCAACCAACAAAAAAAGGTGTGCCTCCTCTCCATGAGCCAGGGTAGCCAAAACCTTTTGTTTATAGAAGGTTTTTATTTTAGCAACGAATATGCCTTGAAGATCCACATGAAAGTTCATAAGACTGAGAAGAAGTACTGTTGTGATCAGTGCGATCGAAAATTTGTTAGCAAGCAACGATTGACTGTACATATGAGGTAAGTCAATAATATTTTAGAATTCGCGAGTCTTGGCTTTGAGACTACTTTTACAAACCATTTGTGTCTAGAATTACGTCTCTGAGAAATTGCCTGGGTCAAAATAATTTCTTTGTGTAATTGTTCGGGTCAGAATGACGTCTATGTGAAATTGATCCGGTCAGAATGACGTCTCTGTATAATTAATCGGGTCATAGTGACGTCTCTGTGATATTGATTCAGTCAGAATAACGTCTTTGTGAAATTGACCCCTTGAAAATGGGGGTCTCTGTGAAATTTATCCGCCTAAAGTGACGTGTCTGTGAAATTAACCCGGTCAGAATGACGTCTCTGTGAAATTAACCTATTTAGACTTAGACTGATTCCAGAGAAAACCGATTCTCAGAATGACACCAACGAGAAAAAAAATCTGAAAGAACACTCTTAGAAAAATGAGCCCCAATTGAATCTACACAAGGCTACACATCAAGCTATGCAAAACCAGTGTTAGCTGGCCGTTCATTGTGTGTAAAAAAATCGTACGAAGCTAGACCAAGACAAACTGGTTTTGTATAGCTTGATGTGTAGCCGTGTGTACCTACTAAAACCGACCCTCCTGTCTTTGTTATAGATCTCATTCTGGTATAAAACCTTTCTCATGCACTGTGTGCACACGACACTTTACGACGCGCTCTAACTTACGCGCACATAGTGCAGTACATGATCCCAATGCGCGTCATTACTGCGTGGAATGTCACACGTATTATAAGACGGAGAAAAGTCTTAAAAGACATTTTAAGGAGTCCTCGAAACATGCGGGTATGAGGAGTGAAATGTGAGTAAAAAATAATCATATAATGACTGGCCTGTTGGTCTAGTGGTTAGTGACCCTGACTGCTATGCCGGAGGTCGTGGGTTCGATTCCCACCCAGGACAAATGTTTGTGTGATGAGCACGATCATTTGTTCTGTGTCTGGGTGTAAATATCTATAATATGTATGTATTTAGAAATATATAAGTATGTTTATAAGTTGTCTAGTACCCATAACACAAGCTCTGCTTAGCTTGGGACAAGATGGCGTTGTGTGATAGTTGTAGAATATTATATTATCATCATCATCATCAGCCGTAAGACGTCCACTGCTGAACATAAGCCTCCCCTATAGACTCCCAATAGAACTGGTTGGAAGCGGTTTGCATACAGCGCGATCCTGTGGTCTTCATAAGATCTTCTGTCCAACTTGTAGGTGGATGTCTTACGCTGCGCTGAGGTGCGTGGTCTCCATTAGAGAACCTTACGGCCCCATCGGCCACCAGTTCTGCGAAATACAAGTCCCTGTTATACCCTAGTTTTCACTGTAATGTAAAATTTTCAGGTACTCATGTCAAGAGTGTACCAAACAATTTTCTGCTGAAAGTTCGTTGAATCATCATATCAGTAGTCGACACTGTACTGAATACCGGTGTGCCCAATGTGACAAGGTTTGTACTAACTACCTACAGTATTGTTTGTCCTTTTTTTATTTTATTTTCAAATTCATCCAAAGGTTGTCTTGAAGAGACGGAGTGGGAAGCAGTCGCCTCCTTCTGCGAAGCTGTCATACTCGCGGAGGAAAAGGCGGGCCCCGTGAGAGAGAGGACAATGTCCTCCCTCCGCCCCACCCGCATTGGACACCAGCGTCAGACGATCTGCGGCCACCGTAGGCGCGGGCATGCGAGCGGCGAGTAATGGGCGACTCGCTGTCCGACCATGGACCATGCCCGAGTCGACGGCGCGTTGTGTTCCACGCGCGCCTCAAAAAGTGTCAGCATGATGACGGGGCCCACCTCTTAATAGCCTGCTGGGGTCGCGGGACTTTCTCATCACCGTGACCCCGGAATATAAAGGGTTATTTAAGGACACCGTGGATTTAAGTCAGTAAGACTCGTACCCGCATATGCATGTAAAAAAAAAGGTTATCTTGAAAAGATCGGTGTTAGCGATAAGCGATTAGATAAGCGATTTAGTTCCCTTAAAAATGGTTGAGCTGAATGGTGCTGATATATGTGTCATGTTCGTGAACGGGCGCTGTCAGTTGGGACTGGTCATCTCTTAGCTGCCATGGTCTATTTTAATAATTAATAACTTTATTTTTGAATTGTCTTTTTTATATTTACTATGGACACTAATAACTTGCCACATCGTTCTCACATAATGTACCTACCATCTGATGATGAATGATGTAACCAAAGATCTGTAATAATTTTGGCGATTGTAAAAGAGTATCCATGGAGTTTCTTGCTCATTCTTCTCCATAGAGATCTACGCTTTGGAATGAGCACGCACGGTACTTTCACAGTTTTTATGTCTTGTGACTGGGACTGTAGCACCATAACTTTTTGTACTAATGAAATGCATTCATACAGCAAAATAATTTTATTAAAAGTTGGATTGAAGATCACGGAATGAAAAAGGTGGCAACCGACTAGGTGGACAGACGTTCTCTTTAAAATGGCCGGAAGAAACTGGATAGCCAGGACACAAAACCACCAGAAATGGAAAAATTTGGAGGAGACCTACCTAAAATCGGAATTCAGTGAAAATAGTTTGAAGAAGACAAAATGATAAATCAATAATTTACTTATAATTACGATATATCATTTGGTCGTTACTTTCTGTCTGTCTGTCCCTTTTTTTTAGAAACCCGCGGAGGTAATAAGCTGAAATAAATAAGTACTAATATTAAAAAGCAGAAGAGTTTGTTTGTTTGAACGCGCTTATCTCAGGATGTACTGGTTAGAATTCTAAAATTCTTTTTGTGTTAGAAATGAGGACCGTAGACGAACTAAAGCCACCGACATAGCCCACCGCGCGGATTAACAAGCTGAAGTGGCAATGGGCAGGCCATATTGCTCTCAGGGCAGATGGCCGATGGGGTCGAAAAGTGCTGAATGGAGACCACGGACTAGCAAGCGCAGCGTAGAACGTCCACCAACAAGGTGGACAGACGACCTTATGAAGGTCGCCGGAAGACGTTGGATGCAGGTCGCTTCCAACCGGTATATGTGGAGATCTAAAGGGGAGGCCTATGTTCAGCAGTGGACGTCCTATGGCTGAGATGATGATGATGATACCAACGTTTTTTCTTGATTTTATTTTTATCACTTTTTTTAAACGTTTCCCCACACTAGGGATTTCTTCCTTTATCTTGGGTGCGTTTACAAACATATAATCTCACTCTCATACACTACCCACACCCGGAACAACTACTTGTAGATCATACAAACATTTGTATTGTACCGTCCGGGGATCGAACCCACGACACGCTGCATAGCAGTCGATCGCTTAGCCACTGCGCCAACCGTATCGTAATTTTATGGGTTGAATCTTCCCTCGTTTAAACTAACATACTGCTGTATAACATGTTATTTTTCATACGTCAGGTTTCCTACTGTCCATACTGGCATGCTCTTCCCTTCCGTCTAACGGGCCCTTTTTAAGGGGAATGCTCCAACCAGCCCGCGAAATTCATACATCCTACTCTTTCACGCAAAAACTACTGGATGGATTTGGATCAAATTTGGTACACAGATAGTTTATAACATGGATTAACACATAGGATAGTTTTTATCCCGATTTTATGTTCCCGTGGGACATTTCGAGTTGTAGCGGGTGAAACCGCTGGCAGCAGCTAGTATGCACATAAAGGTGTAGGAACATTGAGCTATTATTACTACGTATAGAGACGACACCAGGCATCATTGTGTCCCATCCAGGATGAGTGCACGCGCACAAGTTCATTCAGTTGTTTGACAGCTCTGTGGCGTGCTCTAGGCGCGCGCACTCATCCTGGATGGAACACAGTGGTGATGCGTGGTGTCGTCTCTATACGTAGTAGTAATAGCTCAATGTTGTAGGAACGACTTTTTCTGTTTTTTTGGGTTCCTACACCTTTAATGAACTTGGAAGGTTGTATTGGTGATTTTGATGATTATAATTCTATAACTACATAAGTCTTACAGCCGCGAATAATATTTTAATCAACATACAACCTAGCAATGGCCTGCAAATTGAAAAAAATGCAAGAAATTTTGAATTTCGAGGGCTGGTTGGAGCATTATCCCCTTAAACCGGATTGACAGACAGGCTGGAAGTCGGAAGCCCTTATTCATTAATGCAGTACCTATATAATTGAATATGGCTGCGGATATCCTGTAAAATCCTGTTATTTTTATAATTTATGCAACTTAGCATAAATTATGAAAAATAACAGGAATAATATGTAACTGTTTATATGTCCCGCTACCGTGACAGGCGTTTTTTTTATGTGGTAAAATCATCAAATGAGTCCTCTCACCCCCCACTGTCAGACTTGTACTGACTAAAATCCACGGTGTCCTTCAATAGCCCTTTATGTTCTAGGGTCACGGTGATGGAATAAGTTCCGCGACACCGGCAGGCTTTGGCCCTCTGAGAAGGGGGCCTGTCATTATGCTAACGCTCTTTTAGACCCGCGTGAAACACGCCTAGAGTGGAGACCACAGACTAGCAAGCGCAGCGTAGGACGTCCACCAACAAGGTGGACAGACGACCTTATGAAGGTCGCCGGAAGACGGTGGATGCAGGTCGCTTCAAACCGGTATATATGTGGAGATCTAAAGGGGAGGCCTATGTTCAGCAGTGGACGTCCTATGGCTGAGATGATGATGATGTTGTCTACATCCGTACGTTTTATGTCATATGTCGTAGTGGTAAGGATGATTTTCACTTGTAATTGGAATCGGTCGAATTGCATCGCGTCTTTAGTAATCTCCCTTATTGTAGTGAGGAGGGCAGAGTATATACAAGACAAGTTCACTCACACACACAATAGTACGTGCGCAGGCGCACACATTTTACGTCACACGACAGGCCCCTGTGCACACCTCCTTAGCGGTACGGCAATCTAGCGGCTTCAGCGCTTTAACTTTTATGTTTTCGAAATAATTGACTTTGTTTTATGGTGAAAAACAAAATGGCTGGTGAAAATCTTAATCTCCTTTAAAACCGAATACTTTGATGAATGGCTAACTTTGATTATATTTAGGCAATAACTGAGGAAATAAATTGAAAAAAAAAAACACTGAAATTTCAATTTGCCTTAACTTATGGGTACATAGGTCCCACCAAACTATTCCCAAACCACTGCAACTCCTGAAAGCCAGAATCAACAGTATATGTTGGCATTGCCTACTGTAAATTGCTTCCATTAATATAACATGAGTTTATTGGGCGACTCGAACATGGTCCATTTTCAGTCGGCAAGTCACCCAATAAAGACTCGTATTAACTAAAATCCGCGGTGATCCTTCAATAGCCCTCTACGTTCCATTGCCACGGTAACCTGATCAGATAGTCTCGCTACCCGTTGGTCCTCTATGGGGGCCTCAATAGGTTGTTACAGCTCTTTGGCGAGAGGAACACGACGCGCTGTCGATCCGTTCGTAAATGACTTTAGACAATGATATTATAAGTAAAAAGGTGTAGATACGTTATACGCGCTCAAATGTGGTCAATTGACAAACCTTGACTCTAGTTTTCTCTTTTTTTTCACTTGCGATGCCATCCTATTTCAGCGACTAATCGTGATGTAGAGTGCTATTGCAATATTTAGTTATTAATGTGTGCGTTAGTGAAGATAGAATGTCGTGTAGGTAACGTATCTATTCATTTTTAATATCATTGGATTTAGACAACAGAATATTTTATATACTAAAGCCATTCAGCGCTTTACCGCTAAGTGTTAAAATGTACAGGCATTCTTCAACCGGTTTCCAAATGACGTCACAAGCGAGACACACATTTCCTACGGCGAGCTTCGTCGCGCGTCACTTCAAATTGAGAGCCCGATCGCGCCGCGCATGCGTCTCGCACACGAAATTACCGCGAACGAAATATAATAAAAGAAAGATTCTATTAATTGTGAATTTGTGAAGTAAAATTATTTGATCAAGTGTGTGGAGAATTAAAAGTGTGTTTAGTGTGTTAAAATAAATTATTTTTTCGTGAATGTGTTAGTGAATTCCAGTGAAAGGAGTTTTCGGATAAACAGTTATGGCGGTAAAGTTTTTGACGTTTGTTTTTTTTTCTTAAGGCGAGGTTGTTGCAGTGCAGTGTGAAATTCAAATGGTATGGACGCATGACCTAGTCCCTGCCAAAATTAGAGCGAAATAGCCCGCATTTTGAATGATTTTCGATTCTTGCAGAAAAACAAAAAAAATATTATAAAATATGTTTTCACCAGTTACTTTTAAAATAAAAAGCTCTAAATATTTATTGATATAACTTGCATATAATGACAAAATCTCTTATCGCGTTCAAAATTGTGATTTAGTCCCTAGTTCGGCATTTTTTTCTATCAAGCCGATTTTTCCAAATAGTGTTTATATCTTTACCATTTCCTTGTGTATAAAGTAAATTTTTGTATAATGATTTTTGTTTATTAAAAATGTCATACCTATTTTATTACATTTTCAGACGTTCAAAAATCTTAGAAAGTATTGCAACCTCCCCTTAAAATAAGTTTCGTTCGTGAGCTTTCTAGGTTTTATTGCCCAGTTTAGATTGCATCCATAAATAACCATTTACGCGTTAAGGTGAATTTATTTGTTTTCGCGTTCTGTTTTGAGCGCATACTTTAGAAAAGGCAGTCGTTTCATTTTATATTTGAAGCCCTAGGTTCCTAAAAAGAGCGCACTGAATAAACTTTCAGTTGTTTGACAGCTCTGTGTCGTGCTCTAGGCGCGCGCACTCATCCGGATGGGACACAGTGGTGATGCGTGGTGTCGTCCCTATACGTAGTAGTAATAGCTCAATGATTCATTACCACTGTTCCCAAAATGGTGAAGGAAAACATCGTGAGGAAATCGGCATGTCCTAGAACCAAAAATTCTAAGACATGTGACATTTACTAACCCGCACTGGACCCGCGTGGTGAATTATAGCCCACTTCCTCTCACAGAGAGGAGGTCTGTGTCCCAGCAGTGGGAACATTCATATGCTCAAATCTACCTCAAAAGTCTAATTCGCATCGATAATATAATTAGTTCTACAAAACTGAAGAAAATCGATTAGGTTTAACACGGTCTAAATACATTTTTTTTAAATTATTTAGGTAATCTTCTATCTTCTTCTGTAATATAAAAATGGATCGCAAAATGTGTTGCTAAGCTTATAACTCAAAAACGGCTGGACCGATTCGGATAATTCTTTTTTTGTTGTGTTTGTAACAATCGGGACCGGGTTTCAGGGCCCCCGTAAGGGCTACTGGCGCCTGTGTGCAAAAAATGATTTTGGCGCCCCTTAAAGCATTTTGAATCATCATTTTTTTAGGTAGGTAAGTGATGTATTTTAAAATTCAGCGCCCTGGGCTGTAAAGCTTGCCGCCTCGGAACTTAAACACAAAAGAAACCATCAACTTTATACCCAAACCAGAGTGCCATACCATCTTAGAGAAGACAAACTTTTAAAAATTTTGAAGAACACAACAAGGTTAAACTAACATACAATAAGAAGCATTTGGTATTGAAAAATGAGCTATGAAAAGGGAGGTCGAAAACCGAATGGCAATTTATTAATTATAAGCGCGAGCGTAGCGAGCGCGAAATTTTTTAGGTTTTTGGAATAGAACAAGGTAATTCTTGATAGAAGAGCGAGCGCAGTCAGCTCTAAAAGTAAAACGTTTCCGGACTTCAAGTTTTAATCTGAAAGTGAGATCAAATATTTAAAGTACTTACTTGTATGTAATCCTATATAAATTCTCAACTCCTATTTCTAAATTATTTAATTTTTTTTGGGCCCTTTGCTTTTGCGCCCCTAGAGGATGGCGCCCGTGTGCATTGCACACTTTGCACATATGGATGCGGGGGCCCTGCCGGGTTTTAGAGGACTTCCACCCGTGCGAAGCCGGGACGGATCGCTAGTATTAAATAAAAAATATAATTAAAGAAAACTAGTAACTATTTAGCAATGCATAGTACAATATTATTGTTAACAGGTCACGCTTATATACTTGGCGTGAAAGTAAATATTTAGGTTTAACCTTGTGAAACAAGTTAACATTATGATTTGGCATTTTTTATTATTCTTGTATATTATGTGTTGGAGTAGTTTTTTGTTGCGACGGCCTTCAGGCTTCCTTTTTGAGTTAAAGATGATTTTACAACGGATTACTTTTGAAATGTAGACTATTCAGAAATCAGAATTTTTGTTGCTCCAATCGAAGATACTGTTTAACCGTATAGCAAGGAATTCCTAACATCGCGATTCAGACAAAATAGTTCATTTATTCTGGATAGATGGTCCTGTTTATTTTGAGATAATTTCTGAATCCCAGTGTTAAGATTCGCACGCGCCGACACATAAGTACCTACTTCGGATGTATAAATTTTCGGCAGACTCAGATCAACACACGGCAACCTTCTTGCCACTATTGTAACGGGTTCTAGGGTGTAAGCACTGCATCTGTGGATAATAAACGTGGCTTGGGGTCATCAAAGTGTCGGATCAGTAACAAGATTCAGCACTCCTGAGTGCAAAACTCGATCTGGCTTTTTTCATTTCCCCCATCAAACACCTTGGGAGGAAGCCCAGGTCGTTCAGATACTGTTCTAAAAGTCAGTTCATACCGAGACGCGTCAGAACGCAATGCGATGGGACGATTTATTCCTATCAATCTATTCCAATACCAACAGCTAATACCATTTATTTGGTATTAGTTTATTACCGAATTTATTTTGTATTCACAACGAGTTTACACCACATTTTTATAAATACAAAATCGATTACTAACGAATACCAAAACGTGACTTTTTGTACAGTCAGCTACACAAATTACATACTATCGATGCAAGAGCGAGCGAAGCGAGCTCTGGACTTGGGTCAACCCAATGGGGGTATTGGTTTTATAATGTGGTAGGTACTCGTTGAGAAAAGATAATAAATTCGGAAATAAACTAATACCAAATAGAATTAGCTCTTGGTATTGAATGGGCCGTCAAATAGACCGACGGGACGCGACACGACGGGACGCGTAAATTTTAGACTGGAAATGTGTCTATTCGACCAGAAGCACCGTGTGTGTATGTGTGTATTCGTCATCATGGTGGCAACTGCATCAGGAAGGGTGGGGGCACGTTGAAGTGTGGGTGTGTCGCGGGCGCCCCAAGGCTTTAAATTTTTAAACCCGGACCACAAATGAAGTATGATGCGGTTTCTCCCCCGGAGGCCCTACTAGGACAAATCCGGGGAAACTCGGAAGTATGTCAACCCTAGTCATAACACATTAGCTCCTAAGTATATTAAAGCAAATAGACAGCCGTCGACACATTTTCTTACAGTATGGTCATGAATAATGCAGAGAGGGAAAGACAAACAAAAGCCAAGCCCGGACACAATGACGGCACCTCACGCGACGTGGGTGACCTTGAATATGTAATTAATGACTTCCCATGCGTTCTTAGTGATGCGTCTCATTTATTCTATGATTCTATAGCCACAACGTCTACAATATATCTACAGGGCGGCCCACGGCTGGGGTGCTAAGACAGGAAACCTCCACGTGCGCCCGTGGACTGGAGTTCCCTCTCGGATACGTCCGGGAGGAAGACCAGTGTTTCGGGCCGGTGCACCCTGGGATGCGGGCAAAAACTCTTCCTTAGGCACTGTGTGCCTAAGGGGTCTCTTTGCCCGTATGCGAATAGCCTGTCGTGTGGACGCTCCAACGCGTGTCCCTCTGATCAGCAGATGGCACAGCGGCCTGCCCATTGCCACTTCAGCTTGCTAATCCGGTGGGCTATATCGGTGACTTTAGTTCGTCTACGGATCTCCTCATTTCGGATTCGATCACGCAGAGAAACACCAGGTTTACGTAATCTAACTAAAATTATCACCTATTCCTCCGACCCTATTTCTATGATCTTCAATTATTCCTTATATACCCTGTAATGACAAGGAGGTGGTCACGACCCTCAGCATTGAGGAAACCGATCCGAGGAGGAGGAGGACCCAGTAATGACTTACGGAGCCGAGACGTGGACACTCACGATACTGGGTCCACAAATTTAAAGTCGCTCAGCGAGTTAATAGCCATACAGATTTTTTTAACCCCCGACGGAAAAAGAGAGGTGTTATACGAGTAAGTTTGACGTGTCTGTCTGTCTGTGGCATCATAGAGCCCGAACGGATGAAGCGATTTCAATTTAGTTTTTTTTTTGTATGAAAGGTGACTTACCTGCGAGTGTTCATAGACATGTTTGATAAAAATCGGTTCAGCCGTTTAGAAGTTATGGGGGTAAAAGTGGGGAAAGGTAACCGAGGGTCTTCAAATATACTCGAGTTGGGTATCAAATGAAAGCGTACTGAAAGGGAATATTGATGACTTAATCGGGAGTACTCTTAGCAACAAAAAAAATATAAGTATGTACCTATAAAAAGTATAAAATAAATTTAAAATTTAAAAAACCCCCGACACAAAAACCAAGTTCCCTTTAAAAAGAAAAAAATAATAAAAATACGTCGCGTTGGGGGACTGCAAAAAAACAGGAGATGATGAATAATTTGGAGAAGTCCCAAAACGCGACGTATTTTTATTATTTTTTTCTTTTTAAAGGGAACTTGGTTTTTGTGTCGGGGGTTTTTTAAATTTTAAATTTATTTTTTATTTTACGTGGTAAAGTCTTCAAATGATTCCTCCTACCTCAGGAAGGGCGGGAGGGACTGTCAGACTTGTACTAACTAAAATCCTTTATGTACCGGGGTCACGGTGCAATAGCCATACAGTTGCTTCCATCTTGAATTCTTCGCATACTCCACTATAAATTCCTACTTTATTTGTCGTTTTCCTGTAACCCTAGTAATAGTTGCCCTATTGAACCCGTTCCTAGATTATCATAAGTGCGAACAGGCGCATACTAAGGCGACTTACACACGATACCGTCGGTCCGCGCGGACGGGTAGATGCGGCAAAATGAGTCTGAAGGAACCTAAACAAAAGCCATCTCAAATATCACGACGAGTTTGTGAGATTAGAGTTATAGCTGACTAAGGGCTAATTTTAATAATAATTATAATAGTAGGATATATTTTATCTGAGAAATAAAAATAGCGGTTGACAGCTTATCTATAGAAAATAATACGATAAACCGCTATTTTTCAGCTGATAAAAGTTTTCTTAGGGCTAATTTTTCAACAGCCAGATAATCCGAGGAATAAAAATGGCGTTTTAACAGCTTAGGTATCTCTACAAAATATGTCAGACTCTATTTTTATTCCTGAGATAAAAGTTATCTGAATTTTGAAAAATCAGCCGTAAAGTAGATAATCAAACGTTGCGTTATTCTTATTGTAAGCATTTTTCTGTCTGACTGTATCTTTCTTGGTTAATTTTGAAAGGAAATATGCCGCAAGGGACGAGTCGATACACCAAAATAATCACATAAATGTCAATTTTCAACTCGCCTCTCCATAAGGGGCGAATCAATACACCAAAAAACGGGGCGAGTCTATCATTTTAATCGTAAGGGGGCAAGATCCAAGGGGCGAGCTGAGCCTACAACGTCGAAGGGCATCCAGCGATGAGATTTCTTATACAGAATACCATAGCAGCTAATCGTGTGAAAACCGACTAACTGAACTTTACGTAGTAATAATAAAACACATGTGTATCCGGATATGACGTAACGGGTTATAAATAACTTATGTTTTGTTGTACATGTGTATTTCAGCCCGGCAACTGTTTTGTGGCAGGAATATTATTAGCAGATGTAGGGAAAGAGGGTAATGCGTTTAACAGAAGTACTTAAGAAAGTGTAATTTAATGAGAATGTTGTAATAATATAATATTCCACAACTATCACACAACGCCATCTAGTCTCAAGCAAAGCAGAGCTTGTGTTATGAGTACGAGGCAACTGATAAACATATACTTACCTATATATTTTTTAGTTACATACATATTATAGATAAATTACACCCAGACACAGAACAAATGATCATGCTCATCATACAAACATTTGTCCTCGGTGGTAATCGAACCCACGAGCTCCGGCATAGCAGTCAGGGTCACTAACCACTAGACTAAGAGGCATGTCAATCATTATGATACTAGCTGTTACCGGTGGCTTAACCCTGCATAGGGTTGCCATCCGTCCGGGTTTCCCTGGATTTGTCCTAGTACAGAGGGCGTCCGGGGTGGATTTTCATTTGTAGTCCGTGTTTTTATATTTTAGTGATTGGGCCGCCCGCAACTCATGCACACTTCACCGTTTTCGCACCCCCAGTATGCACTTTTACTCTTGTCCGGGTTCTGGACTTAAATATCTGGGGTTTTCACGCGTCTTGTCGTGGTTATCAAACTTTAGAGATGGCAACCCTTCTCTACCTAGCTTGAGCATGCATGGGCACTTGCGCGGGTTACATGCACCGTGTACAAGCACCCTTAAAGCATGTGGGAGCCAACGTCATTAGTTTTTGGGATTCAATAGGAATAAAACGTTTTTCTTTTGTTATGGGATTCAACGGGAATACATTTTAATTTTTTGTTGGATCCAACGTGAAATATATTCAAGTGGGATCTAACAGGAATAATTCAATGATTAGACCAACGACGCTATATTACTAGACTCCGCATGCACGATCTAAGGAACGAAAACTATTCTGTCAACTCGCTGAGGTACTACGTAAGCGAGGGGGACGGGATACTGCGTTGTGATTGGCTAACTCAAGGTCTGTTCTGTCTCAAGGTATGTTTACGGCTCACAGGAGTGCTCGAAATAAGACGGATATAAGACTTTTTTGCCTAATGTGTTGACAGACATCGGTCGCCTGTTTTATGGAGTCTAGTAACATATCGTCGTTGAATTAGACAGTCCAAAATCTCTCACACTTCGCTAGCCACCGGAACTGTATACTCAAGTTACTCTACTCGACCGCACATTATAAACACACACCAGTCGGCCAGTTATAAATGTTTGAGACCATCGGAGCGGGACTGACGTAACGGGACTCGAATAACAATACGGTAAGTTTATTGATAAAACCGGTACCTAGTGTAAAGCATGCTTAAGGTGAATGCTCCAACCAGCCCGCGAAATTCAAAATTTCTTGCGTTTTTTTGCAATTTGCAGACTATTGCTAGGTTTTATGTTGATTAAAATATCATTCGCGGTTGTAAGACGTATGTAGTTACAGAATTATAATCATCAAAATCACCAATACAACCCTCCAAGTTCATAAAACTCTAGGAATTACTTTTTCTGTTTTTTTTTTGTTCTTATAGTAACATGCATAATATACCTACCAGATATTGCACCAATAAGTTAATACGTTTGTACCCTAAAAAAATCGGTACATTACACCTAATTTTACACACTGCGGCCTGTTGGTCATGGTTAGTGACCCTGACTGCTATGCTGGGGGTCGTGGGTTCGATTCCCACCCAGGACAAATGTTTGTGCGATGAGCACGATCATTTGTTCTGTGTCTGGGTGTAATTTATCTATACTTAGTATGTATGTATTTAGAAATATATAATTATGTTTATCAGTTGTCTAGTGCCCATAACAAAAGCTCTGCTTAGCTTGGGACTAGATGACGTTGTGATAGTTGTGGAATATTATTATTATTACTTTACATCATTTAACTTACTTCATCAACTGAATACACAGAAACAGACGTATTGACTAAGAATTACATGAGAAACATGATCTGAGTGTCCTTTTGATGTCATTGTAATTATTTTATGTACCGTCACGGTGTGAACTTGAAGAGGACGTGAGTGTAAGTACCTGATGAATGCATGAGAGTATATTTCGATAATGTATTCAAAAATCCTCTTATATGGAGTTCAAGAAACTTCTTTCATTTTTCGTGGGAGGTGCAGGTGAGACCACCTTCCGGGAGGTAAGTGTCGGACTGGTCGGGAGGTCGTGTGCGTGCCTGTGTACAAACCTGTATGGCTTTTGTATCGCGATAGTCGCCTGGATACCAAAGTCGTGAGGTATCGGAGACTTGCGTCTTCTTATCTTAGTGTAAAAAGCGGCCGCGTGCGGGCCTGTGTACAAACCTGTATGGCTTTTGTATCGCAAAGTCGCCTGGATACCAAAGTCGTGAGGTATCGGAGACTTGCGTCTTCTTATCTCAGTGTACGAAGCGGCCGCGTGCGGGCCTGTGTACGAACTTGTATGGCTTTGCATCGCGAGAGTCGCCTGAATACCAAAGTCGTGAGGTATCGGAGACTTGCGTCGCCTAGTGTTGTACGTAGGGGCCGCGTATGGCTTTGTATCGCCATAGTCGCCTGGATAACAGAGTCGCTTGAGCGTCGCGTCTCGTCTCCCTGTGATTCGAGACTAAATGATAACTATACAAATAGTTGTTTTAGTTAAATAGATGGACATAAAAGGGTTTATTTAGTAACTACTGCGTAACGCTACTCTGTATAATGAAAGATTTGGATAGATAAGATAAGACACCTTAAAATATAACAGTTTGTATACTCTATGAAGATATTTGTGTTTGTTCAATGAGATGAAAGAAAACAAAGGTTTTTTTTTGGCTATATTATGAGTCTTTCGTGAAAAAACTGCAATCAATTTTATTGTTTTGTTATTTTAAAGATTAAAATTGCACTCCTGCATAACTTGGATATGTCGCTTCCAACGACGGTTATATTACTAGACTCCTAATAACAGGCGACCGATGTCTGTCAACACATTAGGCTAAAAAGTCATTATATCCGTCTTATTTCTCTCACTTCTGTGAGCCGTAAACATACCTTGAAACAGAACAGACCTTGAGATAGCCAATCACAACGCAGTACCCCGTCCCCCTCGCTTACGTAGTACCTCAGCGAGTTGACAGAATAGTTTTTGTTCCTTAGATCGTGCATGCGGAATCTAGTAATATATCGTCGTTGGTCGCTTCCAATGCATCACCTTTTGAGTTTAAAAACCATTCATAAGTATTATAACTTTATTGCTAATGTATTCAGGGTCGAAACCATGACCCTAGATAAAAATTAATACTTCTGCAGTAATGTAGGTATATGCAGTTAACCCTTAGCACGAGTTTTCAGTATTTGAGACGTAAAGTAAACTGGAACTTTGACAATTTCAAATTGACAATTTTCAAGGAAAAAATTAGTTCCTTCTTCGCACACCAGAGGCGCTGTTCAATTTTTTCATACAAAAACGCTATAAATACCTACTGGAAAAACGCTGTAAAATAAAAGAGTGAAAATTCGTGCTAAGGGTACTGTTTCGCGGGCATGCGGGCGGCGAGTAAAGGGCAACTCGCCGCCCGACCATGGACCATGCCCGGGTCGACGGCGCGTCGTGTTCCACGCGCGCCTCAAAGAGCGTCAGCATAATGACGAGGCCCCCTCTCAGAGGGCTAAAGCCTGCCGGGGTCGCGGGTCTTATACCATCACCGTGACCCCGGAACATAAAGGGCTATTGAAGGACACCGTGGATTTTAGTCAGTACAAGTCTGACAGTACCTCTCGCCCTGCCCGGGGTGGGAGGTCTCATTCGATGATTTTACCACGTAAAAAAAAAAAAAGAAAAAAGGGTACTGTTTGTTTATACAAAATTTCATTCAATTTGGTTCAGTACTTTTTATTAAGTGAGCATTTTTTGTGAGTGTTGAATTATATTTCACTTTTCTTTGATAATTCAGAAGTGTCTGTAAAGCCCGCTGTACACATTGGGCCAAGGCATTGGGCCAGCATGTTGGGCTGGCTTCAAATGTCGCTGTTTTCACATTGGGCCAACGTGTGAACACTGTTTGCGAAGCACGCCAAGATCCTTTGATTGGTGCACGAAAAACCGTCCGCTTTCGGTTGGCCGGCCAGTATTCCCGCCAACTACCAACATACCGCCAAGTAAGTTTGTACGCTGACCCAATGTGTACAGCGAGTATTACAGGCCTACTTGAAATAAATTCTTTGATATTTTTATTTCTTCGTCGTATTTAAATTACAACGTTGTTTTTGAATGACGCATACAAGTTACCGCAGTACTGTGTTCAGGAGAAATAACAAAATATTTGTTTAATTCAACCTGTCACTTTGGGTAAACAGTGGTTCTTTGTTTATGTTTATTGAATGCCTTAGAGACTATGCCTATGATCACAGAATTATTAATAGAAAATACGAACACATAGATATCAAGTCGTCGTATTTCATACCAAAATGCCTGCCCAGCCTGTGTCAAGGGCGCGTCATGTTTGACGCTCCTCAAAGAGCTGCCAGCAAACTGATGTGGCTCTAAGAGGACCATTGTAAAGCCTGTCGGGTCGCTGGACTGTCTCATAGGGTATCCGTGACCCTGGAACTTAAAGGGCTATTGAAAGAACGTCGTGGATTTTAGTCAGTTCAAGTCTGACAGTCCCGCCCTGGGTGGGAGGTCTTATTTGATGATTTAAACGATAAAAAAAGAGAAAATGCCTGCCGTACCCAAGGGTAGACTGATAAAAAGAGGGCCAAACGCCTGCCAGGGTCGCGAAACTGCGTCCAAAAACTGCCAAATGTGTAACCGTGACCCTTGTCCGTTAAATCGAATATTGAAGGAAAACGGTGGATTTAAAAGACTGTATTGGGCCTAAGTGCCATAGTGAGTGCCAGTTTAGGGTGGGATACGAGACAGGTGAAGCCCCTAGCAAAAGTCAGTGTTGAAAATAAGGGTGTGCCAACAGTAACGACGATATATTACTAGACTCCTAATCAGCGACCTTAATATCATCAGGCGACCGATGTCTGTCTATACATTTGGCAAAAAAGTATCAGTCTTATTTCGAGCACTCCTGTGAGCCGTAAACATACCTTGAGACAGAACAGACCTTGAGTTAGCCAATCACAACGCAGTACCTCGTCCCCCTCGCTTACGTAGTACCTCAGCGAGTTGACAGAATAGTTTGGTTCCTTAGATCGTGCATGCGGAGTCTAGTAATATATCGTCGTTGGCCAACAGAATGGCCAGACCAGGGTGCAGCTAAAGGAGCTCTCACTGTTCGCATAAACGGGTAATTTCGTCACTGGGAAAAACTACTCAAACATAATTAGGTGCGTCCACGCAGAGTGAGCAGTCGCGCGAGGCATTTGCCGCGCGAGGAAACTGATTCGCTCGGCAGACACACTGTCCACACTAACCATGTTACGTTGACACTAACCGAGCTGCTACGCGCGGCAAACGCCTCGCGAGGCTGTTCGCTCTGTGTGGACGCACCTATTGAATAGCGATGAATCTTCTGAAAATCTCCGCTAAAGTTTAAACATTGTTAAATGTGTGTAATAACAAAATGTTTAGGAAAAGATAACGGGAGTTGTTTCAAATGTGGAATACGTGATTTCTTGAGTCTCTTTCCAGACCACATTTTATGATGATAAGGAGCTCGTGACTGAATAATAATAATATTCCACATTTATAATATTCCGACCACGTTTTGGAGGGAACCAGTTTTTTTTTTAAGTGGTTCAAGTACAGAGCACAGATTACATCAGCATTCCGTCACGCCACGTACAAAAAAGGTTTTATTGTAAACGAGTGTGCAATCATGATCTGTGCGATGACTCATTGCGTCATTTGACCGTTGGAATAGGCACAAAAACTAGAAATTATCATTATTAATAATGTATTTAGCTTTTGCCTCCGGATTCGCTCGTTAATTTATTAAAAATGCTTGTTTCGGGATAATAACCAACTTATTGCAGTACCGGTACCAACGACGATATACTACTAGACTCCGCATGCACGATCTAAGGAACAAAAACTATTCTGTCAACTCACTGAGGTACTACGTAAGTGAGGGGGACGGGCTACTGCGTTGTGATTGGCTAACTCAAGGTCTGGTCTGTCTCAAGGTATGTTTACGGCTCACAGGAGTGGTTGAAATAAGACGGATATAAGACTTTTTTGGCTAATGTGTTGACAGACATCGGTCGCCTGTTATTAGGAGTCTAGTATATCAAGTCTTGTGACAGATGGACGGACAGACAGATGGACTCAGAGGCTCAGAGTAATAGGGTAGATACAGAACTCAAAAAAGTATTTTCATTTATGGTTTGGGAATAGTGCGATGGACTTGTACATACGCAAAGTCGTCATCATCATCAGCCTATAACGTTCCCACTGCTCGGACACAGGTCTCCTCTCTTGTGAGAGGGAGTGGGCCATAATCCACCACGCGGGCCCAGTGCGGGTTGGCAGATGTCTTCGAATTTGATGGTTCTAGGACATGCCGGTTTCCTCACGATGTTTCCCTTCACCGTTTTGAGAGCAGTGGTGATGAAATAAATTACACAAAGTAATGCGCCAGGCGGGGTTCGAACCCACGACCTACAACTCGTAAGTCGGGGCCGATACCACTTGGCCACCACTGCTCTTACGCAAAGTAGTATTTATGAATAGTTCTGAGTTTTAGCTTCTTTAATAACATGTTTACGTTACAAGATTTGCGTTGCGTCTACAAGATTTGCGTGTAAAACCAATAAAACATTCAGTTTATAATAAACCAAGGGAATGTACAGCAGTTTCTGTTTTATTATGTTAGTTTTCAAGCCAATTGTATGAGTATTTCAGACAGCTTAAAGAATTTGGTTAGCACTCGTAAATATGGACTAAAATAAGCTTTCGGATGAAGCCGAAGTGCTAAATTAGGTTTTATGGTGTACCAGATTGATTCTATTTTACGGTGTGCTAGATTTTCTCAGTGTCAGGCACGGTATAGCTGTGGCTGAACTGACGTGAAATAACTGAGAATATTTTTTTAGCTGAGGAACTAAATTTTGAAGTGATTTAAATAAAAACTTAGTTACTTAACGAAAACATTAACTGGTTCATCCATTGAGCTATTATTACTACGTATAGAGACGACACCACGTATCACCACTGTGTTCCATCCAGGATGAGTGCACGCGCATGGCACGCGCACAAGTTCATTCAGTTGTTTGACAGCTCTGTGTCGTGCTCTAGGCGCGCGCACTCATCCAGCACGCGTAGCATGGCGATTCTATCTCTATTCTACCAAGAAAAGACAAAATTATTTCATCGTTATTTCTATACAAATCGAATGTTTTTTTGCACAAATATGACACGATTCCTTACACCATTAAATAATAGAAACATAATTATCTTTTCTATATTTTAAACATTGTTATGCTTAAATCGATAAAAATCTTTTACGTTCTGTCATTTTGTCTATACTCGCGTCGACAAAACCCGTTTCTATAGCGCCATGCTACGCGTGCTGGATGTGGTGTGGTGATACGTGGTGTCGTCTATACGTAGTAATAATAGCTCAATGGGTTCATCTTTAATTTTCCGTTATGAAAGAATTTTTTGCTCTTTATTTATTTACTAGCAACCCCCTCCCCCCCCCGGGTCGACGGCGCGTTTTGTTTCACGCGCGCCTCAAAGAGCGTCAGCATAATGACGGGGCCTTCTCTCAGAGAGCCAAAGCCTGCGGGGGTCGCGGGACTTAACGCGGGACGGTAATTCGATAATTACCGTGTCTCCAGAACGTAAGGGGCTATAGAAGGACACCGTGGATTCTAAGCGGTACGAGTCTGACAGTCCTTCCCGCTCTGCTCGGGGTGGGATGACTCACTTGATGATTTTATGACGTAAAAAAAAGAGGCCCGCCCCGACTCTGCAAATCCGCACGGGTGTGATCTCTACTAAGTTTACTATGCGTGTTATATACATAAAAACCTTCCTCTTGAATAACTCTATCTATTAAAAAAACCGCTTGTTCAAATCCCTTGCGCTAGTTTTGACAATGGGATCCCAGGGAAATCGAGGGCAACCTTCAATTTTTATAGGCACATAGTACCTTTTTCATATAGGTATTTTCTAAAGCTGTTCAAGTATATTTGCATGAGCTGATGATGGAAGGTACAACTCCTTAACAGTTAGGAGTAGGCATCGATTGATTTAGTTTGCGTTCGCATATCTCGGAAACTACAAGTTCGATTTAAGTAATTCTTTTTTTGTAGTAGTAGGTATCGTTCAACTTAGGGAATACTGCAAGTTTCATCAAAATCGGTTCAGTAGTTTTTGAGATAGGGAATATTATTTAAGTATTTACGTTTTTTACACCTTGTTTCTCAAAATATTCTAATGATGTACTTTTTCTTCATCAGGGCATGAACACACGGCTCGCCTTTGCCATCATCTCGTCAGCATGCTGGTCGGCCTTCCAGCATGGATACAACACAGGAGTCCTGAACGCACCACAATTAGTTAGTATCGTCATACCTTAATTTTCTACTTGTCTATGTTCCTTCTGCCTAGCCCTTTCGCAACTAGGCTGATATTATTATCACTATAAAAATGGCCTGTTGGTCTAGTGGTTAGTGACCCTGACTGCTATACCGGGGTTCGTGGGTTCGATTCCCACCCAGGACAAATATTTGTGTGATAGCTTGATCATCTGTTCTGTATCTGGGTGTAATTTATCTATAATATGTATGTGTTTAGAAATAAATAAATAAGTATGTTTATCAGTTGTCTAGTGCCTATGACACAAGCTCTCCTTAGCTTGGGACTAGATGGCGTTGTGTGATAGTTGTGGAATATAAAGATGTTCATTTGTTTTTGTGGTTTAATGAGATATACTCAATTTAAAATTTAATAAAACTTGAAATTATTTCCAGGTTATATCTGAATGGTTACAAGCAGAAGTTTTAACAGGGACCAACACATCTCTAGCTGCTATAGACGACCCCAAAGTGACGACAGTGTGGTCCATAGCCGTCGCTATATACTGTGTGGGGGGCATGATCGGGGGCATCATTACGGGGGTCGTGGCTGACAGGTAAGATGCAAGTGCAAAAATGAAAGCTTACTGAAAGGGAATATTGATGACTTAATCGGGTGTACTCCTTAGCAACATAAAATGATATAAGTACTAGCTGTTGCCCGCGGTTTCACCCGCTACAACTCCCGTGGGAACATTAAATCGGGATGATAACTATTTAGTTAATCCAGGTTATAAGCTATCTGTGTACCAAAAATAAACAAAATCCGTTCAGTAGTTTTTGCGTGAAAGAGTAACAAACATCCAGCCACACATACAAACTTTCACGTTTATAATATTAGTAGGATCTACTATTTTTTGCGATCCCCCAACGCGACGTATTTTTATTATTTTTTGCTTTTTAAAGGAACTTGGTTTTTGTGTAGGTGGTATTTTAAATTTTTTATTTATTTTTTAAACTTTTTATAGGTACAAAATTATTTTATATCATTTTATGCTGTGAGCACTCTCGATTAAGTCGTCAATATTCCCTTTCAGTGCGCTTACATTTGAGACCCCACTCGAGTACCTATATTTGCAGATCTTCGGTTACCCTTCCCCACTGTTACCCCCTTAACTTCTAAACTGCTCAACCTATTTTCATTAAACATGTCTACGAACACTCGCACGTAAGTCTCCTTTAAAACAAAAAAACTAAATTGAAATTGCTTCATCCGTTCGGGCTCTATGATGCCAAAGACAGACAGACAGACACGTAAAACTTATTACACCCCTCTTTTTCCGTCGGGGGTTAATAAAACGGTTATACGTGCTCAGAAAGTGACGCGCTCAAATGTGGTCAATTGGCAAACCTTGACTATATTTGTCTATTTTTCACTTGCAATGCCATCCTACTTTAGCGACTAATCGTGATGCAGTGTGCTATTGCAATATTTAGTTATTCATGTTTACGTTAGTGTGCCGTTTTTGAAGATAGAATGTCGTGTAGGTAACGTATCTATCCATTTAATAATATCATTGGGTAAGATCATCACCTGCCTGCCTTTTTCCAACTATATTAGGGTCGGCTTCCAGTCGAACAGATGCAGCTGAATATCAGTATTTTACATGGAGCGACTGACCATCAGACCTCCACAACCCAGTAACTGGGTAATACGATACCCCGTGATAAGCCAGGTTATCGAGACCGTCAAAGATCTAAAAATGACAGATACCAACAGCTAGACGTGCTTTCCGAGGCATGGAGGAAACTCGCTATGACACATGGACACGAAAACGCACAGTGGTATTCCGTAGATTTCCAGCTTTAAAACAAAAAAATAAGTTTAAAAAGCTTAGCTCATAAAACGCTCTGTAATCTAATAGATATCCTACTTCATGTTTATAAAAAAAAAACCGACCGAATTGAGAACCTCTTCCTTTTTTTTTGAAGTCGGTTAAAAACGCTCTGAAATAAGACTACCAGACTAGAGAGTTTTTAGGCCCTGTGTAGGTATACCCTTACCCCTCGTTTACACCAAGGTATAATACAAATGTATTTGACAAGTTTTGACATGTCATAGACTTCAGTGTAAACGCAAATGTGTGTGCGAGAGCCGGCTGCAGAAGTACCTAGAATAGAATAGAATAGAATAGAAAATCATTTATTCGATATAGGACACACACACAGAAATAATTTAAAAAAATAATAATAATAATACAATAACAATTTTGCTGAGCATGTCCACACCAAAAGGGTTACCAACTCAGCATATGCTGGGCGAAAGACACCCAGCGCTGGTTTTCAGTTGGCACCACGCAGTGACACACGGACGAGGGTAGGCAAATAAAATAAATATTTAAATTTTCTTGATAAAAAAACAAATATATATGTGAAGGAAAAGTGAAGTGTATTAAATACATTAAATAAAATCATATCCATAATTTTTATAGTATAAAAACGTGTGTGATAAAATAAATTATATAAAAGTACTTAAATTACTTAAATACGATAATAATTACTAATAATTACTTAAATTATATAAAAACACGCCTAGAATGACGCCACTAATGGCGCGGCAACCGACCAATAGGGAGCGCTGCTTGCGCCATGGCGCCAGATAGGCTCACAGAAATAAGAAACTCGCTGCCTTAAGTGCGACTAAAACTTAAAACTCCGCTTTTGTTGATAAAAATAAAGTGCTTAACAAATTCCTAACAGCAAAATTAGGACTCAGTTAAAAATGGAAAGAGTAAAGGTGTAAAAGTGCAATCACACAGTTCCCGGCAACACAGACGCAATCCCGAACGAGCTCAACAGAAACAGCTCAGCTTGTAGCTCGCCCTTTCGTTACCTAGCATTAGGTACAATAATGGTGAGTCAAAGTTTAATCATTCAAATAAATACGTTTAACAAATAACATTCAAAATAATTACATTCAAAATTAAATTATATCTGTTTCATTAAAATAATTGTAAATACATAAAATTGGTGATTCTATCATTATAATGCAATAGCTGTTCTAGTACGAGAGCTAGGGCAGCATTGCTATTCGTAAATGAAGAGATTGAATTACCTTAAAAATTATTCATTATGATGATGATACATGACGTGATATTAAAATTCTAAATAATAATAAAATATACCAATCATATATTTTATTTATCTAAATAAATGATTTGTCAATATTAATATTTTCAAAATTAATTTGCGAACCAAGAATAAAATGCTTAAGTCTGATTTTAAAAGTATTCAAATTGTTTAGGTCCCTAATCGGTGGAGGAATATTATTCCAACATTTGGAGGCTGCGTAACGAAAACTACCTCGAAAAGCTGCAGTACGGTGATGTGGGGTAGCCAGCTGTTGGGCGCAACGCCTGGCCTTGCGCTGCCGGTGATCATTTATCCACGCCAGCTTAGAGTACAGGTATGACGGACATTTATACTTGATGACGCCGAAAAGAAGACAAGCTAAGTGCAGTTTCCGACGTGACTTCATTTTTAAAATGCTGTGTTTGTTCAAAAACGGTGTAATATGGCTCCTTGGTGGGACGTTAAAGCAAAATCGAGCACAGGCATTTTGAACTCTTTGAATAAGTCTAACGGTACGAGCTAGGAGGCGAGGTCCTACAACAGTATCAGCATAGTTGAGTTTAGATAGAACCAGACTTTCAACGAGTTGTACACGGAGTTCTTCACTTAAAAATGGGCGCATTTTATATAATACTTTTAAGCGATAGAAGCAATTTTGCACACAATTTGCAATATGAGCCTCAAACCGTAGCTCTTGGTCCATAATCAGTCCCAGATTTCTCGCCTCGTAAACACGATCAACGCATTGACCCATTACGGTAACGTTTGCAAGAGTACAATCGATTCTGTCTAGTTGACCTTTAGAACCAAAAAGCATAAACTTAGTTTTGGAAGGGTTAAGTAATAGAGAGTTCTGTTTTGACCAATCCACTATCCTCTCCAGATCCTCGTTTATCAATTTCACCGCATCACCATATTGTTCAGGTTTAAAAGAAATATATAATTGAATGTCATCAGCATAGATATGAAATTGAGTATGTTTCAAAATAGTAGTGATATCAGCACTATATAGAATAAACAAAGGAGGGCCTAATATCGATCCCTGCGGAACTCCCTTGACCACATCTGCCATACTAGAGAAAATGCTAGATCCATTTACATCCCTAATTTCAACAAGCTGTTTACGATTGCTTAAATAACTTTTAAACCACGCAACCGTAGATGCGTCAAAACCATAATACGTCATCTTTGAAAGCAAAAGAGACAAATTAATGGCGTCAAATGCTCGGGAAAAGTCCAGCAACACTAACAGGGTACAACAACCCTCATCCTGAGCCGCCAATATGTTGTCTGTGACATCTAACAGAGCTGAGGTAGTACTACGTCCCTTCCTGAAACCCGATTGTGCATCCGGTAAGATATTGTTTTGCTCAAGGAATGTAGTCAGTTGGGAATTCACTACTTTTTCCAGTACTTTTGACAAGAAGGGTAAAATACTTATCGGCCTTAAGTCTTTAATAGTGCTTGGGTTCGCGAGTTTAGGAATAGGACGCACAACGGCTATTTTCCATATGTCAGGAAAAGTAGATGTAGAAATGGAATTGTTAATAATAGAAACAAGGATATCTAGGGTTTGAGGAAGTGTCAGGAAAAACATGTCAAGCGTTATATGGTCAAAACCTTCCGCATTAGATTTGAATTTTAATAGAATTTTAATAATGTCAGATTGGTCCACAGTTCTAAGCGAGAAAATACCTTCATTAAATCTATGAGTCTCATAGTAAGCCATACATGACACTGGTGCCACATTATCACCTGGAATATTTAAAAAATGGGAGTTAATTTTATTTGGGTCATTAAAATGAGAGGGTAGCTCAGCCACACTTTTGAAAGGTAATAAAGTAGACTTTAGATTGTTCCATAATATTTTCGGCTGGCGGATTTTACTATTAATATTTTGTTTGAAATAAGCTACCTTTTCGTGATATATGGATTTTCTCACTAGACTTTTTAATTCTTTATAATATAATAGTTTACTTTCCGAATCCAAGTTTCGACAATGCACATGTGCCTGATTGCGTAAGCACATCATAAGCCTGATATTATCTGTTATCCATGGAAATGACCTTTCTTTAATAATCCGAGTTCTAAAGGGAGCATACTTATCGAAAAGTGCGATGATATTTGTGTTGAGATAAGCCACCATGGCATTTACATCGCCCAACACAGCTGCAGCTTGCCAATCCAATGAGGCCATATCTTCCGTAAACTTCTCCAACGGTATATTTTTTAAATTCCTACTAGATATAATAATTGGCGGTATCTTCTCTTTTTTAAAATTAAAGACTGCAGTAACAAAAGCATGTGCACTGAGCGCACCTATCCAGTCCACTTCCACTTTTCGAGCCTTCATATCAGTACATATAAGGTCTATAAGACTCTCGCTAGTGGAAGTGAAATGAGTAGCAGATGTCACCAATTGACTTAGATTTAGTGTATGTAGAAACATATTCAATTTAACCATTTTTGAGTCTGTTTGATTGAGACAATTAATGTTAAAATCGCCCAAAAGAATAATATGTTTGCAAGACGTTAAGGAATTTACTGACAAAGTTAGCGCGTCCAAAAATAAATCAACATCCATCCATGGCGGTCGGTAAGCAGTGCCTATAGCGATTTTGATACCATTTCTGCTAAGAGTAAGCCACATTTGTTCGACTGAATCGTGTAAAGAGTCAACCGGGTGGGCGTGGGTAAGCACCTTTATTCCGCGCTTGATGTAAAACCCAACACCACCGCCGCGGCCGCCGCGTACGCTCACGGGCCGCGGTACATGCCGCAGCCGGTAACCGGGCACGGCGGGCGCGCGTCCCTCTTCACCCGTTCTAAGCCAGGTCTCGTTTATTGCCATTATGTCGGCATCATGACGTTCTAATGCGGCAATAAACTCCTCATGATTGGTGCCCAGTGAGCCAGGATTGAGTAATCCTAACTTGAGATACTTTACACTCATTACAATGTTTCACAACGCAACACAATGCAAACAAAAGAACACTTCCGTACAAAGCGGTTGCAAATAGTAAACGGTTGTTCGTAATAAACAAAGCAAAAAAACGTAAATAAAGGCACACTTGTGAAGTATGGGTTAAAATAATTTATAAATAATGTAGTATGTTGAATTAAATTAGTAGTCTTAAACGTGAAAGCAGGCCGAGACGCTAGTAATAAATATATAAAGGTACAAAAGTGAAAATATAACAAATACTTAATATGGGTAGATATAGGCAACATCATACGTGTGTCACCACAGAAAAAACCAATCAAAACCATGCATCCTTTAGGGAGGACATGCTGCAGCCAGATAGAACAAATAATAATCAATAACATATTAAAACAAAACAAACCAGACAAGTGTAAATGACATAGGCTTAACACGGAGTGCATTTTTAACATAATAATTATCAAACCCGTCAAACGGTGGCATCGCCAAAAATTCGAACCAAATCATTATCCGAACGAATGCGCTGCGGGAGCACACCATCCGCCTTTTTAACATAAATGCGGCCGTCTTTGGTCCACACATACTTAAAATTATGCCTCTGCCCAGCCTCGCGCGATTTAAAAAACAAAGATCCATTTACCGGCGTTAGCCGTTCATTAACATAAAACCTACTAGACGGCCCGTGCAATTGTAGGTCCACCGTAGTCAGCCCGCGTCGCACGCGCGCCGCTCGCAACAGTTGATCTCGAGTAGCGCGCCGCGACAGTCGTACAGCGAGTGGGCGCGACCGCGGCTCCGCTGTGTCAACACTGCCGCTACTATTAAAGTTACGGCGCACCATACCAATACGCTCCACATTTACAATATCGCGCTCGTCGACTTCTACTCCCAGTTTTGAAGACACCAGCTTAAAGATGTGTATTGGGCTCTCGTCCTTAGATTCCGGTATACCGCTTATTGTGACGTCATTGAGCAGTAGATCTTGGTCGCGTTCATTAAGCTTGATCTTGAGTTCAGCAATAGTGTCCTGTAAATGATCACACGACGATGGTTCCTTTTCTCCCATCCGGTTTTCAAGTTGGGAGACCCTGCTCTCAACAGCATCAACACGTTCCCTGCAGACACCGATATCTGTTCTTAAAGTGGCCATTTCATTCCGGAACTCACGCAGCTCCACTCTCATACAACAAAGTTCTTCACGGAAGCAGCGAATCTCGTGGGCTATGTCGAGCTGCCCAGTCTCTGCAGTACCCGGGGAGCAAGGCTGAGATGATAGGCTGATGACCTCTGGCGCAACTACCGTATTCAGATTCTCCGGTACAAGCTGACGACCTGAAACGGGCTGCATCACATTTTGCTGGCTGCTGAGTAAACCACCGACAGGCGGGCCCTGGACAGGTGTAGCGGAGTTGTCTGACCTCGGTAACTTGGACTTGCATACCGGACACAACCAGTTAGGCGGCACCTTCGTCGACGCAACACCAAGGCAGATAGGATGGTAGGACCCAGGACACTCGGAACAACGAACACCATTGGCCGCAGCTATGAATTTTCCACAGGTGCCACACTTAGCCATATTCAAATGTTATTGTTTTGCGGTTCTAAACAAAGACAACGTTATAATAAACTAGTTTCGTAGTACAGCTAATGTGTCAACAGATGGCGCTGTCTGTATCTAATTTAGGTTTGTTGTTATCAGCTGGCTAGGTTCATTTAGCTACAGTGAGCCTGGAAAGTCATGCAACACAATTCCGTCCGCTACTATCACTGCACTTCGTTGCACTTTCACTGCGACTTTGTCCAAAAATTTGGTTTTTATTTTATCAAAAGTATTGGGTAGGTGGGTGATTTGCACTTAGATAATGATTACTTTTGAAATCCAATTTTACCACAATAATACTGTATACTGTCACTGCACTTCAATGTATTTTACTTTTTGGATTATGTATATGCACATCAACAATAAAAGTTTATGAGAAATAATCTATTTGTATTTTTATTCAACGAAACTGTATGAGCTTAAATCAGCTGTTACCCACGTCCGTGACGTCACACCTACGTCATCGGCTACCCCAATGGGCTATATTTAGATCGTTAACCGACACTTAAACACGTAAAAAAAATCAGGTCTGCCAGAGCCGATCCTGCCGGATCATAGAAATAATCGATATTTTTTGACATAATTTTTTAATAAAAATTACCTCATAAGATACCCGAATGAAAGTGCTGGCAGCAGTTAACCATTGATTAGTTATGTAAAAAAAAGTTGGTCTGCCATTGCGCAGCCTGCCGGAAGTACTTGGCAGACACCTAAATATATGCCCTTCTGACTCACTAAACCTACCTCATCGAGTACCCGGATGGAACCAACGCTAAATAATAGCCAAGATGCCCCTGATAGTGGATCAAAAGGTCTGCCAGGTCTAAGCCTGCCGAAACTTAGTGTTCAAAGCATTTGAAGTTGATAGGGAGCGTAATTTCACCTGAAGTCAAAATAACATTTAACATTTAAAATAACATTTTTTATCATTGTTTTGTTTCTAAAGTTATACAAATTCATGAATATTAAATATTTTTTATCGAAACATTAAATAAAAAAACACGTGTAGGGATAAAAGATGTAAATTCAAAATTTAGCAATAATCACTACGAGTTCAATAACATGCTTACAATTTATATACATACTATATTTGTACATACAACTGTCAAAACTTAGTTTAAGTTGGCATTAGAATTACCTGAATTCTGTATACATATTTGTAAGTTTAGGGAACTACATAAGTAGGCTTTCGAGTGGAGAACCTGTTATTGAGTAAATCAAGTCAACGCCTAATTAACTTGACCACCACCAGGATCTCTCTCATCATCTGAGCCGTAGGACGTCCACTGCTGAACATAGGTCTCCAAAATATTAAATAATATTAATTATATTATTATAATTCACTCTGTGTATCCAAAATACTTTTTGGATACACAGTGTGAACTAAGGAATGTTTGAGATTATGGTGTGAGTCACTCTCAATACATGTATAAAACAAACAAATTATGTTTTAACAAGTATTCTACAAGTTTTGTATGAAACTAGTATTTAACTTGTTTCTTGGTGTAAACGAGGGGTTAAGCATCGTTACAAAGCCCTTTTTTAAATTGTCACCATATAAAACCACTGAAATAGTCTCTACTAATAAGCTTTTTTTATCACGTGGTAAAATCATCAAATGAGTCCTCCCACCCCGGACAGGGCGGGAGGGACTGTCAGTCTTGTACTGACTAAAATCCACGGTGTCCTTCAATAGCCCTTTATGTTCCGGGGTCACGGTGATAGAATAAGTCTCGCGACCCCGGCAGACTCCACTATTAAGCTTGCTATTATGTTTCAGGTTCGGCAGAAAAGGTGGTCTCCTATGGAACAACTTACTGGCGTTAGCAGCAGCGTTACTGGAAGGTCTCTCCAAGGTTGCAAACTCCGCTGAGATGCTCATATTAGGAAGGTAAGATTAATGTATTTGTCAGCGTAGTTATGGCAGTTTCGGGGTCGAGCAACGACGATATATTACTAGAATCCGCAGGCACGATCTAAGGAACAAAAACTATTCTGTCAACTCGCTGAGGTACTACGTAAGCGAGGGGGACGGGGTACTGCGTTGTGATTGGCTAACTCAAGGCCTGTTCTGTCTCAAGGTATATATACGGCTCACAGGAGTGGTCGAAATAAGACGGATATAAGACTTTTTTGTCTAATGTGTTGACAGACATCGGTCGCCTGTTATTAGAAGTCGAGTAATATATCGTCGTTGTGTGCGTTAAATGACCGATACTCGTTTCTCATTACTTCTACTGAAGTTTAGCCTCAAATTACATCAAACACCTTATTGTTTCAGACTTGTAATCGGCGTAAACAACGGATTGAACGCCGGCTTGGCGCCCATGTATCTGTCTGAAATATCGCCTGTGTCGCTCAGGGGATCGGTGAGTTTACTATAATAATATATTCCACAACTATCACACAACGCCATCTAATCCCACTAAGCAGACCTTGTGTTATGGGTACTAGACAACTGATAAACATACTTATATATTTCTAAATACATACGTATTATAGATAAATTACATCCAGACACAGAACAAATGATCATGCTCATCACACAAACATTTGTCCTGGGTAGGAATTGAACCCGCGACCCTCGGCATAGCAGGCAGGGTCACTAACAACTAGACCAACAGGCCTGGCTAATTGACATTTTGAACGGACAAAATATGTATGTATTTAGTAATATAAGTATGTTTATCAGTTGTCTAGTACCCATAACACAAGCTCTGCTTAGCTTGGGACTAGATGGCGTTGTGTGATACCTAGTTGTGGAATATTGTTATTTAAGGTGAATGCTCCAACCAGCCTGCGAAATTCAAAATTTCTTGCGTCTTTTTGCAATTTGCAGGCCATTGCTGGGTTTTATGTTGATTAAAATATTATTCGCGGTTGTAAGACGTATGTAGTTACAGAATTATAATCATCAAAATCACCAATACAACCCTCCAAGTTCATCAAACCCTAAGAACAAAAAAAAACAGAAAAAGTAATTCCTAGAGTTTTATGAAGTTGAGGGTTATATTGGTAATTTTGTTGATTATAATTCTGTAACTACATACGTCTTACAACCGCGAATGATATTTTAATCAAAATAAAACCTAGCAATAATCTGCGAATTGCAAAAAACTCAAGAAATTTTGAATTTCACGGGCTGGTTGGAGCATTCACCTTAATTTACCTTTCAAAAACAATCAAATTGCTATCATAATATTCTTTTATCCAGATAGGCACGGTCTACCAGCTAGTGATCACGATGACCATCCTCCTCTCTCAAGTGCTGGGCCTGTCTTCAGTGCTGGGCACTCCTGAAGGATGGCCGTATCTGCTGGGAGCTACCGCCATTCCAGCAGTACTGCAGCTGTGCATGCTGCCCTTTTGTCCCGAGTCTCCGAAGTTTCTGCTGCTGAATAAGGGGCAGGAGTTGCATGCTCAGAGATGTAAGTAGATATAAAAATATATATTTTTTTACGCGGTAAAATCATCAATTGAGTTCTCCCACCCCGGGCAGAGCGGGAGGGACTGTCAGACTTGTAGTGACTAAAATCCACGGTGTCCAACAATAGCCCTTTATGTTCCGGGGTCACGGTAATGAAATAAGTCCCGCGACCCCGGCAGGCTTTGCCCCCGTCATCATGCTGGCTCCCTTTGAGGCGCGCGTGGAACACGACGCGTCGACCCGGGCTGCGTCCATGGTTGGACAGCGAATTGTCCCTTTACTCGCCGCCCGCATGCCCAGATATAAATATACTGGTTTCTTTTCTATTAGGCGGGACTTACGGTATGGACTTATAGAGAATTACACAACAGAATTTTCTAAACCATGCTTATTTGTTTCAGCTCTCAACTGGTTGAGAGGCGACGTCGCTGTCCATGGAGAAATGGAAGAAATGCATCAGGTAATTCATCATCATCTTTCTGCTCTTATACCATTTTACTTGTGGTCGTCGCAACACGTTTTTTTTTCATTCTCCCCTATCAGACGACACAGTATCATTGACTTGTTTTTCTTTCATATCATTTATTAGACAATCCATCTTTTTTTTAACCTTCTTATTACTTTTCATCCATCCATATTCTTCATTCATCAATCTCAAATGCAACAGGTTATTAATCTCGCTGACGGTGGCGCGTGTGTCGGATCATTTAGTTCCCTTCAAAATGGTTGAGCTGAATGGTGCTGATGTATGTGTCATGTTCGTGAACGGGCGCCGTCAGTCGTGACTGGTCATCTCTTAGCTGTCACGGTCTATTTTAATGATTAATAATTTTCTTGAATTGTCTATTTTATATTTTCCTATGGGCACCACTTGCTACATCGTTCTTAAATTATGTTCCATATCAAGATGAATGATGCAACAAAGATTATTTTATAATTTTTGGCGATTGAAAAAGAGTGTCCATGGGAATTCTTGCTCATTCTTCTCACTAGAGATCTACGCTTTGGAATGAGCACCTACGGTACTTTCACAGTTTTTATGTCTTGTGACTGGGACTGTAGCACCATAACTATTTTTATATTAGCTATTTTATTTTTTGTCTTTTGACAATTCAAAAGTGCTTGTGACAGCCCTACTTTAAAAAAAACATTTGACAATAAAATCTAAAGAGCTCAACGATACGACGAATACTAAAGCGCCGTATTCACGTTCCATCTTGCTGTACGTCCCGCCAAGGTCATACACGATGCACGAAGCAAAAACACCGTGATTATGACGTACGTCAAGCCTATTCACGTTGTTTTTGCGTCGTGCATCGTGCATGACGTACAGCCGTGACAGATGGTGAATACGGCGCTTAACAAAGAAACGACATTTGGATAGGTTATCAAGCATAGATTAATCAACCCAAAACTTCGTTCCCCAATTTCCAGGAAGCAGAAAAGAACAAGATTAGCAAGAAGGTGAACCTGCGCGAGTTGTTCAGCAACCGTCAGCTTAGACAACCGCTGCTCATAGCCATGGTGGTGATGGTTGCCCAACAGCTGTCTGGGATCAACGCCGTCATCTTCTTCTCCACAGACATCTTCAAGAGAATGCATCTCACCACCGCACAATCGCAGTATGCCACGCTTGGTAAGAATATCTATACTTTTAGGGTAGATCGAACCTAGTCAGACCGTCAGACGCATTGTTTTGAGTACTTCTTAATTGCGTACAGTAACTGGGTAATACGATACCCCATGGTAAGACTGGTTGTCGGAATTTAGAGCTTCTGAGTAACGACTGTCAAAGATCTACAAATGACAGCCGGGACCAACGGCTTTACGTGCTTTCCGAGGTAAAGGAAACTCGTTATGACACCATTGAGCTATTATTACTACGTATAGAGACTCTCATGCACTCATCCTGGATGGGACACAGTGGTGATACGTGGTGTCGTGTCTATACGAAATAATAATAGCTCAATGTATGACAGATGGTTTTTTCAATCATATACCCTTTAATTTCAATGTGACCCCAGGCATGGGAGCCATGAACGTGGTGATGACGGTCATCTCCTTGCTGCTGGTGGAGCGAGCTGGTCGGAAGACGCTGCTGCTGTCAGGGTTTGCGGGCATGTTCTTCTGCTCCGTAGGCTTGGTCGTCGCCTATATGTATGTGAGTATCAGGTTGTTACTATAGTAATTTTTTTTTAGCTGTTAAAATCATCAAATGAGTCCTCCCGCCCTATGGGGTTGGAAGGGACTGTCAGACTCTTACTGACTAATATCCACCCGTGTTCCTTCGGATGCCCTTTACGTCCCGGGGCTGCGGTATCTTGGGTTAAGAAAAAACCGGTGACCCCAGCAGGCATTTGGTGCGAAATACGACGCGCCACCGACCCGGACTTGGTCCTTGGTCGGACGGCGAGCTACCCATTACTCACCGTCCGCAAGCCCGCTCCGCCGCTGTGCCCTCTGCTGATCAGAGGGACACGCGTTGGAGCGTCCATCCCAGCCCTCATCCCAGGGTGCACCGGCCCCGAAAAACTGGTCTTCCCCCCGGACGTATCCGAGAGGGAACTCCAGTCCACGGGCGCTCGCGGAGGTTTCCTGTCTTAGCACCCCGTTGTTACTATAGTTTGAGCCAGATAAGTGCGGAATAAAATTCGTTGACCCCTGTGTACCAAAGTATTCCAATATTTCAAAACCATTCGAAAAAAATGTAAAGAAAGTGTCGTAACACGATCAAAATAAACGTATCGTGGTAAGAGGCGACTGTGACCTTACATTTTGTTTTGAAATTCGAACGATGGTATAATGGAATTCTAACGATGCGTTATTAGGATCAATGACCTTTATTCCAGACTTATATGGCGGGGACTATAGGTGTATGAGTTGTGTCAATGTTAGGAATATTAGGAGAGCCTCGGCCAACAACGATATATTACTAGACTCCGCATACACGATCTAAGGAACAAAAACTACTTTGTCAACTCGCTGCGGTACTACGTAAGCGAGGGGGACGGGGTACTGCGTTGTGATTGGCTAATTCAAGGTCTGTTCTGTCTCAAGGTATGTTTACGGCTCACAGGTGTGAGAGAAATAAGACGGATATAAGACTTTTTTGCCTAATGTGTTGACAGACATCGGTCGCCTGTTATTAGGAGTCTAGTTATAATATATCGTCGTTGGGAAGCTCCCTTATAATTATTTTTCTGTTACAGACTCACATAACTTGGGTGTCATACCTGTGTATTGGTATAGTAATTCTCTTCGTGGTGATGTTCGCTGTAGGACCGGGATCTATTCCTTGGTTCTTAGTGACTGGTAAGATTAAATTCTTATAAATAACATCTTTACATTTTATAAAACATGTTTTATATTTTGACAGGCCTGTTGGTCTAGTGGTTAGTGACCCTGACTGCTATGCCGGTGGTCGTGGGTTCGATTCTCTCCCTGGACCAATGTTTGTGTGATGAGAACGATCATTTGTTCTGTGTCTGAGTGTAATTTATCTAGGTATAATATGTATGTATTTAGAAATATATAAGTATGTTTATCAGTTGTCTAGTACCCATAACACAAGCTCTGCTTAGCTTGGGACTTGATGGCGTTGTGTGATAGTTGTGGAATGTTATTATTATTATATCTTTCTTCTATTTGAAAGATCGACTGGCAATGTTACAAAAAATCGCGAGCTTCTAAACAAGAAAAGTTCAGAAACGATCGATTTTTAGGTTGTAAAATCATCAAATGAATCCTCCCACCCAGTGCGGGACGGGAGGGACAGTCAGACTTGTACTGACTAAAATCCACGGTATCCTTCAATAGCCCTTTACGTTCCGGGATCACCTTTACCTGATAAGACAGACAAGCGACCGGGCAGTCTTTGGCCCTCTAAGGGAGGCCCCGTCATATTGCTGACGCTTTTTGAGGCGCGCGTGGAACACGACGCATAACCGACCCGGGCATGGTCCATGATCGGACATCGAGTCGCCCATTACTGCCGTCCGCATGCCCGGACCTCGGAAAGCACTGTTTTTACTTCTATAAACATTCTTCAATAAATCATCATCATCATCAGTCGGAAGACGTCCACTGTTGAACATAGGCCTCCCCCTTAGACCGCCACGCCCAACGACAATACGGTATTTTACTCAAAAAAAAATATTAGTCCGAAACATAGATCATTAAAAAATATTAGACCCGTTTTTTTTTCTTTTGTCACGTAAACCAAAATTGACGAAAATACAACGCTTCTAAAAATCACAAAACGTCACTCGGTCGGTACAATTGTACAAGCGCAATGACGTCACAAGCCCCCAATCCCGAATTTGGAAGCGTTTTATCTTTGTCAATATTAATTGATTTGAAAAAATAAAAAATACGTGTCCATTATTTTTCAATATTATTACTGACTACATAGATTATCAATTTATTTATGTAGTATAAAATACCCCTATTCTCCACTTGCATCCATCGGTTGCCCGTTACTCTCTCTCAGTCTGTGGTCCACCTAGTGGGAGGTCTACTCTGCGTCTTCCGGTCCGTGGTCGCCACTTTAATAAATCATCATCATCATCATCAGCCTATAATGTTCCCACTGCTGGGACACAGGCCTCCTCTCTGAGAGAGGGAGTGGGCCATAATCCACCACGCGGGCCCAGTGCGGATTGGTAGATGTCACATATCTTCCAATTTTTGGTTCTTGGACAGTATGCCGGTTTCCTCACGATGTTTTCCTTCACCGTTTTAAGAGCAGTGGTGATGAAATAAATTACACAAAGTCATACGCCTGGCGGGGTTCGAACCCACGACCTACAACTCGTAAGTCGGGACCGATACCACCCTTAATAAATATTATTGTTTAATTCACAGAGCTGTTTAACCAATCCTCGCGTCCCGCGGCAACATCTGTAGCAGTTACAGTAAACTGGACTGCTAACTTTATTGTTGGACTCAGCTTTTTACAGCTCTCTGTAAGTACTACCAAACTAGTCAACGTCGATATATTACTAGACTCCGCATGCACGATCTAAGGAACAAAATCCGGCCAAGTGCGTGTCGGGTCACGCATAGTGCAGGGTTCCTTAGTTGTTTAACTAACTAAACTGATTCGCTGAATTTAATTTTACTTAATTAAAGTTGACAAACTTACATTTGCAGTTGAAGAACATGTTCTCCGATTCATTTTGTTTAGAAAAATATGTCATCCAAGTACATTTTATAAGTTGGTCGACTATTACTCGTAAACTTGTGATGCCTACTTAGTCATGATAATTTTCGTTTAAACAACGTTGTATATACTACTATAGCGAATTTTTTCACACTCCCAAAACATAAGCGAGAAAAAAAAACACATCCCCATTTTACGTGTACCTACAGAAGGTACTTTATTTTACCACCTTTTCGGCACAACAAATCCGTATATTTACACCAAATTACAGCTTTCTAGTACTGGGCGTCTCTTGAGCTAAGCTGACAGACGGACGGACGGGCGGACATGCCGAAACTATAAGGGTTCCTTGTTGACTACGGAACCCTAAAAACTATTCTGTCAACTCGCTGAGATTTGCTTTGTATTTTGATTGGCTAACTCAAGGTCTGTTCTGTCTCAAGGTATGTTTACGGCTCACAGGAGTGGTCGAAATAAGACGGATATAAGACTTTTTTGCCTAAATGTGTTGACAGACATCGGTCGCCTGTTATTGTTGTCGCCTGCTGCATGCCATTTTTATGGCGAAATGTGTATGAACTTTATTTATTTTTACCATTTTTTGTACTACCACATTTAACGCAAATAAATAATTTTGACTTTTTTGACTTTTTGACTTATATTAGGAGTCTAGTAATATATCGCGTTCAAAATAAAACAGTATTAAAAAATATAAAACAATAATTACAATCCAATAATTTTCTTTCACAGTTGGCGCTCGGAGCGAATGTGTTCATCATATTCGCGGTACTACAACTGATCTTCATTTTGTTCATCTTCTTCAAAGTTCCTGAGACGAAGAACAAAACAGTTGAGGAGATTACTGCTATGTTCAGACAACAGATGTAGATGTGTGGGTGAGAGATGTGTGTGTGTGTGTGTGTGAACGTGGAAGCATGTGCAGCACAAACACTTTAAAAAAAAAAGTTGGTGAGCACCATTGAGCTGTTACTACTACTTATAGAGACGACACCACGTATCACCACTGTGTCCCATCCAGGATGAGTGCACGCGCACAAGTTCATTCAGTTGTTTGACAGCTCTGTGTCGTGCTCTAGGCGCGCGCACTCATCCTGGATGGGACACAGTGGTGATGCATGGTGTCGTCTCTATAGGTAGTAATAATAGCTCAATGTTACTGGGCGCATCAGAATTCTGATACATTCTAAACGTATGCGGTCTCGCTAAAGGCATGGTTTTATGTTATGTATGGATGATTTGTCTTGGTAAAAACGATTTAATTATGTAATGTTGAAAAGAACAATATTTTTAAGAACAAAATGGTTATTGTCCTTTACAGCAGAAATGGAAGTCACACGCGAAAAAATAAACCTACGAATATTATATTTTCGGTAGAAAATATTTAATTAGGTACCAACCTATTTACCATTGATCTATTATTACTACGTATAGACGACACCACGTATCTACACTGTGTCCCATCCAGGATGAGTGCACGCGCACAAGTTCATTCAGTTGTTTGACAGCTCTGTGTCGTGCTCTAGGCGCGTGCACTCATCCAAGATGGGACGCAATGGTGATGCGTGGTGTCGTCTCTATACGTAGTAATAATAGCTCAATGCTATTTACAAAATTATTTTAGATCATGAATAATTATTGATATAATGAATCTGAAACTAAATATTTCTTTTTTTAGGTACGGTACTTACATTTATTAATTATTTATTTACTTACTGTAAAAAATAAGTTAATCTAGCTAGTGTATTGACTAAGTTATTGTTTATGAATGAAAACACTGATTTTTGAGTACTTAATATATTTTATGATGACTTTTTGTACTAGAATAGTGTTAAGAAAATAAAAATACTCAGTTATATAATAATTTGTGTTATTTCCTTTTATTTGTTCGTTCCATATTAATTTGAGCAAAAGGCTTTTGAGTTCTTTTTCAGGTTGTTTTTTCTTTAGCAACCGAGGAATCTGAATTTTTAACCAGTTGAAGGCAATAAACGTATCCCCTCTGTTATACTAAATACTGGCGAAATGCGAGTAAGAACAGATTACAGACTTAGTGCTTCACCGTCGATCACCTCATTGCTCACTATCATGCGAGATAGTGAACTAGAGCGCATCGTTAAATATAAAAACTTTTTGTGGAAAACATACTGCCCATATTTTATAAGTTGATAAAACTCAAAACTATAGGATCCCAATATTAAAAAAAAACCAGACTCTCTGGAAATGTCAATGTCAGATTTATGTCAAACTCAATTGAACTAGGGATGTCAAGTGAAATGAAAAGATATATCGATTCCTTAGTCGTTTTCTAAAACAAGTTAAGTGCCACAATTCCACATAATAATATTTATAATTTTCATATGAGATGAAAATATTTCGATTCAGGATCTGAATTTTTCGCAGAAATGCCTATATTTTATAAATAAACGGCAAAATACGTTGAGTTGACATTACTAGACTTAATTAATTGATTTCATTTTTAAGTATACTCAGATCACATTTTGATCAAAATTTCCTAGTAGGTGTGGCCCCTGTATACCTACAGTGTGTCCGGACACGAACTAGAAACTTGAAGCGGATATTAAAGACTCATTTTGCGACACCTATAATATTGGCGTGCATGCGCTAAGGAAGGGTTACGTTCAAGAACGTATTCAAGTGAGAATAACTCTTAAAATACTTAACAAATTAAGTCATTTGCATGTGTGTAGGTCTCTTGGATTCAAAGATATTTGCATTTTATTATACATACCCCAGCTCGACTGATGAAAAAAATTAAAATGGCCTCCATTTCCGAGGTGTTGGAGTAAGAGAAGTTTTTTTATAAGCATTTTTGTAGATGAAAATGAGTCTATAATATCCCTTTCAAGTATCGCTAGTTCGTGTCCGGACACACTATATAAAACTAATTAGAATCTGATAAAATGACGACCCGGTAATTATTCAAAGAAAATATCGATATTTTATGCGGCAGCCCTAGTAAATGTCAAAATTGATTCAACACGATGCGACGCATGCGTGAATTCACGAATTTGTGCGAATTTGTCAATTGTTTGTCAATCCAAAACAAAACTACAATTATGTGGTAAAACGTGAAATATATATTATAATGGATATAAAAGTTGATTCTGAGCGTATATTTACGCTCTGTCAGGGCTGTTTGAGCGCTGATAGAAAGCTGACATGCTTAGCTGGCCAAAATAAAGAATTATTTATAAAACTAAGAGAGGATGTAATACTAAATGAAAATGTGAGTATTATAACGTTGTTTATAACATTTGAATGAATTTATTATCTCTATCTTAATCTCCAGGCATGACTTTGTACTTTCATTTGTTTTTTGCCTCGTTTGGCGACTGCTTATAGAGTTGTCATGGTGAAATGTAATTTTTTGATGAATGATTTATGACGATATTTCCTTGTTTCATGAGCAATTTGTTAGTTTAACCTGAACTAGCTATCTATCATCATTATTATCAGCCGAAAGACAAAAGAAATACGTCCACTGCTGAACATAGGTCTCCCCCTTAGACCGCCACACTGAACGACATTCCGCCATTTGCATCCATCGGTTGCCCGCGACTCTCATGATGTCGTTGGTCTACCTAGTGGGAGGCCTATGCTGCGTCTTCCGGTCCGTGGTCGCCATGAGAGAACTTTTCTTCCCCATCGGTTATCAGTTCTACCAGCATTATGGCCTGCACGTTGCCAATTTAACTTGCACATTTTACAAGCTATGTCTAAACTGTTTAATTAATGACTGGCCTGATGGTCTAGTGGTTAGTGACCCTGACTGCTGTGCCAGAGGCTGTGGGTTCGATTCCCACCCATGACAAATGTTTGTGTGATGAGCATGATCATTTATTCTGTGTCTGGGTGTAATTTATCTATAATATTCATGTATTTAGAAATATATAAGTATATTTATCAGTTGTCTAGTACCCAAGTACACAAGCTCTGCGTAGCTTGGGACTAGATGGCGTTGTGTGATAGTTGTGGAATATTATTACAGTAGAATCCGTTTATTATGACTCCGCTTATAATGACCAACCGCTTATTATGACGTATTACACAGCGAAGTTTGGTTTTCATAGAAAATTCTTTCAACAACTTCGACAAGTGTTCGGAAGCGTCACGTGATACCCGATGATGTTCGGCGCATGCATGGTTGTTTTGAGTCTCAGTGGGTAGTAACAATTAATATTATTGACTTAGTTCTATATTGTCTGTCTGTTAAAATAAATACATACTGACGAAAACAGGAGGTTGTTTATTTTGTACAAAATGCTTTGTATGACGTCCGCTTAGAATGACGGTCCCTTCAATGTCATAATAAACGGATTCAACTGTATTATGATTTGATTGCAGGACACGCAAGGCCTCCTACTGTGTTGGGAATGTGTAGCGTTACTGAATAAACTGAAGGACTTCCAAGTTCGCATCAAGACTGCTCAGTATAGACTCGTACAGTATCTACAGTCATTATATGACAATAAGGTAATTCATTGATATATATTAAGGTTCCTCTTAGACTTTGAACTTGATCAACCTTATTTTAGATTGTCTACAGTCCAAAAATCTTTTATGGGGTACTTTGTTAAATGTTATAATAAAATACCTAGCGAAATTTTAACTCTAAATGAAAGGAAATTTAAAAGTTTATATAAAAAATACACTCAGTAAACAAGCATATTATAAAATAGAACAGGGTTTTTCAACCTTTTTCATGGCACGACCCCTTTAGTATGAAGCAATGTTTCGCGACCCCCCAACCCGTTGGATTTTTTTACATGAATTTGATTTGTGACAAATAAATATTCAATCCATCACAGTAACTAATTTTCATCGCGTATTTGCGTACTTTTTTTTTACGTGGTAAAATTATTAAATTAGTCCTCCCACCCCGGGCAGGGCGGGCGTGACCGTCAGACTCGTACTGAGTAAAATCCACGGTGTCCTTCAATAGCCCTTTATGTTCCGGAGTACGGTTCACGGGAATAAAATGAGTCCCGCGACCTCGGCAGGCTTTGGCCCTCTAGACCCGAGCCCCGTCATCATGCTGACGCTCTTTGATACGCCCGTGGAACACAACGCGCCGTCGACCCGGGCATGGCCCATGGTCGGCAGCGAATTGCCCTTTACTCGCCGCTCACATGCCCGCGCCTACGGTGGCCGGAGATCATCTGCCACGTAAGCCGTGGGCGTCTAACACTGCGGCTGAGGTGGAGGGAGGACGCTATCCTCTCCCTCATGCAGGCCCTCCTGCTCCTTCGCAAGCATGACTACTTCGCAGAAGGAGGCGACCGCTTCCCACTCCGTCTCGCCCCACAGCATGGCCTCGACCAATGCCGGGCGCGAGAGGTCTCCGCCTATAGCCGTCCTGAGGACACGGTGGCGCTCTGCCGCGCGCGGGGCAGTCCTGCACCGTATGCTCCACCGTGTCCTTCGGGCGATCCTCGCAGTGGTGACACCCAGGCGTTTCCTCCTTCCTCATCCGACACAGGTACCTCCCGAAATTACAGTGTCCGGTGAGGACCTGCGTCATGCGGTAGTTCAGGACGCAGTGACGCCTATCCAGCCACTCCAAAGAGGGAAAACCGCGACCAGATCCTAAATAGGTCCTGATCGTTTACTGGCGTGCCCGATTCGCATACATTTAGTAGAGATTTGATACAATGTGCGCATTGTGATGCTCGATTGTTCTCCCTCACAGATGAAATGCTCGAATTTATAACGTTACATTACAGGTGAATGCTCGCGGTGAGGGAGCGCCTTAATATATATTTTTAAACTCAATTGTTTTTATTAATGCAGTAGCTTTTCCAACCTTTTACAACTCCCCTAAAAAAGCTTCGCGACCCCCCTGAAGAGGCTTCGCGACCCCCAGGGGGTCGCGACCCACAGGTTGAAAAACCCTGAATTAGAAGACTATATTCAAGATTAAAAATGTTCTGAAACATGCTGGTCCTGCTCCATAGTACAATGTAGGTCTTAAACAGAATCAAGCTGGTAGAAATTTGAATGCTCACACACTCCATAAATTGTATTTGTAAAATAGCTGTACTTGCAATATTTTGTTAAAATAGCCATCCTCCAATAGTTTCGAAACTAGCCATCCACGCCCTGTTGAAAAATTCACCCTGTATATAAAAAAACTTGTCCATTATTCCTCAGAACTGACTGATGGACTAATTACTAAATTGATTTAGCATTTTTTTTTTCAATCAAGCTAATTGTATAAAACACAGTTTCAGAGAGACATACCACATACATTATCACCCCTAATAAAATCAAATCACAAAGAATATGATCAAAAATACACTTACATATACGAAGAGGATTATAAAGATACATATGTTGATCAAGACAACCTCGAAACAAAGGTAAATGATCAACAAGATTTTGTCACAGACCAGACCAAGGGAGAATCAGATGATGATCAAATCCTTGCCGAAATAAAACAAGAAAGTGATCAAATTATAAAAGAAGAATATGATAACGACTGTCTAAGTGACACAGATTATTACGAGCCAGAATTAAAACAAGAAACGGATGAAGATTTTACCTCACTATGTCCTAAGAAAAAAAAAAGAAAGCCGTCGAAAACTTGTAAAAAAAATTATGAGGAATTAGCTACTGTGACCATAATTCGTGAAAGATTCCGTCAAAATTGTAGTCCGTACTATGATACGGTATTTATAAGTTCAAAGGAGTATGAGCAATTACATGTGGTTCGAATTAAACAGAGGTATCAAGCTTATCAGCTCAAATGTACTGAGTGCATAATAGGGTTTCACAGAGCCTTGGATTATTTGAGACATCAGACCTTCAATCATCATAAGGTTGGTATTATTTTAATATTATTTTTTTAAGTTATCCTACAGCTGGGTAAAGGTCTTCCAAATATCTACTCTTCAAGAGAAGTGTAAATACCAACGACGATATATTACTAGACTCCTAATAACAGGTGACCGATGTCTGTCAACACATTAGGAAAAAAAGTCTTATATCCGTCTTATCTCGACCACTCCTGTGAGCCGTAAACATACCTTGAGACAGAACAGACCTTGAGTTAGCCAATCACAACGCAGTACCCCGTCCCCCTCGCTTACGTAGTACCTCAGCGAGTTGACAGAATAGTTTTTGTTCGTTAGATCGTGCAGGCGGAGTCTAGTAATATGTCGTCGTTGGTTTAAATAGTAGAGTGCCATTAGGTTTATACCTCGGAATCTAGGACCAGTCAATGAATCTTCATAATTTTTTTTGGAGTGTGTTTTAACAACGTATAGAGGTAAAAAATAATAATTTGCCCAATCTCATTTTTTTTTTTCATACCAATTGTATGAACGAAACAAATCCGTATATTTACACCAAATTACAGCTTTCTAGTACTGGGCGTCTCTGAGTTAAGCTACGGACAGACGGACGGACGTACGGACGGACATGGCGAAACTATAAGGGTTGACTACGGAACCCTAAAAATTGCCAATAATTGCCATGTTTTATTTTGTTTATTTGATTTAGTAGTAAGGATCATTTCATTGTATGGGAAGGAAAATGTCTGTGCACCAGAAGTGTGTCAAATCTAATGAAATACTGACTACTACTAATAAACTTTATGCTGTTAGAAGAAACATTACTGTATTTTTGACCAACTTCTACAGTCCAGATATTTTTCTTGCCATACAATAAAATGATCCTTACATGACACTAAATCACATAACATCACAAAAAACATTTTGGTCAATTTCACTCATTTTTATGGACAACTCACACTTGACCAAAAAAATAAAAATGCCAAATTTTTCAACATCAAAAAAGAGCTAAAGGTTCCTAAGAAAGTTTTCCCGTATCTCTTATGGATGCGGATTTCTCCCTTTTGGTCCATTTAAAAAAAACACCCTGTATACTGGGGCAGTGGTGGCCCAGTGGTATCGGTTCCGACTTACGAGTGGTAGGTCGTGGGTTCGAACCCCGTCAGGCGCATTACTTTGTGTAATTTATTTCATCACCACTACTCTCAAAACGGTGAAGGAAAACATCGTGAGGAAACCGGCATGTCCTAAAACCAAAAAATTCGAAGATATGTGACATCTACCAATCCGCACTGGGCCCGCGTGCTGGATTATGGCCCACTCCCTCTCTCAGAGAGGAGGCCTGTGTCCCAGCATTATAGGCCGATGATGATGACCCTGTATACTCGGGCGGTTAAAGGGTTAACCAGTACTCCTTCTTCCAGTCAGAGTACCCCACAAAATGCCTAGCATGCAAAGACGAGGTCCTCTCTCCCTCTCACCTAGAGGACCATTGGACCAGCACTCACAACTCCATGCTACGTTGCACCTTCTGCGGAGAACTTTGTAAAACTAAGGCGGAGCTGAAGAAACATTTGAATTGGTCGCATACTAAAAAGTTTACATGTGGAACCTGCGCAAAAGAGTTTAGGTAAGGTAACAAAGATTTTTTTTCAAACGCATGCGGCCTGCATGATTTTTGAAAACAGAAAATTTTTATTGGGTTTTTTTTTTCCACAACTATCACACAACGCCATCTAGTCCCAAGCTAAACAGAGCTTGTGTTATGGGTACTAGACAACTGATAAACATACTTATATATTTCTAAATACATACATATTATACAGGGTGGAATTTTGTAAGGTCACCTGGAGGGAAAGTACCTTAAATATTGTAGGTGGAACATTTTACTGAAAGAAGACATTATTTTTATTTAAAAAAAAATATAAACTGCATTCATAGATTTTTAAATAGTTACATGGTTGAACCGGGAATCTAACCCGCTTCACGAAAAAAATAATTACCCAGTAGTTTGATCATACCGATCGAAAGGCTTCATCATAAGGATTATTTTTTGCTAGATAACATAGTATCAGAAATAGAAGTAAGACCATGAATTTTAACATTTTAATTTAATATATAAAATAGAACATTTCAAATTCGAAGACATGTGACATCTACCAACCCGCACGGGCCCCGCGTGGTGGATTATGGCTCACTAACTCTCACAGAGGCCTGTGTCCCAACAGTGGGAACATTAAAGTATGATGACAACGACGATATATTACTAGACTTCTAATAACAGGCGACCGATTCTGTCAACACGTTAGGCAAAAAAGTCTTATATCCGTCTTATTTCGAGCACTCCTGTGAGCCGTAAACATACCTTGAGACAGAACAGACCTTGAGTTAGCCAATCACAACGCAGTACCCCGTCCCCCTCGCCTACGTAGTACCTCAGCGAGTTGATAGAATAGTTTTTGTTCCTTAGATCGTGCATGCGGAGTCTAGTAATATATCGTCGTTGGATGATGATGATTACGGTTTTCATTGACAGAACTCTTGGAGAATTCCGCCAACATTATAAGATGGTACACGAGAGGGTCACATGCGACTATTGCAACAAAAATTTATGCTCCAAAAGAAAACTCGAAGCGCATATCAAGTAAGTTAAACACTTGTCTTATTACTTACTTACAGTACTTCCAAATTAATAATGCGCATGCAAATCTTCGCTAATTGTCGTACTCACAGAAACACCCGAATCATTGAATCGGAGAGAGCCCTAAACAATGCACTTGCATTTTGCTTCTTGTTCGAAAGAAACAAGAGTCAATGTAATATGTCAAATCATGTGAAACAATTGAAAACAATTCGGGTGCTCGGCGGCTGTCGCCGGTCAGTCAAAGGTCCGTCAGTCGTCTTTATATATTGCTGGTGACTGCACGTGTTCTCTCTGTCTGGAAATATATAGAGCTGCTATTTCACAACCTTCTTGGTTTTGTGAGATTGTAGCATATTCGCAATCGTGTCATTTTCCTCGCTGTTTACTTACATCGAATTATCGAATCAATTTATTTACTGATAAATCAATATTTATCTCTTTTAGCACAAAACATAATTCTACTCAATTATTCATGAAGAAAATGCACTTAACCACTCTATATACATATCGTCTTCCGACGCTCGGGGAATACGACCGTTGCCGAACAGTGACGATGATTTCTATGCGCATTATTAATTTGGGAGTACTGTACTTATATTACCGAATTTAAACTTACTTGTCTTATCACAAAAATATAAACACCTGTTAAACACTTGCCTAAAAAAAGTGTAACTGCAAAATGACCGTTATGTCAACGTGGAATGTCTTGACGTTGACAGTTTTCTTAGCCAAGTGTTCAACAGATGTTTAGCACAGTTAGCCGACATCGACTCGGTTGCCAAGAAAAAAGAAAAAAAAAACATATGTTTAAATGTTTTTCAACACATTAGCTCGTAAACTTTTTGGTTGGGGGGACTCATTCAATGATTTTACCACGATAAAAAAAAAGATTATAATTAATTATAATTGGTAAGTAGTTAGAAACATTACCAATAGATAGCGCAACGTGTAAACAGCGTTTAAAAAAAAAAAAAACAAGCGAACGAGAAATTTAGCTGCGAGTCTAGTGGTTGCGGTGGCCTAATTGGTTAAGGTGTCTGGAGTACCTATCCAGAAGACGCAGGTTCAAACCCTGCTCGCACCTCAATTTTCAGTTCGTAAAAATATCTTTGCGAAGACGCAACGCAGGCGTTATTGCGTATACAAATATATAAAAAAAAAAATTAGGATTATAATTGTTTTTAAAGCTTGTTATATATAATTGTTTTACTAATTTCAGGAGACTCCATCTCCCCGGTCACTGTTCAATCTGCAACAAAGATTACCATTCGTACAAGTTCTTCCAACGTCACCTCGTCAGGTCACACCCTGAACTGGTGCCTCATCTCACCATGCCGGAGGCTCGCCAGGAGTTGCGCTACTGCGTGGAGTGTGACATACAGTACCCCACTGTGTTGAAATACAAGAGACATTTGCAGCAGTCCACGAGGCATACACCGCGCAAAAAAGTCACGTATGTCTGGTGTTTCTTTAACCCCCGACGGAAAAAGAGGGGTGTTATAAGTTTGACGTGTCTGTCTGTCTGTCTGTGGCATCATAAAGCCCGAACCGATGATGCGATTTCAATTAAGTTTTTTTTTTTTTTTTTGTATGAAAGGCGACTTACCTGCGAGTGCTCTTAGACATGTTTGATGAAAATCGGTTGAGCCATTTAGAAGTTGTGGGGGTGAAAGTGGGGAAAGGTAACCGAGGGTCTGCAAATATACTCGAGTTGGGTATCAAATGAAAGCTAACTAAAAGGGAATATTGATGACTTAATCGGGAGTGCTCTTTGCAACATAAAATGATAAAAGTATGTACCTATAAAAAGTATAAAATAATAAATAAATTAAAAATTTAAAAAACGCCCGACGCAAAAATATGTCGCGTTGGGGGACTGCGCAAAAAGAGGAGATGATAAATAATTTGAAGCAACAAAAATATATAAGTATGTATATCAGTTGTCTAGTACCCATAACACAAGCTCTGCTTATCTTGGGACTAGATGGCGTTGCGTGATAGTTGTGGAATATTTCCTTTATTCATCTTAATACCCTATAAATTACATTTTTAAATATTTTTACAAAAAAGAAATAAAAAACATTTAAAAATATAAAAAATAGCAATCGACCAGTACCGGGAACAGGGTCCGGGCCACCGGCGGTCAGGGCTCCTGAGAGAGGAACCTCCTAACAATACGCGCCGTGTCCATGAGTACTGCTTTCTGAATCAAGCGCTTGATCCAGCCACCCAGCGAGAGCCTCCTTAGGTGTTGGTCGAGGCTCTTGGCAATTAAGCCATTGGCAGATACGACTATCGGCACAACAACTGCCGTATTCACATCCCACATGTCAACAACCTCGCGAGCCAGATCAAGATACTTGAATTGTTTATCTTTTTCCGCTTTCACGAGGTTCTCGTCATGTGGGACGGTTATATCAACAATTATTGCGCGACGCTCCGGTCGATCTATCACCACAATGTCAGGCTTATTAGCAACAATAGTCCTGTCAGTGATGATAGGTCGATCCCAATACAACGAGATATTGCCATTTTCGAGAACTGGGTCGGGCGCATACCTATAGTACGGCACTTCCGATTCCACAAGGTTGTACTTCAAAGCAAGTTGCTGGTGGATAATCCTGGCAACGAGGTTGTGTCTATGCAAATATTCGCCGTTAGCCAGACGAGAACACCCAGAAATAATGTGTCGGATCGATTCTCCCGGACGGTGGCATGCCCGACATATGTCAACCGTACCATCCTTCACAATATATTTCCGGTAGTTATTCGTCATCATAACTTCATCCATTATTGCACAGACAAAACCTTCGGTTTCCCCAAAAAGGTCACCAAAACGCAGCCAGGATACGGACGCTAAAAAGACGACATCGGGTCCATGTAGTGCCCGGTAATAGCGTCCGTGAAGCTCCTTGCTCTGCCATACCTCCTTACGATCATTAGTGTCTAGTACTCTAGGTTTGCGCCAGTTCTCGTTAGCCAAGGAGAGCGGGGTAAGACCTTTGTCCACTGTGACCACATCTCGGTGCATCCCCACATCGGTTTCCAGAAAATATTCCCTGAGACTGCATTCCTCACGGTTGTGCAGGGTCTTAGCATTTAAGAAGCCACGACCCCCACACTTCCGCGGGATATACAGCCTCATCACCGACGACCGTGGGTGATGCATCCGATTTGCAGTCAGCAGTGAACGGACTCTCCTATCCAGGGCGTCGAGTTCCGTCTGGGTCCATTTGAGTATGCCGAAAGAATACATCAACACCGGAATGACCCAACCGTTGAAAGCGCGCACCTTATTGCCACCTGATAAAAGACTGTTTAGTAATGATGATTTTTGAGGAAAGAAAAATTTTAGATTGCAAGTGGGATTCGAACCCGCGTCTTCTGGATAGGTACTCCAGACGCCTTAACCAACTAGGCCATTGCAATCCACACTTGCAAGCCGAAATTCTCTTTTCCTTCTTAACGCTTCATGGTAGCGTGGCGCCATCTCTTGGATTAGTGTTTAACTAACTTCCATCACAACACGTTGACATTACAGCCAAATCAATGTTGTATAATGAGATATGAGATGTTGTATATAACGTCTACCAAACTAATTAATTATTTTTTATACGCATTAACGCATGCGATGCGCATCGTAATGATGATTTTTGAGGAAAGAAAAGTTAAACACTAATCCAAGAGATGGCGCCACGCTACCATGAAGCGTTAAGAAGGAAAAGAGAATTTCGGCTTGCAAGTGTGGATTGCAATGGCCTAGTTGGTTAAGGCGTCTGGAGTACCTATCCAGAAGACGCGGGTTCGAATCCCACTTGCAATCTAAAAATTTTCTTTCCTCAAAAATCATCATTACGATGCGCATCGCATGCGTTAATGCGTATAAAAAATAATTGACTGTTTAGTACTTTATTTAGGCGGCCAAAGAAGCGCTCCCTCAACGATTGCTTCATGTCAGCATTATTGATGCCTAATGCTTCCGACATACCCAAATATTTGTAGGTCTCTGTTGAAGAGAGGGATCTAAGGTGTATGGAATCCGAGAGTTGAGTTCCCTCTGATTCCATAATCTCCCCTCGCTTCACATGCATTACTGCACATTTGTCCACACCAAATGTGGAATATTATTATTATTTTTAATTTGATAATGAAAATGTTTGTTTCAGAATTCCGTGTCCGGCGTGTGATAAAAAATTCTCTCGCGTAAGCTATAAGAACAATCACTACAGATTAGTGCATGTAAAAGAAACGAAACATTATTGTGAACTGTGTAATAAGGTATGTATTGCATTATATGGAGTTATAGTGTAATTTACTGCATATACAGGGTGAATTTTTCAACTGGGCGTGGATGGCTATTTTCGAAACTATGAGGAATATCGAAAAACGTTAAAAGGAGTCTCGAAGCCGATTTTGGCGAAAAGTAAAACTGCATCATTAGATTTTAGAAAAATCAAAAACCCTGGACAGGAATCGAAACCGCTGATATTGGAAAATCACACCCTGTATTATTACATCGTTCGATAGTGTTGCTAACAGGGAAAAAATCTGGCAAGTAATGTTATACGGCAAACTTAAGGAAAACGTATAATTACAAAAAAAACTGATTAATCTTCAAGGCAAAGTCTGTATTTGAAACAAAAGTTACCGTTTCTTCTTAAAGGTGTGTCCAAATATCGAGCGGCAATCGAGCGCGGCTGCCGCGCGCGGCCCGCCGCGCTGTGGTTGGACGACTGCAGCGCGCGGCAGCCGCGAGCTACCTGCCGCGCGAGCACCCTGCCGCGAACGGTGTTAGTGTTGGTTCGCCAATGGTTGTGTGGACGGACGTATTTTATCAAGTAAAATGGATAACGAAACAGCAATTCGTCTTATTGAAATATGTGGCTCCCATGGTCCATTATGGGATACTAGACGTAAAGAATATCACAATAATAACGTGTGGGAAGATATAATATGGGATGAAATAGCAAAAAAAAATCGGACAACCAAAAGCAGCTTTAAAATTGAAAATGAAAAGTCTTTTGAGTTCTTATAGAAGGGAGAGAAACAGAGAAAAAACAAGTAATGTCACTGGTTGTGGTAACTTTAATCTTATTACATTTTATAACAGTAGGTACCTACTTATTTTTGATTTTCTGCCTCATTATATTTCCACTATACTAATTATCTCTTCTCTTAAAGGCGTGAACCGATTTACATGATTCAAACTGATAAATGGTTTTAGACCTAGACTTTTCATTTGACACCATAATCGTTAAGATATCTGAACAAAAAAAAAACAATATTACAAGTTGCTCTCGTAATTTTCCAACATGTATGAAACGCGTAAATCAATTCTTAAAAAAAAAATCGTCTTTTATTTGCGAACAACACGAAATATAATAGATAACACGCGCGAGCTCTGCGACAACAGTGGTTGTCGCACCGCACGCGTGTCTCGGACATGCCGCGCAGCACTGCCGCACAAAAGGTCTAAACTAGCCGCGCGGCAAATTTGTATCCCGCGAAACACGGCGTGTTTGGACACACCTTTAAGGTGTGTCCAAACACGGCGTGCAAGGTGCGCGGCAGCTACGCGCGGGATACAAATTTGCCGCGCGGCTAGTTTAGACCTTTTGCGCGGCACTGCTGCGCGGCATGTCCGAGACACGCGTGCGGTGCGACAACCACTGTTGTCGCAGAGCTCGCGCGTGTTATCTATTATATTTCGTGTTGTTCGCAAATAAAATTTGATTCCTTTTTGATTGATCCAGTTTAAAATAATTTAATGATTGATAAGATAGTTTTTAAAAGAATTGAATTACGCGTTTCATACATGTTGGATAATTACGAGAGCAACTTGAAAATTTGATTTTTTTTTGTTCAGATATTTTAACGATTATGGTGACAAATGAAAGGTCTAGGTCTAAAACCATTTTACTAGTTTGAATCATGTAAATCGGTTCACGCCTTTAAGAGATAATTAAGAATTAGTATAGTGGAAATATAATGAGGCAGAAAATTAATAATAAGTACCTACTGTTATAAAATGTAATAAGATTAAACTTACCACAACCAGTGACATTACTTGTTTTTTCTCTGTTCCTCTCCCTGCTATAAGAACTCAAAAGACTTTTCATTTTCAATCTTTCATTTTCGATTTTTTTTGCTATTTCATCCCATTTATATCTTCTCTCACCTTATTATTGTGATATTCTTTACGTCTAGTATCCCATCATGGACCATCGGAGCCATATAATTCAATAAGACGAATTGCTGTTTCGTTATCCATTTTAATTGATAAAATACGTCCGTCCACACACAACCATTGGCGAACCAACACTAACACCGTTCGCGGCAAGGTGCTTGCGCGGCAGGTAGCTCGTGGTTGCCCCGCGCGATTGTCGTCCAATCAAAGCGCGGCGGGCCAAGCGCGGCAGCCGCGCTCGATTGCCGCTCGATATTTGGACACACCTTTATACTAATGCTATTTTTAGTTCAATTCAATAATTTCGTATTGCTAAGTACAGTGGGATTGTTGATACGTCAAATCCAGTGAAACATTGAAAACAATGAAATTTTATAATTTCGAGTAAATTATGTCTGAGTAGAAGCAAATTAACATGTAAAAATTGCAATTTCATAAAAATCTGCCATTTCCTTAAGTTTGCCGTTTATGATTACTTCCCAGAATTTGATCCTTATTAGCAACACTATCGAACGGTGTAATAATACAGGATGTGATTTTTTTTTCCAAAATCAGAAGGTTCGATTCCTGGCCAGGATTTTTGATTTATCTAAAATCCAATGATGCAGTTTTAGTTTTCGTCAAAATCGGCCTCGAGACTCCTTTCAATGTTTTTCGATATTCCTCATAGTTTCGAAAATAGCCATCCACGCCCAGTTTAAAAATTCACCCTGTATAAATTGAAAATCTGTACCTTTTTTTTAATCTTTGTAAAATCATCAAATGAGGCCTCCCACCCCGGGCAGGGCGGGAGGGACTGTCAGACTTGTACTGACCAAAATCCACGGTGTCCTTCAATAGCCCTTTATGTTCCGGGGTCACGGTGATAGAAATAAGTCCCGCGACCCCGGCAGGCTTTGGCCCTCTGTGAAGGGGCCCCGTCATTTTGCTGACAGCTCTTTGAGGCGCGCGTGGAACACGACGCGCCGTCGATCCGGGCATGGTCCATGGTCGGACGGCGAGTTACCCTTTCCTCGCCGCCCGCATGCCCGCGCCTACGGTGGCCGGAGATCGTCTTGCGACGGCCACCACCGCAGGTGGGGTGGAAGGAGGACATTGTCCTCTCTCTCACGCGGCCCGCCTCCTCCTTCGCGAGCATGACTGCTTCGCAGAAGGAGGCGACCGCTTCCCACTCTGTCTCTACCTAGAAAAAATCTGTACCCTTAGCACGAATTTTGAAATTGTCAAGTTCCAGTTTACTTTACATCTCGAATACTGAAAACTCGTGCTAAGGGTACTGATGCGGTAAATATTAAATATAAAAAAGTTTTCATCATTTTTAAAAACTCTTTATCTTCGTGTCCTTATTCCATGTTACTTGTGGTCGTCGCAACACGTTTTCTTCTTCCACTCTCCCCTATCAGACGTCACAGTACCATTTACTACTTTTTCATTCATATCATCCTTTACACAATCCATCCATCTTTTCTTTGGCCTTCCCCTTTCTCTCCATCCATCAATATTCATACTCATCACTCTCTTAGTCACATGAGTCTCATCCCTCCTCATCACATGTCCATACCAAGACAGACGACTTCCTTTCATTTTTTCTGTAACAGGTGCTACTTTTAAACTTCCTCTTATAAACTCATTCCTTACTTTATCCATTCGTCACTCCACACATCCATCTCAACATCCTCATCTCTGCTACATGCAACCGTTTTTCATCCATCTTTTTCACAGCCCAGTACCTTTAGCACGAGTTTTCAGTATTTGAGATGTAAAGTAAACTGGAACTTTGACAATTTCAAATTGACAATTTTCAATGAAAAAATTTGTCCCGTCTTCGCACACCAGAGGCGCTGTTCCAATTTTTTCATACAAGAAAAGCTGTAAGTACTGGAAAGACGCTGTAAAGTAAAAGAGTGAAAACTCGTGCTAAGGGTACAGAATTCCGATCCATACAATACGACAGGTCTAATCACGGATTTTTATATTTTCCACTTTAATTGTTATAGTACTTTGCTAACGGTTACGGCGTTCGCAAGCACATAAAGCACGTTCATCAAAAGGTACCAAAGATTAAGGACAAGATTTGCGATCTATGTGGCAGAGGATTCCATGTAAGTACAGTACTCCAAAATTAATAATGCACATAGAAATCTTCGTCACTGTTCGGCAACGTTCGTATTAAGGTCGGAAGACCATATGTATGTGCAGTGGTTAAGTGCATTTTCTTCATGCATAATTTAGTAGAATTATGTGTTTTGTAATAGCAGCTCTATATAATTCCACACAGAGAGAACACGTGCGGTCACCGCCAATATATAAAGACGACTGACGGACCTTTGACTGACCGGCGACAGCCGCCGACCGCCCGAATTGTTTTCAATTGTTTCACATGATTTGACATATGACATTGACTTCTGTTTCCTTCGAACAAGGTGCAAAATGCAAGTGCATTGTGTAGGGCTCTCTCCGATTCAATGATTCGGGTGTTTCCGGGAATACGACAATTGGCGAAGATTTGCATGAGCATTATTAATTTGGGAGTACCGTAGTCGTATGCTTAGCTTGCTAAACCACGTAAAAAAATAACACTCTCTTAGAACTACACAAATAAAGACTGGCCTGTTGGTCTAGTGGTTAGTGACCCTGACTGCTATGCCGGGGATCGTGGGTTCGATTCCCACCCAGGACAAATGTTTATGTGATGAGCATGGTCATTTGTTCTGTGTCTGGGTGTCATCATCATCTTCCTGCCCTTATTCCATTTTACTTGGGGTCGGCGCAACACGTTTGTTTCTTCCATTCTCCCCTATCAGAAGTCATAGTTAGTTTTGTGTCTGGGTGTAATTTATATTATAATATGTATGCATGTATTTAGAAATATATAAGTATGTTTATCAGTTGTCTAGTACCCATAAAACAAGCTCTGCTTAGCTTGGGACTAGATGGCGTTGTGTGATAGTTGTGGAATATTATTATTATCATATTATTAAAGCCATAGTAGATTACGCACCAATGGAGTAAAGCATTGCCTTACGTCACGGGCGTATTGAATCCCGAAACGACACTAAGGATTCTGGGGTGAACCTCCGTAGCGCAGCGAGGAGGTTCAAGTGTTAATTCCCGAGTGAAACGAGGGAATTAAGTTAAGAATCCTTAGTGTAGCGAGGGATTCAAGTCAGCCCAAGACTAGGCAGCTTTACTCCCGAGGAGCGTACTCTGCTTTTCACACCTACTGCGAGGAAATAAATTCGATTTTTGAAATTTGATGTGGTACGACAACCTTCGAACGTGAAGTTGGCACCACTGTAAGCGATCAGCTGTTGCTGCCAGCGGCCGCCATTACTGATACGACTCCTTGGTGAAAGTTTTCATACGGTTTTCTTTGAGGTTCCAATTTCAAATCACATTATTCCCACGGGAATAATGAAATTCAGTACATATATTATTCCCGGCTCGAGAGAGGGGGAATAATGTCATGCTTTACAGTAGGTTTGCCTGACGTATAATATGACATTTACGAGCAAGTAGTGTGAAAAATAACTTTTTTATCACATTTCTTCAACAATTGTTAATTCCTCGTAAACAAAACAAACTTTTTGATGTTAGATATTTGACAGTTGTTACTGTTAGCGATTGTGGCGATTTGCAATTTCTAATAACTAAAAAAAAAATCGTCCTTGCTACTACGATATACTGATGTAATTCGACTGACTTACGTCGTCGTGGCGAGCGTGTTTTGTTTTTCATCTACCCGTTGATAACCGCACGTTTTATGTCATATGTCGTAGTGGTAAGGATCATTTTCATTTGTAGTTGAAATCGATCGGATTGCATCTCATCGCAACATTAGAAAGCTTTCTAAGCCTTTAAAATTTGAATATTTATAGATTGGTAAAATAAATCAGCCAGATATTTTTTCATGACCTGTACCATTATAGTTTGAGCCAGATAAGTGTGGAATAAAATTCGTTGACCCCCATGTACCAATGAGTTCCAATATTTCAAAGCCATTCGAAAAAATGTAAAGAAAGTGTCGTAACACGATCAAAATAAACGAATCGTGGTAAGGGGCGACCGTGACCTTACATTTTATTTTGAAATTCGAACGATGGTATAATGGAATTCTAACGATGCGTTATTATGATCAATGACCTTTATTCCACACTTATATGGCGAGGACTATAGCTAGTGATCAAAGAAAAATTAAATCATGAAAGATGTCCCGTAAGTGACATTTTAAATTTCTTGGAATAGTTTCTATTTCCCAATAACACGTTGACAATACAGCCAAATCAAATTCCTCAAAAATCATCTTTTAACCTTTTAACCGCCAGACTTCACATCATTTGTCGTGCCCCCAGTGCACTTAAAAAAATCGAAAAGCAAACTCCTAACACTAAGACGGAAGTGCAATAAACACTTTTGTTTAAACACTTTTTTTTTTTGAGTCATCCCGCGATCATGGCGCTTGCAACAGCGTCGAAATATCGGGAACTCAAACAAACAAATAATCACGGAAGATATTCCGTAAGTGACATTTTAAGTTAGGAAGTGCAATACTCTAAGCGCATTAAATGAGTTTTTTTTTGTCGAAAATATCCGAAACTGGCGAAATGGACCCGAAAATATTTGTCGGATATATTCGACATTAGCGGTTAAAAGGTAAAGATGCGCGTCACATACAGCCTGCCTAGCCTTTTCCCAACCATATTGGGGTCGGCTTCCAGTCAAACCAGATTCAGCTGGATATCAGTATTTTACATGGAGCGACTGCCTGTCGGGCCCCCACAACCCAGTAACTGGGTAATACCATACCCCATGGTACGACTGGTTGTCATACTTTAGAGCTTCTGACTTAGATAACGACTGTCAAAGATCTACAAATGACAGCCGGGACCAACGGCTTTACGTGCTTTCCGAGACACGGAGGAAACTCGCTATGACAGATGGTCACACATCCACAGACAAACTTCGGCAAGCGCGGCAGATCGGAAGATCGGCCTGTGCGGCTGTAATTATTTAGCCACGAGCTAACATATGTTTACCAAAAAAATATGTCTTTCAGTCCAACAGAATCTTGGTGAATCATCGTCGCACGCACACAGGAGAGCGTCCCTTTAAGTGTGCCTACTGCCCAGCCTCGTTCGCACAGAAGACCGCTATGGTGTCCCATCAAAAGTCGCAGCATAAGAACTTCTTAATGGTCAACTAAAAGGCAATAGCTGTAACGATTGCCTTGTTAATCCAGTAACTTTGTCGTCTAAGAGAGCTTATTCATGGGGCGTCGCGATACAGAATAGGGTATTTTACTGCATAAATAAATTGATAAGCTATTTAGTCCGTCAGTAATAATATTGAAAAATAATGGACACGTATTTTTTGTTTTTGCAAATTAATGAATATTGACAAAGATAAAACGCTTCCAAATTCGGGAGTGGGGGCTTGTGACGTCATTGCGCTTGTACAATTGTACCGACCGAGTGACGTTTTGTGATTTTTAGTAGCGTTGTATCTTCGTCAATTTTGGTTTACGTGACAAAAGAAAAAATACTGGTCTAATATTTTTTAATGATCTATATTTCGGACTAATACGGTATTTTACTCAAAATTTTTTATATCGGTTAGATATCGCAAAAACGTCCGGCCGAAGAAAATGTATGGACATTCGCTATTGTTTGCTAATGGAGTCGCATGGATTGACGATATCGCACACAGGGGGCCGATTCTCGGTTTTAGAGATAGTGTCGAACTCGACAAATATTTCTAATGACGTCCTTTTTTCGACAAATTTTAAAAGTTGATATGTCAAATTGGCCATTTGTCGAAGGCTAACGTTAGAGTTTAGTAAAATTTGTCGAAAAAATGACGTCATTAGAAGTTTTTGTCGAGTTCGACACCATCTCTAAAACCAAGAATCGGCCCCCAGATCTGCTCGATATCGAATTTCTGGACGTGCTAATGAGAATCCATATAATTAATAAATTCTCTGTTCGAAATTCGATTGCGCAACTACTTGTTACTGGCGACATCTTTTGTTTGCAGCGTCTTTAAATCGTAGTAATAAGGTGGATTTTCGTAATTCACGGTCGAATTGCATCGCATCACTCTATTAGCATAAAAAACTTAACGAAATTAAAATACTTGAATCAGCAATCGACTCGATATCGCATGAGTCGCGTCGCGCCATGAGTAAGCTACCTTAAATTATGCGGTAATTTGCGCCAAATCTGTACCCTTAGCACGAGTTTTCTGTATTTGAGACGTAAACTGGACTTTGAATTTCAAATTGACAATTTTCAAGGAAAAAATTAGTTCCTTCTTCGCACACCAGAGGCACTGTTCCATATTTTTTCATACAAGAAACGCTGTAAATACTGGAAAGACTCTGTAAGGTAAAATAGTGAAAACTCGTGCTAGGGGTGCTGGTTATTTTGTTTTTTTGCAGACTGGTTAATGTACAGATAGCGCGCGAGTTGATGGCAGAGCTTAGGAATGCGGTAGTGCTGTTGACAAGGATGGCACAGTACTACACTGCAGGCGCGTGAGGTGGGGCGTGCGGGTAGCGGGGGGCTCTTCACCTCAGACCCCGACTGCATTCAACTCGCGCGCTATCTATCTTAGGAATGCGGTAGTGCTGTTGACAAGGATGGCACAGTACTACACTGCAGGCGCGTGAGGTGGGGCGTGCGGGTAGCGGGGGGCTCTTCACCTCAGACCCCGACTGCATTCAACTCGCGCGCTATCTATCTTAGGAATGCGGTAGTGCTGTTGACAAGGATGGCACAGTACTACACTGCAGGCGCGTGAGGTGGGGAGTGCGGGTAGCGGAGCGCTCTTCACCTCAGACCTCGACTGCATTCAACTCGCGCGCTATCTGTAGTTGGCCCATAAAGTTCGGCCGTTCAGAGAATGCGTTCCTGACACGTCGCGATTGAACTGACGACGTAACTTTGTAATGGCGTTGCAGTTACGATAAAAATATTTTTGCTGGTTGTTTACCGTTTTAACAATTGATGAGCATTAAAACAACATTATTATATCAATAATCAATGAATGTTATAATTTTGCGCCAAACTGAGTGTCAAATAACTTGGTAAACAATATTTTTTCTAAATCTATACTGCGCTATTACAAGGTTATGTCAGCGCTTTATATTTGTAGTGCTGTGCTAAAAATAACAGGCAAGTATCTGTTCTTAAATATACAGTTATACTTATAATATAAAATAATACGCTTTGTTTTACTTTTTAAGAATTTGAAAATAATGGACTATAAGATAACTTTTATGAAATATAAAAATAAAACTATGACGAAACCGAACGCGCGAAAGAAAGTAGCATTTTTATATTTAGGTTGAAAATGGAAACCCCAAGTGGCGTTACTAGCATTTTTATACTTAGATTAAAAATGGTAACCCCAAATGGCGTTATGGGCCGCTATTTTGTGACGCTAAAACAGTCGTCTGTTGTCGTTTCGTGCGCATAGACCACGTTCTTCAAGTGTTTTCTTTATTGCATAGAAATACAGATTGTAACTTTCTAACAAAGAATAAATAAAACAATTTTATTATATGAATATTACCTTTTTTGGTTTCCACTTAAATATAAATTTTAAATGATTCCGCCAATTTAAAACGAAAATAATCTTAAAATAATGCGGTGGTTCATTTTGGAGGAACGGTAACGAACTCAGTGTTATGTTGTTCCCATCACTAGTCGTGTCTAACTGACAGGTGTCAGGAACGCATTCTCTGAACGGCCGAACTTTAATAATCAAAATTTTCGATTATTTCAGTCAGTTAGGTTTATAACAGCAAAAATCTAGTTTATGTCCAAAAAATTGTATTTATTGTAACAAAGACAAACTATTAATTGTAGTTTTAATAATTTAAAACATACAACGTTTTTTACAATTATATTGTTTTATTTTAAAAAAAAACACGACTGCATAAAATGAGTTTTCCACGCCATAAAGAAAATGTCCCAAAAGAAAAAGAAGAGAAGTCTGTGCCTCGTGGATTTGTGCAAAAATGAAGGCATAAATCTAGTAACGTAGTCAGTTCAACGCCATCTACGGAGTTCTTGGAAACTACTTTTTTTTTTAATACTCAAAAAAGAAAACTTCTCATTGAGAGAGACGTAAAAGAAAAACGTGACTTGTTCATGGAGTCAATCAGAAAAGTTAATTGTATAAAACTGGCAGTTATGACAGATGACCATAGACATAGACACTTCTTGTGGTGTTGCAAGAAAATAAAAATATTAAAATTAGATGTTGAGGATGCCAACAGCAGGTGTGATGAAAGTAATGCTTAAACAAAAAAATTTTTCTCTGGGAAAGTTGTTTGTAAAATTTATCACATTTTAAATATCGGTCACTAATTACCAGTCACCCTATATTATGTCACATTAGCCAGATTTTTCACCGATGTACACGCTAATGTTAATACAGGGCGTCCCACGGCGATGCCACATGGAGGGAAAGTTACCTTAATTATTATAAATAGGACATTTTACTTAAAGAAGACATTTTTTTAATTTTTAAAACAATTTAAACTGCATTCATAGATTTTTAGATAGTTACATGGTTGAACCGGGAACTGAACTAGCAACACGAGAAAAAAAAATAACTTGTAGTTTTTTATGTGCAGTCTAGTAATATATCGTCGTTGACTAAATCGCACTAAGCGATTGCAAGTATTCTTCACATTGCGCACGTAAAAATAGCAGATCTCATCCTGCGTTCGTGTTCCCGAACTTCCCGAATACAACTCGAATTTTCAAATGAATAGACTTCTTCGTGTGATGGTTCCTGACCCGACCACAGCATGGAACGAAGATTTTGATAAGGCACATAATAATTTTGATAAGGCATGGGTAAGCCAGTAGACTTTATCTATGCGACCTCTGATACAGAGTCAAGATCAAACCTATCTATAATATAAAAATGGATCGCAAAATGTGTAGCTAAGCTCGTACTCGAAAACGGCTGGACCGATTCGGATAATTCTTTTTTTGTTGTGTTTGTAACCATCGGGACCAGGTTCTAGAGGACTTCCACCCGTGCGAAGCCGGGACGGGCCGCAAGTGTTAAATAAAAAATTGAACACTCCTTTTTTTGGTAAAAATAGGACTCGTTTATTTATGACGGCTATTTGATTTTTTTTTTCAAGTAAAATACGATGCCCTAAAGTTATCTTACTTTTATTGTTATCCGATGTCATGGAAAATATACATTTTTGTCCCGAAATTCTTTGTGCGTTCTGGTGGCACGTGTCCGCGAAAGCGTCGGAATACCACATCCTGTGGCCAAAAACTTTCTTCCATCACCTGAGGCAGGTAGCATGTTGGTACGCGCACCACAAACGCCTTAAAGTTGACGTTGCGATGCGACTCCAGCAACTGCACTGTCGGCGAATAATTCAGCCTTTGGCGCACGTACTTCACGATGTCTTCCGCGTCGGTGGTGTAATGGAGACGCGAAATATACACCGGAGTATTCGGCTTCGCAGCACGCAGTTTCATGTTAGGCTCTATAGGAGCCTTGCCGCAGCGGTTCTTACAGCTACTCTGTCGGCGCTTCCTCCTTTGCACCGTCGCGAAGCTGTCATCAGCCCGTTCCGTGTCCTTTGAAGACATGGGCTTTGCGGGGGGAGCAGGGGGTTTGACCACCGGGTTTGATGGTCACATCGGTCGAGCAGCGCAAACTTTTCTTCGTCCCGTCGCGCCGACGAGACACCATCTGGTCGATTTAATTAAGTGACCGGAACAGCAGCAGCTTTGCAGCAGCAATATCCTCCTCGCTGAAGTTCGTGACACAGATCTGGATGACATCTAAAGGGGAGGACTATGTTCAGCAGTGGACGTCCTATGGCTGAGATGATGATATGAGGCGCGCGTGGAAAAAGACGCGCCGTCGACCTGGGCATGGGGTATGATCGGATGTCGAGTCACCCATTAAGGGTACGGTAGTTGTTCATGCTTCCATACAAACTTAGTATGGCGACACTCCAATATATTATGATCAGAATAACCAATGATCCACATTCATCTCATCATTATAGATAATAGTAATAATAGGGCTAGAGCCCTAAACGGAAACTAAAAAGTTTAAAAAACCTTTACGAGTATGATGGGTGTCGAAACCGGTAATCTCGAAGGACTTTTGAAAAGTTCAAGTAGCCTATTCTTCAATGAAATCACGCATACAGGGTGACTTTTTTACCACCGTCCAAAATTTTTCTAGGCATTAGGTATCAATCACTAACCTCATTTTTGAGAAAAATATTCATATTAAATCATTACGTTAAATATTCATATTAAATCATTTTCTCATAAGAATTATCCGCTCTGCGTGGTCACTAAGCTAAACGTTAATAATACTACACTTGCCGGCGCATGAAACAGGCAGAGCGCACCCCGCTTACCCCCCGCCCCGCCCCGCTACACCTGAGCGACACATCACACCGTGGTGTCCAGATTAATCAACTTGTGGTAACATTGAGACGTGATATCTCGATATTTTTGTATTGAGTGATACAAAACGAAAAAACACGTATTCAATGATTTTCGCCAAAGATTAATATATTAAAATTTGGATGGTGACTAAAAAATCACCTTGTATATGAGTCATTTAAAGGTTGTAGTATAATAATAATTTATTTCTCTAGTATAGTATGTACATACGTAAGCCGCTAAGCACCCTAGCTTCTTATTGCTAAAGAGTCAGCATTGTGGCGGGGCCTCTAGACGGCCAAAGCCTGCAGGGGTCGCGGGACTTGTCTCATTACCGCAACTCCAGAACCACGCTAAAGAACATGAAAGTCATAATGAGACATTACCCAAGAGTTTTAAAGACACACTTCTGATAGGTGTTTTAAGTGTGTATACGAACATGTTTTTTTAAATGACTTAGTACAATAAAACTAAGCTGACATATTTCACATTTATATGGTTTTTCACCAGTGTGTATACGAATATGGCTTTTTAAAGTACCTCTCTCACTAAAACAACGCTGACATATTTCACATTTGTAAGGTTTTTCACCAGTGTGTATACGAATATGGCTTTTTAAAGTACCTTTCTCACTAAAACAACGCTGACATATTTCACATTTGTAAGGTTTTTCACCAGTGTGTATAAGATGATGTCTTTTTAAATTTTGTTCACGGCCAAAGCTATGCTGGCATATTTCACATTTGTATGGTTTTTCACCAGTGTGTATACGAATATGACTTTTCAAAGCGCCACTCTCAATAAAACTACGCTGACATATTTCACATTTGTAAGGTTTTTCACCAGTGTGTATAAGATGATGTCTTTTTAAATGTTGTTCACGACCAAAGCTATGCTGACATATGTCACATTTGTATGGATTTTCACCAGTGTGTATACGAATATGCCTTTTTAAAGCGCCACTCTCACTAAAACTACGCTGACATATTTCGCATTTGTAAGGTTTTTCATCAGAGTGTAGACGAATATGCCTTTTTAAATAATATAGGTCCTTAAAACTATTCTTACATATTTCACATTTGTAAGGTTTTTCGCCAGTGTGTACACGATGATGTCTTTTCAAATTTTGTTCTAAATTAAAACTCTTCTGGCACATTTCACATTTGTATGGTTTTTCATCATGTATTCGAAAATGGTTTTTTAATTTAGATTTTGTTGTAAAACTTTGCTCACACACATCACAAACGAATGTTTGTTTTCGGTCTTGCGAAGCTATAGTATTATTATTCATAATGTTACTGATAGATATAGAACTTGTAGAATGCTTTTTTAATTCTAAATTACATGCTGTATCTGCATCACGAGCTGTAGACGTGTGTTTTCTTGTATTCCATTCAGTTTTCTTTTGCTGGACAGTAATTGTATCTGCTACTCTTGTTATTCGTAGGTATAGATCTGGTCTCAACAAGTCTTCCTCACCTGTCATAATAAATCTAGTAAGTTAGGAAGGTTTCCAATATTGCTAAGAATAGGACGGCAGCAGAAAATAAGAATTCGGGATATAGGCATTTCGCTCTGAGATCGGCAACAGTGCAACATATCGGCAAACGAAGTTGCTGTTGCAAATGACCAGAAAAGCACAGAGACAATGAAGCTCGACATGTCCCGGTGAATGAAATAAGTAAATGTTCTTATCTTCAGATATTGCTAATCACAGTAAAACTTATAATAGTACAATTTACTCAATAAAATAATAAGTCCGAAAGGTAAATTGTCAAAAATATTTGACCCCTATTGACTAAGTTACAAGGCTTATAAAAATCACAAAACGTCACTCGGTCGGTATAATCTTGCAGGCGTTATGACGTCACAATTCTGAAATTTGATCTTTTTATCTTTGGCATATTTGGCAATATTCATTGATTAAAATAAAAACATGTTCTTTATTTTTCAATACTCCAACTGACTGTGTTTAGCGGACAGATATTCAATTTATTGTAAACCACCTTATGAATCTAACTAATGCTTACGACTTGTCTCCTCGGCTCTTCGTTTATTCTCAGATACATCTGTTTCTTCTTCCATTTTAAACTCCATCACAAGGGTATCATCTTCTGAATCTGATTCAGAATGGTTTGTTGTCATATCTTCTAGATCTGGACAGCTATCTTGATATTCAAATTCTGTTAAGTAAAACAAACATTCACTCACAATACTCTTAAAACTCTTGGATCAATGAATAACCAGAACCTTATATTAATAACATACCAGTCTGATGTTCCTCCTTGATCTCATTAATATCATTGTGTTCCTCACAATCATCTGGTAATTCTTCTTTGATGTCATTACTTCTTGATTGAAATTCATTAATGATATCTATGGTCTCTGTTGGAGCTATAACAAACTCTATCAGACCTTGTTTTATGTGACGTTTTGTCTGTAAAATGATATAAAAGCATGAATGTTACTTGGTTGCTAATAATTGATATTGTAAATATTACAAATGTACCATCTACTTTCATCAAGTACAAAACAATCGCGGGCCTGAAGGAGGTAGCTCGCGGACCACTAAACGTCAATGTTATGCCGTCTGATCACAGTGGACAGACGGTAACTTATACGTGTAGTACAATTGAACAACAAGTTAAGATTAAATGTAGACCTATAACGACAAATAAATTAAATAGATTTAATAGTTCCCTAGACAGTAAGTTGAGTGTAATGAGTCCTAATATAGACGAAATGAATGCCAACCAACTGTACGATCTCTTCTTTTCAATTGTTCATAGCGAATTTAATAAACATTTTGAAAAGAAAATTTGCCCGAAATTTAAATTTAGTGACTGGGCAACTAGAGGTATTAGAAAAAGTAGAGAAAGTCTTTTTGAATTAAATGGCCTTAAGCCTTACATTAATACTGCAACTTTTAGCAAACATGTCGCTACCTATTCTAAAATTTTCATAAATACTTGCAAGGCTGCTAAAGCATTGCACATTATGCCTCATTTACATTCAGCTGTAGTGAGCAGGGAAGTGGGCAGGACGAGTATGTAAACGTATACTTCTCATGCCACTGCTTAATGCCACTCGCGCTGCCCAGCGCTCCCCAAAAGAGCGGTTTTTATGCGGACTTCAAAGGACCGGCAGCGCGAGCGGTAGGGTGTGTTTACATTCTGCTCGTAGAATTCTTCTGCATTATAAAATATTATCTTAAGCAGGTTGGTAGGTACTTACAAAGTTCTATTACGATGAATAGATATCATCCACCATCTTCTCCGACGTCTCTTCTTTTTTTTCATTAGATTTATTTTTAACTGACGAATATCGCTTAAAAACACAGCGCGGACACTGCAAAAATTTCAACGTCTGCCATAACGGAACTTGAAAGCGAAGTGACAGGCAGGGCAGTATGTAAACACACATTTCCTTCGATCCTGCCACAGCAGTATTTAGGGAATTATTGCCGGCAGCGCGAGGAGCAGCGATAGGGGCTGAATGTAAATGAGGCATTAGTAACAAGGTCAAGACAGCTGAAAATAAAATAAATACAGTTTGGAAAGTCATTCATAAATAACGAGACTGGCAGAAAAACAATGCGTAGCAGTAACTATACGTTAGATACAAAGTGTGGTCCTATAAGCTCTAATCTGGAAGTAGCTCAAGAATTTGTAAATTTCTGTACAGATATACCATTTAAGACTATGGAGGCTCTAAATTCCTAACCCGATACATCAATTGCTTTTTTAAAGGCGAACGTATCTGGCTGCCCGGCTGATTTTAAATTTAAACACATAAACCTGATGACAGTTATCAAAGCATTCCGGCAGATCAAAATTAAACAGACAGAAGATTTAAGGGGAATGTCTGTTAAAGTTTGTACATCCATAGTGGAGACTGTAGCACCTTACCTAGCATTAATTTTTAATATGTGTGTGGATCAAAGAGTTTTTCCTGATTTGATGAAGTTCAGTAAAGTCGTGCCTCGTTTTAAGTCTGGGGACTCTAAAGATACTAACAATTATAGACCAGTATCAATGTTGCCAGTCTTTAGCAAGGTATTTGAAAAAGTAATGCTAAATCAGATGCTTAATCACTTTAACACCAACAAAATCTTACACGATCAGCAGTATGGTTTCACCAAGGGACGTTGTACAACTGACGCCGCTGTCACCTTATTAAAGCACATATTATTTACTGCTTGGGAAGACGCCCAAGACGCGATAGAAATATTTTGTGACCTCTCCAAAGCATTTGATTGCGTAAAAAATTATACATTACTTTTGAAACTAGAACACTACGGACTAGGTAAACTTGCACATAGTTTGGTAAATTCATATCTGTGCAATAGGCAACAGCAAGTTGAAATAAACGGCTTAAATTCACAGAGTTCAACTGTCAAAATCAGAGTTCCGCAAGGCTCAATATTGGGTCCTTTCCTCTTTTTGGTATAAATTAATGACCTACCCTATCTATTAGATAACCAACCTCACAAAATGGTTTTATATGCAGATGAAACTTCCTTAATATTTAAGATTAATAGACGGGCTCAAAATCTAGACGACCTTAATAATATCTTATGTCAGGTCCACAACTGGTTTTCAGCAAATAACTTGGTATTAAATGAAAAAAAGACTAAATGTATACGATTCGCTCTTCCAAATGTTAAAAGTACTCAAAATGACATATTATTGAATAATGAGTCACAAGAATTCGTCGATAAAACGGTTTTCTTGGGGATTACTCTAGACTCAAGATTACAATGGGGTCCTCATGACTGTAATTGATCCTTGTTGGCTTAAATATAAATAAATTATTATTATTATTTAACATCTCTAGCAGGGCGCTTAAGCTCAGCAGCATATGCCGTTAGAAAGATACGTCAATATACTGGCGTTGATACTGCGAGACTTGTATATTTTAGTTACTTTCATAGTTTAATGTCTTATGGAATTTTATTTTGGGGTCGGGCTGCAGACATCGAGTCTATTTTTATTCTGCAAAAAAGAGACATCCGAGCTATATACAGTCTCCGAAGACGCGACTCTCTGGGAGAACTGTTTAAGGATATTAACATCATGACCTTAGCTTGTCAATACATCTATGAAAACATAATGTACATTAGAAAGAATCTGCATCTTTTTGACAAAAGAGGTGTCAGACACAACTATAATACTAGAAATAGGGACCAATTAGTTCAGCCAGGCTTCAGACTCGCCAAAGTAGACTCATCTTTTATGGGGTATTGTTTAAGATGCTATAATAAAATTCCACAAAGTATTCTTGAACTGAATGAGACTAAAGAAGATGGATCAAAATTGCCCCACGTCCTATAACAACGTGACATATCTCAAAAAAAAGATAAAAATGTATTTAAAAATATGGCATACTTTCTAAGTTCATTTTTTTACACCTTCATATGGAAAAATTGCTTTAAAAATAGTTCAGGCGCTGTTATGAAAAATTCGTTCGTATTAGTATTTATGGACCGATCTTAAAAAATCTTTTTTTGATTGACAGGGTACCTTCCAAGGTAGTCCCATTGCCATATATTCAGGTCTCCGGTCTCCAGGATCCTGGAGAAATGAAAGTAAAATCTCAAAAATAAGCTCATTATTAGTTTTTCACTCTCTTGTTGTCGTCTTTTGATTTATTGCATTAAAATGAGACAAAAGGTAACGAGAGGGAGTGGTCGACAGAGATCGTTTCACTTACATTAACACAAATGAGAGAGACGAATAACGATGGCGATGCGAAGTGGCAAGCGAAGCTTATAATAGACGAAATGAAGGATAATACCTTGGTTGAACACTGTTGTTCTTGTATTCATGGGCGTAGGACATTGGGGGTATGTTTCCATGTTATGACTGTAATATTTGGGCTGGATGCGAACCAGCCTGAAGAAAGGAAAGGCAGTTTTTTTGAACAATGTTTTAAGGGATTTAAAAAATAATAAATGAATGTTGAGAAAATGACGTAACGAACTTTGGGTTATGCTCGCCATTTGTTACACAAATGTCCTGTCCAAATTCATCGTAAAGTGTGTATAAAAGATTATAAACAATAGAAAAATGATTTTTTCTTTGTAGTATCATTAAATTCCCAGTCCACTCATTTTTTAAACTATATCACCAAAAGCGGCTTTTTACACATAAACAATTCCAGTATTATTATATAGTATTCAAAGTAATATTTGAATTCTGTTAAATAAATCTCTTTTTTTTTGTTTTATCATTCTCTTATTTTAGAAGTTATAGGGTGGGGTACACACATTTAACCACCTTGGAAGTGTCTCTCGCGCAAACTGTTCAGTTTAGAAAAAAAATACCCTACAGACCTATCCATAGACAAACGTATGGGTCAGGCGAAAATATTTTTTTTAAGTTACAATTCTAAGTATGGGGGGTACCCCCAAAATTGGTTTTTGTTTTATTTTGGTATGCAAATCCTAATGCGGTTCACATAATACATTTACTTTCCAAGTTTCAACAGGAAAGCTTAAATATTTTTGACAAAAAGTGGCTGTGACATACGGACAGACAGACAGACGAATCTAGGGTTACATTTTTTTACATCCATTTGGCTACGGAACCGTAATAATGAGCTTATTTTTGAATTATTCTCACGTTTTGATAATCCGATGAATAAAGATAATTATAATTGTCAGTTGATCTTTTTTTTTGCGTGGTAAATCATCATATGAGTCCTCCCGCCCAGGGCGGGACGGGAGGGACTGTCAGACTTGTACTGACTAAAATCCACGGTGACCCTTCAATACCCCTTTATGTACCAGGGCCGCGGTTATCAGGTGAGACAGTCCCGCGACCCCGGCAAGCTTCGTCAGTTAATCTTTAAATTGAACAAAATAAATGTAAACTACTAAAAACTACCTTTATTGAAAAAAATAAGCTTATTTTTGAGAATTTCATTTCATTTCGCCAAGACCATGGAGACCGGAGACCTGACTTTATGGCAGCGTGACTAATTTGGGGGTACCCTTTCAAACAAAAAAAGAATTCTTTAAATCGGTCCATAAATACTCATACGAACGAATTTTTCATAACAGCGCATGAACAACTTTTAAAACAATTTTTCCATATGAAGATGTAAAAAAATAAAGTTAGGGAGTATGCCATATTTTTTCATACATTTTTATCTTTTTTTTAAGATACGTCACTTTGTAATAGGACGTGGGGTAATTTTGTATGGATCGTGATCCGTCTTCTTTAAAACATGCATTAAACGCACACTATGTGAGCGCATATTACAAATTGGGCGATTATATCGCTGATAAGAATGATTGGCTCCATGCTGGTCCTGCACCATAGGACAGGGATGTATTCAGTGATAGCATATTTACATATAGGTACTATTTTCGGACCTGCAGAAGATTGTAAAACTATATTTCTTTGTATTATACAGGTTGTTTCTTTTAAATTGGCCAAAAGGGAGAAAACCGCATCCATAAGAGATACGGGACAACTTTCTTAGGAACCTTTACCTCTTTTTTGGTGCTGACAATTTTGGCGTTTTTATTTTTTTGGTCAAGTGCGAGTTGTCCATAGAAATGAGTGACATTGACCAAAATTTTTTTAATGCCGTTTGACTCTGTTTCATGTAAGGATCATTCCATTGTATCAGAAGAAAAAAATCGGGACGGCGGAAGTTGGTCAAATTCAGAAAAATATTTTTTCATACAAATTGTATGAACGAAAAAATTACCATTTTTTTATGATGCTGTTTGACTTATTTTTATGTAAGGATGAGATAATTGTATGGACACAAAAATATCTGGACAGTAGAAGTCGGTCAAAATTAGAGTAACGTTTCATCTAACACCTTAAAGTCGTGTTATAGTCATGTATTTCTTTACATTTGACCCACTTCTGTTGCCCACACATTTTCCTTCCCATACAATGAAATGATCCTTACACAACACTAAATCAGATGACATCATAAAAAAAAGATAATTTTTTTGTTCATACAAGTATGTATGAAAAAATATTTTGCAAAATTTAACCAACTTCCGCCGTCGCGATTTTTTTCTTCCGATACAATGAAATGATCCTTACATGAAAAAGAGTCGAAAAGCATTAAAAAAAAATTTGGTCGAGTTCAGTAATTTTTGGGGACAACTCACACTGGACCAAAAAAATAAAAACGGCAAAATTGTCAACATCGAAAAAGCCCGCCAATATTGGGTAGGAGCCGCTCGAGGGCGGCTGATGCCCGGTTCAGTCTTGGGGCCAAACGCAGGAAATGTTCCCCGAAGTTCCATCGGCGTTCGAGGACGAGTCCCAGGTACTTCATCGTACCCCCAACGCCGATAAGAACCCCAACCCCCCCCCCACCGTTGTGGGATTCTGTAAGTGGCGCATTCAGATGACCATGAAAGCACATGACCTCTGTCTTGAGCAGCGCCACTTTTAGTCTTAACTGCCGGATCTTAACATATTACGCTGACGTCTAGAGGGCGGTCGCCGAGCAGCACCCAGTCGAAACCGATGTCCCACAGGTGCGGCCCCAAGACCGATCCCTGTGGGACACCGCACGACATCTCTCGCCGGTTCCACTATCCCCGGTGACCGGGGTAGATGACGGCTCTGTCATTCAGATAGTCCTCGACTGTGCGACGGAGGTAGCTCGGCACCCGGTGATACCGGAGTGCCTCCCTGATACAACCAGGGCAGGGCGTCAAAGGCGTTGGTGATGTCTAAGGACACCGCCACGACGACCCTGCCCCGGGCCACTGCATTCCCGTCGTGAGGGCTCTCACGCGCATGATGGCGTCCACCGTCGAGCGCCCCCTGCGGAAGACCCGATTCAGGTGCCCGACGAGGCGGTCTGCAATGACTCCTCAAAGAGCTTGCCCACCTCGTCGAGCAGCACGATGGGCCGGTATGCGGACGGAGAGTCCGCAGGGGGCCCGGCTTCTGGATGAGGACCAGCTTCCCCGTCTTCCAACGAAGCGGTTACTGGCCCCTAGCCAAGCACGCGCTATAGAGCCCCCCAGTCGAAGCCCGAGAGTCCCCGAGGCCACGAGCCAGGCTTTCCCTGGCAGGCCGTCGGGTCCTGGGGCGGTATTCTTGGCCTTGAGCCGTAGTACCACAACTCTCAGGTCTACCTCGGTCACCTCTGGAACTTCGTCGTCGTCGTCGCTGTGGTCCTCGTTTGCGTCAGCTTCGCCCTCGCTGCCAGACTCCGTCCGAGGCGGAGCCGCCATGGGCAAGGGAGTATGTAATGATACCTGACAAACCTGTAAATCTGTTATCTCATTCTTATAAGTTAAAATCTGTCTCGTATCTTTATCTTTTCGTGGGACTTACTTGAAATAAAAACAAAACAAAATTGCAGTTTTAACGTTTATTTCATACTGCTCAAATTGTTGGCCTCTGTTGCGAATGCAGGCATCTGTTTCGCATTTCAACAGTTGTTGTACGAAGTCGTATTTCCTCATTAATAGTATTGAATGCCGCTTCTATGCGTTGGACTAGTACCTCCCTAGTTGGAACCTCCGTGGCAAACGGAAAACCCACGTGTTAAAAGGCAGAAATCTTTTCAAAGAAGATTTAGTGTAAACATTTGGGAAGGAGTGATTGAGAATCAGGTAATTGGACCGCATTACTTGCCCGATAACCGGTTTTTTTCCTATAAGTAACATTTGCGCTGATTGTATAAGTAATGTGATTGAGAGCAGTGGTATCGCCCCGACCGATGTCTAATGAGGTTTCAAATTACCGGAGTAATTAAAACTTATCTGACAAACATTACATTTAAAAGGTTTCTCACCAGTGTGTGTACGAATATGAGTTTTCAAAGTAACTAGTACATTAAAACTTTTCTGGCAAATATCACATTTAAAAGGTTAAAACTTTTCTTATAAAAGGTTTCTCACCAGTGTGTGTTCGGATATGAGTTTTCAAAGAACTCTTATGGCTAAAACTACTCTGACAAATATCACATTTAAACAATCCACCTTTCTTACACATATTATGATGTCTCTTGATATCATAACTGTTAATAGCATTCTAATTAGTAGTGTGTGTACGAATATGAGTTTTCAAAGTACCTGATTGATTAAAACTTCTCTGACAAATATCACATTGAAAAGGTTTCTCACCAGTGTGTGTACGAATATGCCTTTTCAAATTACAACTTTGATCAAAACTACTCTGACAAATATCACATTTAAAAGGTTTCTCACCAGTGTGTGTACGAATATGAGTTTTCAAAGTACCTGAGTTATTAAAACTTTTCTGACAAATATCACATTTAAAAGGTTTCTCACCAGTGTGTGTACGAATATGAGTTTTCAAAGTAGATAAACAATTAAAACTTTTCTGACAAATATCACATTTAAAAGGTTTCTCACCAGTGTGTATACGAATATGAGTTTTCAAAGTAGATGAGTCATTAAAACTTTTCTGACAAATATCACATTTAAAAGGTTTCTCACCAGTGTGTGTACGAATATGCGTTGTCAAATTAGATCTTTGTAGAAAACTATTCTGACAAATATCACATTTAAAAGGTTTCTCACCAGTGTGTGCACGAGTATGAGTTTTCAAAGTATCTGAGTTATTGAAACTTTTCTGACAAATATCACATTCAAAAGGTTTCTCACCAGTGTGTCTTCGGATATGAGTTTTCAAAGTACTTGATACATTAAAACTTTTCTGACAAATATCACACTTAAAAGGTTTCTCACCAGTGTGTGTTCGGATATGAGTTTTCAAAGAACTCTTATGGCTAAAACTACTCTGACAAATATCACATTTAAACAATCCACCTTTCTTACATATATTATGGTGTCTCTTGATATCACAACTGTTAATAGCATTGTAATTACATATCTTACATTTAAATTCATCTTTGTTGATATTATTGCACTGGGATGGTGCAGTATTTTCTGTATTTTGCATTTCTTGAATATTTAACTTTTCTTTAGTACATTTAGTTTTATTTATATTAAGACTAGTTTTAATTTTAATATTTTTTTGAGGATTGTTATTTGTAATATCTTTTGTGGTTTTACGTACAGCTTTAGTCGAACTTTTTTTTATATTTTCTGTTTCCTTGGCTTTTTCTTGATCATTATGCTTCAGTGATATTGTATCTTCGATATTTTCCTCTTGCACATTTAATTTCGGTTTCTTTGCAGCGGGTACACCTGTGAAATTTAGTATGTATAAGTATTTTAAAGCATAATTTCGAGGGTTCGACTGATTAAAATAACGCGAGCGATGCCGCGGTCATAAGTTGGTTTAATACATACTCGTAGTTAGACTACAAAAGTTACTCTAATCTGCATCTTTGGACAAAATGACGTATCATATCGAAGGGTGAGCTAGTTTTTGAAATGTTCTTTTCATTTTTTTTGAGGTCTTCCACATAAGTATAAAAAAGTTTAAAATCTCTTGTGTAAAACTCGCTTTTAAGAACTGAAGGCGTATATCTACAGCATCATACAGAACAATACAATAAATACTAATAAAGAGGAAAATTGGACAAAAAGAGTCACAAGCTACAACAAAAGTTCAAAAATAAGTGCAAGAGTATTTGGGCCGCGTTTGAAGACTGAAGACCTAAATAGTCTGAAAAAAGAAGATTAAGAAAATAAGACTAGCTTTGTTTATTTTTCATCAAATAGAACCTCATATCACATATCCTGATATGACTTCAGTACAGGTTAATAAATTGGTTATTTACATGTCGATAAGTTGGCACAAGCACGGAAAAATGCTTAAACGGTCAATAATTGGGTGTTTTATCCAACTTTTTTGTTAGGAGAAACCCACCAGACTATTCCCAAATCACTGCAACTCCAGTGCGCCAGAATAAACAGTGACAACCACCAGAAAAGCGCCGGGACAATGAAGCTCGACGTGTCCCGAAAATGAATTAAGTACACATTGTTATCTTCAGGTATTGCTTACTGCTTCTATCAGACGGGCCAACGGTCAAACTTATAATAAAACTAACTCATGCTTACTTTGTGTCTCCTCGGCTCTTCGTTTATTCTCAGATACATCTGTTTCTTCTTCAATTTTAAACTCCATCACAAGGGTATCATCTTCTGAATCTGATTCAGAATGGTTTGTTGTCATATCTTCTAGATCTGGACAGCTATCTTGATATTCAAATTCTGTTAAGTAAAACAAACATTCACTCACAATACTCTTAAAACTCTTGGATCAATGAATAACCAGAACCTTATATTAATAACATACCAGTCTGATGTTCCTCCTTGATCTCATTAATATCATTGTGTTCCTCACAATCATCTGGTAATTCTTCTTTGATGTCATGACTTCTTGATTGAAATTCATTAATGATATCTATGGTCTCTGTTGGAGCTATAACAAACTCTATCAGACCTTGTTTTATGTGACGTTTTGTCTGTAAAATGATATAAAAGCATGAATGTTACATGGTTGCTAATAATTGATATTGTAAATATTACAAATGTACCATCTACTTTCATCAAGTACAAAACAATCGCGGGCCTGAAGGAGGTAGCTCGCGGACCACTAAACGTCAATGTACTGCCATGACACGCAATTCTGCTTATGCATGTAATCATTTTGCGAAAATTTGGCAGAAGCTTCGCCCGCTATAAATTCAAAATTATCCAATGGGAATAATAATCAGGATAAAAACTATCCTATGTGTTAATCCAGGCTAGAAACTATATCTGAATGCCTTTAAGAAGTTTTTGCGATACAGAGTAACAAACATGTATCCTAACAAACTCTCATGTTTATAATTAAGTAAGAACTAAGACCCGTTTTAGACCCGCTGAACTCAGTCACTATACAAAATAAAGTGATAATTTCTGTGGACAACTCACACTTGACCAAAAAAATAAAACCGCCAAAATTGTCACCATTGAAAAAGAGCTAATCGTCCTATATTAATGTTTTGTGTAAGTTTATTCGTGTCAATAATATTAAACTCTAATCCACATCTCCCAACGCTCCTTGCTCCCCAAGTTAGTTTCTTTTCTCCTAATGCTTTGTTCCTGTAGTAGTGTTTATGTTCCTGTGTCATGTTTATCTAAAATACTAAATTCTACTAATTGCATGCTGTCATGATCTTGTTTTAGGAACTCAACTGGATTTGCATCAAAAAGCCTACCAAACCGTACCATAGTCAATCTTGTTTTACTGGTTTCTTTCAACCTTGACATTGGCAGAATCATCGAGTAAACGATGGAGCCATCAAACTAAAATTGGAATTGGAAAAAGAGCTAAGGATTCCTAAGAAAGTTTTCCCGGAAGGAAAGTTAAAGTTCAGAACACATAATACTTTAACAAGTTCTACAATCAAATTTAACCCTCACCACATGATCCTTATTCAACATCTCAGTGAGCATCTTCTCCGCTTCCAGACATTTCCTCTGCAATTGACAGCATTGCTTCAGTCTAGTGTAGCAGAAGACACAGGCAAGCATCGGTCTACTGTCTTCAGTTACATACTACAACAAAAATAATATTAAATTAATAGATCGGTAGGATTAAACTTACAATTAATTTACTTATGATTATTGTAGGCCCCTTTTTTACTTTACGGTGATAAAATCAACACAGTAACACAGTCCTCCCACCTGAGGCGGGATGGGAGACACTTTCAAGCTCATAATAATTTAAATGCATGGTGTCCTTCAATAGCTTTTACGTTTCAGGGTCACGGGGATAAGACAGTCCCGCGCCTCCACATCTAGGTCCTCAAGATAACCCACTGACCTAGGTAAGGTAAGTCTACTCATCTGCTACATACTTAATTATAATTTATTAGCTCTTGAAATGTTTACATGGTAATTTACTTACTGGTACATCAGTCAGCTTCTCATATAGTGTCTGCAGGTCCTTGTTCGTGACGTTGATCATGCGAACATCTTCCACTAAACATAACCTACACATTTGCAGCTTTTCGATGTTCATATTTCAAACACTACTGAGTTCCAGTTACTGATTGTAATAATATGAATAATCTATGAATAGAATCTTGTTAACGGTGAGTATTGTAGCAACAAACACATAAGAGGTGAGCAGGAGGTTTGTGTATGTTACCAATGATCGTGTGCACTGTCTGCGGGACCTGCGGGAGTATAACTGGCGAGAAGTCTAGAGTGATGTAAACCTCTCAAAGTACAATGTTTTGGTTAGATAGTTTACTGTGAGAACTATTGTAAATACGAATGACAAAATAATTACAAAAAAAACTAAAATCAAAACAGTTTGACAAACAAATTGACACTCCGCTTTTTTGTTTTGTTATTTTTTTTATTGTTGTAATGTTTTTGGCGTGGTTTCAAGGCCTTTGTGCCAATTGATTCCTACTCACAGACTACTTAGAGATACTACGTATCAGACTGCCAACTTCGGAACAAAAATTTTCGCCGTAGGCTTTTGACAGCTTTTGAGTTTTAATGTCGTATGACGTTTGTTTTTTTTTTTAAATCACTGTTGCTCAATGGCAAAGGAATAATCGTATGCAGCCTAAACGCCGTATTCGATATTGCTATATTACTGAAACTTTTCTGAAAATTAATTTTGGGAAAAAAATTAAATAAAAAAACAATTACATATTAAAACATTTATTTTTCAATTTCCTTTTCAATTTTTCAATTGCTTGATTTTGCATCATAGGCAAATAACGAAAATATAATAAATAGATGTAAAATTATCATAGTAACAGTTCATTATTGTAAACCTTTTGACGCAACATTATTTTTAAGAGCTACTATCACTGTACCGAAACACCTCACTGCACCTTTGGATGGGTAATTTAGTATTTTGCTACTGCCGTATATTCTTGATGGTTTATCAATCGCCTCTTTCCAAAACGATGGTGAGCTGATTTTTCTACAACTGCTATTCTCTAGATTTTCACATGTCTTCCATCTGCATAATGAGCTGGAAAAGAAGAAACACTATGTTTATTATAAAGAAATATTATGAACCTCGGACCCACTCCTACCTATCTAACCTATCTAGTCTGTGGACCCACTCCAATGAATGAGGTGAGTGCTATAAGTAGTCACATAGTGTAAATCAGTTGAGTTTTATGAAAAAAAAATATGATTATGTATTCAGTAAAACATATTATTTTATCATGTAACTGTATAATAAATTATCTTAAAAAGATCTATTAAACTAAAGGAATAATATATCTCTGCCTCCTACCACGCTGGCGCTGTTAAAATTTAGCAACCATATTAAATAACAATTTAGGATGCAAAACAAATATTTTATACTAGCCATCGCCAGCGATTATAATGAAAATTAGACAGGAATTTAATCCTGGGATAAAAGTATCCTATTATGTTACAATAATCTGAGTAACAAACATCCATCTATCCTAACAAACTTTGTTAGAAGTAAGATTAAGAAAGCAAGAAGTAATGATACCTGATGTTTTATCATAATATTTACCTTTTATACTGTCGAGTTGTTGTTCCACTCAAAATTTTATCTTCAGTAAACAGGAAAGGATAGGCGCTGCCGAGATTTGGATAAGATTTAGACGTAATAAACTTCTTTTCTTTTGCTTTGACAAAAAAACAGCTTCGGAAGTTGTTCAGGTGATAACGATTGCAGTCTTGCAGATCATCACGGTTTAGTTTAGACACTTTTAACCACACAGCGAGTCTTTTCTTATTACACGGGAAATGATGCCAAATCGCGTCCTGTCGCGAAAATTTACAAACAGAGCACTCGTAATACATTTTGCAAATAGTAAAAGTAATAGTAGACACACTGGGGATTTATTATTACAGAAAAAGCGGACAGGATAAACAATAAAGATCAATATTAGCACAGCAGTAATGTCAGACACACGTCATATGAAACAAAAACAAATGGCGGCCTACCAGCGCCTGCGACGGCCAATCAGAGACGACCACAAACGTCAGTCATCATTAAAACAATATGGCGCTACGTCGAGCGTTTCGTTGTATGAAGATTATCAGCCGTGTTCCTACTGATAGTTCTAAATAGTAGTAAAACCGGAAATAGCACAAACGTATATGTATATCTACAGTTGCGATGCTAACTCGTCTTATTAGCTAATTCATCTCTTATCCCCATTATGATAATTGCATCAACCAGCCCGCGAAATTCAAAATTTCTTGCGTTTTTTTGCAATTTGCAGACCATTGCTAGGTTTTATGTTGATTAAAATATTATTCGCGGCTGTAAGACGTATGTAGTTACAGAATTAGAATCATTAAAATCACCAATATCATTTTCTTTTCGTTCTTGTGTTATTTTATTTTAATGCCATGAATTACTTTGTTATTTTAATTTTGTATTTTTTTATTATTGTTTTTTTTACGAACTTGTGAATGTGAGGTTATGTGTGGGTTACACATTATTGTATAGGTATATTTAATTTTTATTTTTGTCGTGATCGTGCGGTATCATTCGGATAGCCATGGGCCTCTGGCATCCGACCAGCTTTGCCGGTCTGAATGCTCAGGGCCCACACCGGAGCCCCGTAGAGAGCCATGGACCGCACGACACCGGCGTGCAGCCTCCGGCAGGGGGCGTTTGGCCCGCCGATATTGGGTAGGCTGATGCCCATCGGCGTTCGAGGACGAGTCCCCCCGACGCCGATGTGAACCCACCGTTATGTGGGACTCTGTAAGTGGCGCATTCAGATGGCCATGAAAGCACATGGCCTGTCTTGTGCAGCGCCACTTTTAGTCCCAACTGCCGGGTCCTTCCAACGACTGTCGCAACCACTAGCGTCGCCAAGTCGGCCGCCGCCTGGTGCGACACTCCCTCCGCCAGGACGAGCGTGTCGTCAGCGTAACATATTACGCTGACGTCTAGAGGCAGGTCGCCGCGCAGCACCCAGTCGAAACCGAAGTCCCACAGGTGCGGCCCCAAAACCGATCCCTGTGGGACACCGCATAAAACATCTCTCGCCGGTTCCACTCTCCCCGGTGACCGGGGTAGATGACGGCTCTGTCCGTCAGATAGTCCTCGACTGTGCGACGGAGGTAGCTCGGCACCCGGTGATACCGGAGTGCCTCCCTGATACAACCAGGGCAGGGCGTTAATGATGACTGACGTTTGTGGTCGTCTCTGATTGGCCGTCGCAGGCGCTGGGAGGCCGCCATTTGTTTTTGTTTCTTATGACGTGTGTCTGACAATGGTCTGACATTACTGCTGTGCTAATAATGATCTTTATTGTTTATCCTGACCGCTTTTTCTGTAATAATAAATCCCCAGTGTGTCTACTATTACTTTTACTATTTGCAAAATGTATTACGAGTGCTCTGTTTGTAAATTTTCGCGACAGGACGCTATTTGGAAGTGTTTAAAGTGTCTAAACTAAACCGTGATGATCTGCAAGACTGTAATCGTTATCACCTGAACAACTTCCGAATCTGTTTTTTTGTCAAAGCACTTCGAAAAGAAGTTCATTACGTCTAAATCTCGTCCAAGTCTCGGCAGCGCCTATCCTTTCCTGTTTACTGAAGATGAGATTTTGAGTGGAACAACAACTCGGCAGTATAAAAGGTAAATATTACGATAAAACATCAGCTATCATTAGCTTTCTTAATCTTACTTCTAACAAAGTTTGTTAGGATAGATGGATGTTTGTTACTCAGATTATTATAACATAATAGGATACCTTTTATCCCAGGATTAAATTCCTGTCTAATTTTCATCATAAACGCGGGCGAAGCCGCTGGCGATAGCTAGTATAAAATATATGTTTTGCATCCTAAATTGTTATTTAGGATGGTTGCTAAATTTTAACAGCGCCAGCATGGTAGGAGGCAGAGATATATTGTTCCTTTACTTTAATAGATCTTTTTAAGATAATTTATTATACAGTTACATGATAAAATAATATGTTTTACTGAATACATAATAATATAATTTTTTCATAAATCTCAACTGATTTACACTATGTGACTACATAAAGCTCCCACCTCATTCATTGGAGTTGGTCCGAGGTTCATAATATTTCTTTTTAATAAACATAGTGTTTCTTCTTTTCCAGCTCATTATGCAGATGAAAGACAAGTGAAAATCTAGAGAATAGCAGTTGTAGAAAAATCAGCTCACCATCGTTTGGAAAGAGGCGTTTGATAAACCATCAAGAATATACTGGAGTAACAAAATAGTAAATTACCCATCCAAAGGTGCAGTGAGGTGTTTTGGTACAGTGATAATTCTTAAAAATAATATTGCGTCAAAAGGTTTACAATAATGAACTGTTACTATGATAATTTTACATTTATTTAATGATTTTCGTTATTTGCCTACGATGCCAAATCAAGCAATCGAAAAAATTGAAAAATAAATGTTTTAATATGTACCTAATTGTTTTTTTATTTAATTTTTTTCCCAAAATTAATTTTCAGAAAAGTTTCAGTAATTTAGCAATATCGAGTACGGCGTTTAGGCTGTATACGATTATTCCTTTGCCATTGAACAACAGTGATTTAATAAAAAACAAAACGTCATACACCATTAAAACTCAAAAGCTGTCAAAAGCCTACGGCGAAAATTTTTGTTCCGAAGTTGGCAGTCTGATAGGTAGTATCTCTAAGTAGTCTGTGAAAAACACGAAGTGTCAATTTGTTTGTCAAACTGTTTACTGTTTTGATTTTAGGTTTTTTTGTAATTATTTTGTCATTCGTATTTACAATAGTTCTCACAGTAAACTATCTAACCAAAACATTGTACTTTGAGAGGCTTACATCACTCTAGACTTCTCGCCAGTTATACTCCCGCAAGTCCCGCAGACAGAGCACACGATCATTGGTAACATACATAAACCTCCTGCTTACCTCTTATGTGTTTTGTTGCTACAATACTCACCGTTAACAAGATTCTATTCATAGAGTATTCATATTATTACAATCAGTAACTGGAACTCAGTAGTGTTTGAAATATGAACATCGAAAAGCTGCAAATGTGTAGGTTATGTTTAGTGGAAGATGTTCGCATGTTCAACGTTACGAACAAGGACCTGCAGACACTATATGAGAAGCTGACTGATGTACCAGTAAGTAAATAACTATGCCAACATTTCAGCACGAATAAATTGTAATTATGTAGCAGATGAGTAGAATTACCTTACCTAGGTCAGTGGGTCATCTTGAGGGCCTAGAATGTGGAGGCGCGGGACTGTCTTATCCCCGTGACCCTGAAACGTAAAAGCTATTGAAGGACACCATGCATTTAAATTATTATGAGCTTGAAAGTGTCTCCCATCCCGCCTCAGGTGGGAGGACTGTGTTTACTGTGTTGATTTTATCATTGTAAAGTAAAAAAGGGGCCTACAATAATCATAACTAAATTAATTGTAAGTTTAAACCTATCGATCTATTAATTTAATATTATTTTTGTTGTAGTATGTAACTGAAGACGGAAGACCGATGCTTGCCTGTGTCTTCTGCTACACTAGACTGAAGCAATGCTGTCAATTGCAGAGGAAATGTCTGGAAGCGGAGAAGATGCTCACTGAGATGTTGAATAAGGATCATGAGGTGAGGGTTTTTGATTATTAGAATTTGTTATTAAAGTATTATGTGTTCTGAACTTTTACTTTCCTAAAATGTTTTACGGCAACAACATAAAGGTTGTTTCTTTTAAATTGGCCAAAAGGGTGAAATCCAAATCCATAAGAGCCACGGAAAAACCCCACCACGGGCAGGGCGGGCGTCATTATGCTGACGCTCTTGGAGGCGCGCGTGGGACACGACGTGCCGTCGACCCTGGCATGGTCCATGGTCGGGCAACGAGTTGCCCTTTACTCGCTGCCCGCCCCTACGGTGGCCGGAGATCGTCCTGCGACGTCCGACGCCGTGGGCGTCTATAACTGTGGTTGGGGCGGAGGGAGGACGCTGTCCTCTCTCTCTCGCGGCCCGCCACCTCCTTCACTAGCATTACTGCTTCGCAGAAGGTGGCAACCGCTTCCCACTCCGTCATTATTATTCCCATTGGATAATTTTGAAGTTGTAGCGGGCGAAGCTTCTGCCAAATTTTCGGAAAATGATTACATGCATAAGCAGAATTGCGTGTCATGGCAGTACATTGACGTTTAGTGGTCCGCAAGCTACCTCCTTCAGGCCCGCGATTGTTTTGTACTTGATGAAAGTAGATGGTACATTTGTAATATTTACAATATCAATTATTAGCAACCGTGTAACATTCATGCTTTTATATCATTTTACAGACAAAACGTCACATAAAACAAGGTCTGATAGAGTTTGTTATAGCTCCAACAGAGACCATAGATATCATTAATGAATTTCAATCAAGAAGTAATGACATCAAAGAAGAATTACCAGATGATTGTGAGGAACACAATGATATTAATGAGATCAAGGAGGAACATCAGACTGGTATGTTATTAATATAAGGTTCTGGTTATTCATTGATCCAAGAGTTTTAAGAGTATTGTGAGTGAATGTTTGTTTTACTTAACAGAATTTGAATATCAAGATAGCTGTCCAGATCTAGAAGATATGACAACAAACCATTCTGAATCAGATTCAGAAGATGATACCCTTGTGATGGAGTTTAAAATTGAAGAAGAAACAGATGTATCTGAGAATAAACGAAGAGCCGAGGAGACACAAAGTAAGCATGAGTTAGTTTTATTATAAGTTTGATCGTTGGCCCGTCTGATAGAAGCAGTAAGCAATACCTGAAGATAACAATGTGTACTTAATTCATTTTCGGGACACGTCGAGCTTTATTGTCCCGGCGCTTTTCTGGTGGTTGTCTCTGTTGATTCTGGCGCACTGGAGTTGCAGTGATTTGGGAATAGTGTGGTGGGTTTCTCTAAACAAAAAAGTTAGATATATACCCAATTATTGACCGTTCTTGCAATTTTCCGTCTCTCGCAAAATCAACCATTAAACAAGTGAAAATTAATGGTTTTGGGAAATAAACCTAGAAGAATGTAACTAAAACATTATAAAAAGGTTTTTTTTCTTGACTATAGCAAGAACGGGCCATTTGACTAGCTATTAACATGCTTGTACCAATTTATCGTCATGTAAATGACCAATTTATTAACCTGTACTGCAAGCGGTTGCGACAGTCGTTGGAAGGATCCGGCAGTTGGGTCTCGAAGTGGCGCTGCACAAGACAGAGGCCATGTGCTTTCATGGCCATCTGAATGCGCCACTCACCGAGTCTCACATAACGGGTGGGGGGGGTTCACGTCGGCGTCGGAGGTACGATGAAGTACCTGGGACTCGTCCTCGACAGCCGATGGAACTTTGGGGAACACTTCCAGCGTTTGGCCCCAAGGCTGAACCGGGCATCAGCCGCCCTCGGGCGGCTCCTGCCCAATATCGGTGGGCCAAACGCCCCCTGCCGGAGGTTGCACGCTGGTATTGTGCGGTCCATGGCGGGTTACGGGGCCCCGGTGTGGGCCATGAGCATTCGGACGCGACCGGCAAAGCTGGTCGCATGCCAGAGGGCCATGGCTATCCGGTTGATCCGAGGATACCGCACGATCGCCGGCGAATCGGCTAAACTACTTGCTTGACCGCTGCCCTGGGATCTAGAGGCGACTGCCCTCCTGCGCGTGTACGAGTGGCGCGTAGAGGCGCAGCATCTGGGCGTATCCCCGCTGCCTCGAGAAGTCGAGTCGCGGCGGGAAGAGCTCCGGCGCGATCTCAGGGCGGTTTGGAAAGAACGACTGTCGCCGCCAGGACGGACACGCCGCAATCGCGGCTGTAAGGCTCCTCTTTGAGGAGTGGCTGGATAGGTCCCACGGTGTTCGCACCTACCACCTGATACAGGTCCTCACCTGACATGGAAGTTTCGGGAGGTTCCTACGTCTGATAAAGAAAGAGGAAACGCCCGGGTGTCACCACTGCGAGGACCGCCCGGAGGACACGGTGGAGCATGCGGTGCAGGACTGCCCTGCTTGGGCGGAGCACCGCCGTGTTCTCACGCGGGCGATAGGCGGAGACCTTTTGCGCCCGGAATTGGTCGCGGCCATGCTGCGGGGCGAGACGGAGTGGCAAGCGGTCGCCTCCTTCTGCTAAGCAGTACTGCACGCGAAGTCGGAGGCGGAACACGTGAGTGCGAGGGCACCGTCCTCTCTCCGCCCCAGACGCAGTGGTAGACGCCCACGGCGACGGATGTCGCGGGACGATCTCCGGCCACCGTAGGCGCGGGCATGCGGACGGCGAGTACAGGGCAAACTCGCTGCCCGACCATGGACCATGCCCAGGTCGACGGCGCGTTGTGTTCCACGTGCGCCTCAAAGAGCGTCAGCACGCTGACGGGCCCCACTATAGAGGGCCATACCCTTGCCGGGTTGCGGGACATACGTACACCGCGACTGCGGTATACAAAAGGCTACTGAAGGACACCGTGGATTTTAGTCAGTCAAGTCTGACATCAAATCACATCCTCCCGCCCTGCCCGGGGCGGGAGGACTCATTTGATAATATTACCAGGTAAAAAAAAGTCTAACTACGAGTATTTATTAAACCAACTTATGACCGCGGCATCGCTCGCGTTATTTTAATCGGTCGAACCCTCTTAATTATGCTTAAAATACTTATACATACAAAATTTCACAGGTGTACTTGCTGCAAAGAAACCGAAATTAAATGTGCAAGAGGAAAATATCGAAGATACAATATCACCGAAGCATAATGATCAGAAAAAGCCAAGGAAACAGAAAATACAAAAAAAAGTTCAACTAAAGCTGTACGTAAAACTACAAATGACAATTCTCAACAAAATATCAAAACTCGTTTTAATATAAATAAAACTAAATATATTAAAGAAAAGTTAATGTTCAAAAAATGCAAAATACAGAAGATACTGCACCATTCCAGTGCAATAATATCAACAAAGATAAATTTAAATGTAAGATATGTAATTACAATGCTATTAACAGTTGTGATATCAAGAGACACCATAATAGTGTAAGAAAGGTAGATTGTTTAAATGTGATATTGTCAGAGTAGTTTTAGCCATAAGAGTTCTTTGAAAACTCATATCCGTAAACACACTGGTGAGAAACCTTTTAAATGTGATATTTGTCAAAAAAGTTTTAATGTATCAAGTACTTTGAAAAATCATATCCGAAGACACACTGGTGAGAAACCTTTTAAGTGTGATATTTGTCAGAAAAGTTTTAGTATATCAGGTCATTTGAAAAACTCATATTCGTACACACACTGCTGAGAAACCTTTTAAATGTGATATTTGTCAGAAAAGTTTTAATGTAGCAGGTCACTTGAAAACGCATATTCGTATACACACTGGTGAGAAACCTTTCAAATGTGATATTTGTCAGAAAAGTTTTAATGCATCAGGTACTTTGAAAACTCATATTCGTACACACACTGGTGAGAAACTTTTTAAATGTGATATTTGTCAGAAAAGTTTTAATACAGCAGGGTAATTTGAAACTCATATTCGTACACACACTGGTGAGAAACTTTTTAAATGTGATATTTGTCAGAAAAGTTTTAATACAGCAGGTATTTGAAAACTCATATTCGTACACACACTGGTGAGAACCTTTTAAATGTGATATTTGTCAGAATAGTTTTCAACTAAGATCTAGTTTGACAAGGCATATTCGTACACACACTGGTGAGAAACCTTTTCATGTGATATTTGTCAGAAAAGTTTTAATGATTCAGGTACTTTGAAAACTCATATTCGTAGACACACTGGTGAGAAACTATTTAAATGTGATATTTGTCAGAAAAGTTTTAATGATTCAGGTACTTTGAAAACTCATATTCGTAGACACACTGGTGAGAAACTATTTAAATGTGATATTTGTCAGAAAAGTTTTAATGATTCATGTGCTTTGAAAAATCATATTCGTATACACACTGGTGAGAAACCTTTTAAGTGTGATATTTGTCAGAAAAGTTTTAATGTATCAGGTAATTTGAAAACTCATTATCGTACACACACTGGTGAGAAACCGTTTAAAATGTGATATTTGTCAGAAAGTTTTAATGTAGCAGGTCACTTGAAAGCTCATATTCGTTCACACACTGGTGAGAAACCTTTTAAGTGTGATATTTGTCAGAAAAGTTTTAATGTATCAGGTAATTTGAAAATTCATTATCGCACACACACTGGTGAGAAACCGTTTAAATGTGATATTTGTCAGAAAAGTTTTAATGTAGCAGGTCACTTGAAAACTCATATTCGTTCAACACTGGTGAGAAACCTTTTAAGTGTGATATTTGTCAGAAAAGTTGTAATGTATCAGGTAATTTGAAAATTCATTATCGCAACACACACTGGTGAGAAACCGTTTAAATGTGATATTTGTCAGAAAAGTTTTAATGTAGCAGGTCACTTGAAAACTCATATTCGTTCACACACCGGTGAGAAACCGTTTAAAATGTAGCATCTGTCCAATAAGTTTTACTACTAGGAGTTCTTTGAATTATCCTGATTTAAAACACCATACATCATCAATCGTCCTGTAATATTCCTACTTCTGGTACACCGGCCTCCTCTCTGTAAGAGTGGGATGTGATCCACCACGCGGGCCCAGTGCGGTTTCATCAATGTCACATATCTTGAAGTTTCTGGTTCTAAGACATGCCGATTACATCACGCCTGTAGTCTAGGTCTAGGGAGAGCGACCTCCAATAACAATACGAATCGTTACCAGTAGGTACTGCTTTCTGAATCAAACGCTTTTTTGGGTAATAAATGAAATGAAATGATGTTTATTTATGCAAGTAGGTTATATATTCATTCGTGTGCGATGCGCGCTCGGGAAACGGACGCGTTTGCGCACCACAGCAGAATATTTATTCGCGTTTTTGTGCAGCGGTAATAGCTGCCCGGTTTTTGTTCGCAATGGCTACAAATCAGGTCATTGTCAACGAGCTTTTGGCATTCGTCAAGCATGCCATCGACTACATGGACGAGGTCAGCATCTTGCAGATCTGCAAGTCCTCATACAAAGAGGAAGAGGTATGCAGTGCCAAGTTGCTGCTATTTCCAATTACTCGACCAAGTCGGACAGATGCCATCTCGCCGGAGGGATGGTGGCGAGAAGAGTCTGCAGGACATCATCGACCTGCTGAAGAGGACCGATCCGGATGACGTGCCAGATTTTGTGGCGAAGGACCTGCATAAGCTGCCTCCCGTCACTTTCGACCACGTCGACGTCACCAGGCTGCTGAAGGACATCACGTCTCAGGTTAGCCAGGCAGAGATGAAGTCCAAGTTATAGTCATCGGATGTCATCATTGGTGATCTACGAGCCGAAGTAGCGTTGTTGCGCAACGCTATTCCGAAAAGTGGGTCACCGGAAGGCTCCAACGTGAACACACGTTGCGGAGCACAAAATGCTTCAGTCTGCAGTTTTCAGTCGGCGAGTGAAACAACGTCGCCGGCTATAAAGAATGCAGACGTTGCATCGTGTTCGGCTGATCGCGTCGTACCTGCCGGGGAAGCGACGCGTGTAATAGGTACACCGACCCCTAAATGTGCCTTTTCTACAATTGTCGCCAAAACGAAACCTGCTGCGTCAGAAACAAAACGACAAGCAGGAAAAACAAAAGGGGGTAAGCAGAGTCGCTCTGTATTGAGCGCGACTACAGGCGCTGTGGTGGACCACAAACAGCAAGGGCCACCGAAGCACACATGCGATGACGACGGCTTCATCAAGGTGGAGAGAAAGAAGAAGAAGCCAACTTATCGCAACCAGTGCGGGACAGCGCTGGCAGGACCCAACATGCTGCTACGTCCGGCATTACCGACGATGCAGCTGTACGTGTCCCGTTTACACTACTGTACGAAGACGGAGGACATCGTCGAGTACATAAGGGTGAAGACCAACTGGGACTTGAGGGTGGAGAAGTTGGAGGCACGCCACAACACCAATTTTTAATTCGTTTGTGGTGCGCGTTCCGACCCAACATTTGGCGACCTTTCTCAAGGAAGAGTTTTGGCCCGAAAGGTGTGCTGTATCGGCGATTCCGAGCCGGCTACGCGACACCTCGCAAGCGAAACACGACGCCGCCGTCACTTCGTGTACAATAAGTATATTTGTTTAGAATAATAATATGTATTAGTTTATAGTTATTGTTTTTATATATTTGTGTATTGTATTTTATGGGCCTTTTAGATGCCTGAAGTAAGGATAAATAATAATAATAATAATAAACACTTTTACACGTCTTTTATAAAACTGGAAGGGGCCGGTGTTTCGTACCTGACTACTCTGAGAAGAAAACAGGCGAAAACAAACTCAGAGGTCACAGTCTCTTTTAAAGTCCAGACAATAAAAATGTAGAAAAGATTATACGAGGACCATGAAGGTCGATGTCTGAAATGGTCTTTTGAAGAAAGAACCACACAAATTTGAGTGGACCTGTCCAGTCAGTGCAAGCATTTGTCAGTTACCGTGGAGCTCAACTCATAACTCAAGGAGCTCAACGACACGACGAACAGTACCAAAGAAGGGACTTGTGTAGGCCGTTAATGTTACTCAAACTGTTCAGACAACACTATTATAAAAAAAAAACAACAGGTTGACCCACATGGATCCTCGTAATCACAAAATAAATAAAAAATTGTGTATAAAATAAAAATATAAGTAGTTTGTATAAAAAAATAAAATAATCATACATGTCAGATTGTATATAAAAAAAGCAGAAATAATAAATAAAATGCATGTCAGATTGTATAAAAAATCGAAAATGTCAGATGGTATAAAAAAAAACATATAATTGTCAGATTGTATATAAAAAAAGAATAAAAATGAGTTAACAATCGGAAATTGCTTCGTCAACAAATAAATGCGAGGATCATGTAGGTTCTCGTCTGAGATGGTCTTTTAAGAAAGGACTACAAAGAAAAAGCTTAAGTTCAGACAGTGTAAGATATGACAGAGAATGGAAGCTCAACTCAGTATGTAAGGAGCTTAACCACCTCTCAAACTACATATTCCTCACATTATAAAAGAATTTAAAAAAGACACATGATACATCACAAAATGCTTGATGCTTGAGGGGTGCATCGCAGCAGCTAACTCCCAGGCCATCTTGTCATCAAGGTATTCTTTGACTTTTAGTCCAGTCATTAAAATCTAAACCCGAAAATAATTAGTAACTTGCTGAAATTTTAAGGGGTTCTTAAAGAAGGTAAAATAACTTACCGGTTGATTTTGCAGCGTTCTGGGGGTGTACGGAAAGGGTTGAAAAATAATAAACAATGTTCCGTATGTTGCAAAACGCTGCAAATTTGATACACGTTACAAAACTGGTAAGAACAACCTAACTCCTAATTTGCAGCGTGTTACTAATTTTTTGTACCCTTGTTATTAACAATTTGAATTGTTTTTTAAAAATAAACAATGTTCCGTATGTTGCAAAACGCTGCAAATTTGATACACGTTACAAACTGGTAAGAACAACCTAATTCCTAATTTGCAGCGTGTTACTAATTTTTTTAACCTGTTATTAACAATTTGAATTGTTTTTTTTTAAATAAACAATGTTCCGTATGTTGCAAAACGCTGCAAATTTGATACACGTTACAGAACGGTAAGAACAACCGAATTCCAAATTTGCAGCGTGTTACTAATTTTTTTGGCAATGTTATTAACGAAAAACACTTTTCACCCCTTTTCAACCCTTTGGCCGTTATCATACTAGCGGTTTGGAAGCGGCTGCGGGGCGGAGCGGACGCGCAGCGCATCCGTCGCGAACACGCCGCGCATCCGTCGCGAACACGTCGCGGACGCGTGGCAAATGCGTTACGTTTTCGTCGCGTGTTTGTACACTCAGTAACAAAATGGATTCCGACAAGGAAACATTGCTGTTGACGTTATTACTTCGAAAACGCTGAAAACGAAAACGAAAGCATCGACGAATTTGGGAAGATCCATTATTAGATTAGGCTGAGGTATTTTTCGCAGAGAGTTATAAGCATATTCATGTTTTGGTAAAAAAAAAAACTTCTCGGCTAAAAAAAAATTTGGATGATTATGCATATATCTGTATCACCTACTCTTATCATATTATGCCAAATTTCAGCCTGGAGGTATTTTTCGAAAGTCTTCATACAAAAAATTCCTCGTTGATCTGAGGTGGGGCGGACGTTTGGCGTTTGTTCGAGGGGCAGTACAAAATGGCGTCCACTTGCTGTTCGCGGCGATCCCGTTGCGCGTCCGCAACGAATTCGCTGCGCAACCGCGGCGTGTTCGCAACGCATTCGCTGTGCGGCCGCTCCGCCCCGCAAACCGCTTCCAAACCTAGTGGTGTCTCTTCTATTTACATCTACCCCTCCCCCTTACATCCACCCCCCTCTACCTACATTTTTCAAACACGGGACAGACAAACAGATGCTTGTAATGAAAGGGTATACATTGAGCCGAAGAATCTTTCTGTGTTACGGAAGTTGTATTCTTTATGGAACCTACGACCTACATGGTGACGAAACCATTAAATATAAAAATCACCTAACTCATCCATACATGGGAGATTTCCCGTTACACCCCAGAACGCTGCAAAATCACCCGGGTAGTTATTTTGACCTTCTTTAGACCCCTTAAAATTTCAGCAAGTACTAATTATTTTCGGTTAGGCTCTAATGACTGGACTATTATAGTAACTTGTCTTAAGGGCAAAGTGTTGTAAATACCTGTTTAAAATTGTTAGACTAGTTCTTTGACGTGGCTTGGGAGTTGTTGTAGAGAACGTACACTTGGCATTTAAATGAATTACTAATTTTATGAGCCTACTCGCGGGGCACTTTAGATATCCTTGTTTCTTGTATTAAGGTGAACGCAGACTTGGCCGCACCGCAGTCTCCGCAGTACCCGCACTCATCGCGTTTGTTAATGGCCTCGCACATCTATCCGCACCGCAGTACCCGCAGTCCCCGCAGTCGCTGCACGCATCGCCGGTGTTGCCAACTTAGTGGATTTTCGACTAAAATTCTTGGTTTTGACTCTTTTAGTGGCGTAATATTGCTTTTTTATTTATTCTTGTAGTTCTTAAATAATATTATATTTCTCATCTGGATCTAATGCTTAATAAAAATATTTTGTTATGTAATGAAAATGAAAATTTTTAGTAATATAATATATTTAGGTACTGTTTTATGTTTTCGAAAAATTAAAAATTTGTTTAGTGGTTTATGGTTATGAAGAGATCGTTTATTCGTTGGCAGCACTGCGCATCGCACTTGATTTCTTTCTTTGGTCTTTGTTGATTCATATAGTTTTCATTCTGTACATTATACAGCTCATTGTATTTTTGAACCAACGTAATTAAAGTAGAATCCTCCCATTATATTATTAAAGTTCTTATATCAATCGCAGAAACATAAAAAAAAAACTTTTTCTATTGCGCACGCACATTGCACATCCAACAGCTCGGTTCCGCCGTCCGCGCCGGGGATGCGAATGACGTCATCCGCACCGCACTAGCCGCAGCGTCCGCTGCGTGCGCGCCCGACGTTGATGACGTCATCAGCTGCGGTTGGGGAATTCGGTCGTCTCAGGGTCTGCGGCTACTGCGATGCGGCTAGGTGTGCGAGGTTTCATAGAATTTTCATACAAAGAATTCGTAATGCGAAAGGACTGCGGCGCGTGTGGTGCGGCCGAGTCTGCGTTCACCTTTAATGCTATGAAATGTCGCTATATTTGTGTAAAGATTAATATTTCTTTTTAACAAAAATCAAATTTTCATACACGTATTGAGATACAACTGTCATTATATTTATTTCCTTGAATTTATCCCTCAGTGAATGCCTGCTACCTAGGTTGTTAAATTGCTCGAATGGCTCTTTTCTGCAGCACAAATATAGCCGAATGTCGGCCGCATTTCCCCACATCAAAATTCCATACGACATAACACTGTGAAAATAAGCGAAATATACTAAACGGGCTGTTTTTACGTCAGTTAAATGACGAATTTTGTATACCGCGTATGCTGCAGAGCTGAGCCGTTTCGACAATTTAGTAATATGAGGGCCCCATTGCAGCTTCGAGTCCAGAGTAATACCCAAAACACAGTGGTGTCCACAAGATCCCATTCGGCACAATTTACTAATACACTAGTTTTCACCTGCTTAACGTTAGGTGTCAAAATCTTATTACATTTAGTCTTATTCTCGTTTAAAAGTAAATTATTAGCATTATTTTAGAAAGAGCTGTATTTATCTCATCAGTAACAGGCCTGTTGTCGTTTAAGTTTAAATAAAAGTGATGTGTCATCTGCAAATAACAACTATATCATGATCTTTCTTTATAAGGCAAGGAAGATCATTGATATATATAAGAAATAGAAAGGGGCCAAGAATTGAACCCTGCGGAACTCCCATAGTGACAGTAGAACCCGGAGATCGTTTACCATTAACGTCAACTCTTTGGATCCTATTATCCAAATAAGAAATAAAAAGATCCAATGCAGTATTTCTAACACCATAGTGATGTAATTTCCTGATTAATGTGTCATGAGAAACGCAATCGGATGCCTTAGACAAGTCGCAAAAAATACCCAAGGCATCCTGCGATGTTTCCCACGCTTCAAAAATATGTGTAAGAAGCTCAACACCAGCATCAGTTGTCGAGCGACCCCTCGTGAAACCGAATTGTTTGCTGTTAAGTAATTTATATTTACTAAAATTTTTTTGCAGTTGATCTAGCATCAATTTTTCGAATATTTTACTAAAAATGGGAAGCACAGAAATTGGTCTAAAATTAGTGGGGTCTGATGTGCTACCCGATTTAAACAATGATATTATTTTACTATTCTTCATTAAGTCAGGAATCACACCACACTCAATACATTTGTTGAAAATAATTGCCAATTCAGGCGCTACACTCTGAATTATGCTTTTGGTGATCTCTACGGAGTTTCCCCATAGATCAGCGGTTTTTTTTTACATTAAGGGTATTAAAAGTTTTAATAATATCTTTATCACTAATAGAATTAAAATTGAAATCATGCTTACAGTTTTCAACATTTTTTTTTAATAATGACTCGGCTTCAATGGGTGTTGATTTTAAAAATTGAGTGGTTGAAACCAAAACATCAGCAAAGAAATTTTCAAAAATTGTGCAACTTCTACATCCTTATCAATTATTTTATTATTAATATTTAGACTAAAGCCAGCGCTACGCTTCCGTTCTCTTCCTGTTTCATTGTTGATTATTTCCCAAGTGGTTTTTATTTGTTTAAATAATTTAGAATATTTTTTAACATATTCATAAAATTCTTTACTCTTTTTTAAGTTTTTTTCTTCATATAGTCCATAAAGTTTTATTCTACTGTTATGAATCCCTCTGGTTGCCCATTCACTGAAGGTTGTGGAACCATTAACTGAGATCTGCTTGGGTAGGAATGTTGAGTTAAATTCTGTACAAGACAATACATGGCAAAAAAGAATTGTACAATTCATTAGGAGCATCACATATAAGGTAAGTATGGTATTTACTAATGAGTTTGAATAAAACCATCAAATGAAGTCATCTCGCTTGAGAGACTGTCAGACTCCTTGCTGACTAAAAGTTACTTTCTTCATGTTGGTGCCCTTTGGTTACATTGTTGTTTTCTGAAAGAGCCTTCGGAACGCGATACTGGTCGGACCCACAATTAGCGGTGGCACGGGTTTGCATCGCCGTCCAGTCAACGAGACTCTATTGGTACTCGTCCTTGACATCCCGTGGAACTTCAAAAAGCATTTCCGGGCTGCCGTACCCAATCTTGTCGACCAAACGCCTTTCTGAAGGGTCTACGTGGAGGTGGTGCCGTTAAGCTTAGTTTCGCGCCACCCTCGCTACCTACCCCCGCTTTCGAGCTAGTAAGTACGCATACCTACTTGCTTAACCACATAATAGACTAGAAACCCTTAAAATTTCAGCTTTGCTAAAATGACGTAGGTCTGGGGGCTCTGGGATGTCACTCTAACAGACTACCTATCTACCTATAAAAAGATACTGTGACATGTGACGGAATGCGCTTTTTAAACATTTTGTATGAACTGTACGCTTAGCACGAGTTTTCAGTATTTGAGACGTCGGACGGGAGGGAACGGGATTTTTTGGAAATAGGGATCGACTCCGCCTCTGAATGTCGAAATTTGAATTGCCGACGTATATGTTAGCTCTTAAGTACGGAATCACGAAGTACGCGAGTTCGAAAGTTCGCTGGAGCGAAGTATGGAAAGCCGACGTAATCGTTAGTTAGAAAGCATACAAGTGCGATGTACGCCAGTTCGAAACAACCCTGTAACGACGTATGAAATGCCTCCGTACTGTTACTGGTATTCCTAGAACACTATAATTAGCTAAGGGAGATGGTCCAAAAATGTTGGAGCCTGGGGCCTGGTCTATGTACACCATGTGTAAAACTAGCTCTTTAATACATAAACCGTTTGTAATTGATGATTTTCTTTAAATTTCACTTCGTTTAATTGAGTTTTTAAATTAACTTTGTCAAGGCTAACAACACTCGACAAAAAAATTAAACATGGTGGATCTGACAGTATAAGTTTATTTTTGACAACATTTGACAATGGCATTTGATTGACGTTTACATAGGCGAGTTAGAAACTGGCATAAAGAATCGAAAAAAAAAACTCAAGAATTGGGTTACGATAAAATAATCGTACCAAAGGATATTATAAAAATAAAATCAATCATTTATAAACTCCGAAAACATTACTTAAATCTCAAGAAAGACGCAAAAATCGACGTT